>OY740815.1:4055272-4382772 GCA_963514005.1 Raja brachyura
ACTTTTGATTAAACTGTTGCTTGTTATTAACAAAAAAAAAAAAAAAAAAAAAGAGAGACAGAGAGAGAGAGAGAGAGTCGAAGCTAGTTGCGATGCTAGTTGAAGGTGGTCGCTGGAGGACAAAAACCTCCAGGAACCGCACGGAAACCTTGGGTGGGGCGTAAAGTCTCCAGAGGTTTCCGTTCAGGTTTCCTAAGTGGGACAGGGGCATGACGGTTTTGTCTTCCTATACAGTGCTGTGTGCTTTGTTGACTGAAAGAGAAACATTGATAGATCCTTCCTTGCCTCCCTCTCATATTTAGTTTAGTTTAGAGATACAGCTAGGAAACAGGCCCTTCGGCCCACCTAGTCCATGCCAACCAATATTCACCCATGCACTAGTCCTATCCTACACCAGGGGCAATTTACCGAAGCCAATTAACCTACAAGCCTGCCAGTCTTTGGGCTGTGGGAGAAAACCAAAGCACCCAGAGGAAACGGAGAACGTGCAAACTCCACCAGACAGCACCCGAGGTCAGGATCGAACCTGTAAGGCAGCAACTCTACCGCTGCTCCACTGGGCCGCCCGATATCTATACATCACATACAAACGTATATGTATACATGTGCATGCATCAGCATTCACACACGTCCGGACACGCATGCTAACATGCTCATGTACATACACTGAAATACACGCACAAACACACTGGGCCAAGTATAAATACACACACAGGCACACGCAGAGGCTCATGCCTGCTACACATACATATATATACACACACACACACACACACACACACACACACACACACACACACACACACACACACACACACATGTACACACACATATACATGCGCACACATATACATACACACACACTGCTCATGCACACACATATATAGACATACATGTACACACATGCATACATACTCACACACACACACACTGCTCACATGCACACACATATATATACATACATATACACACATGCATACATACTAACACACATACACACACATACATACTCACACACACTTGCATACACACACTCACACACACCCCCTCCTCTTGAGGCTAGGGTGAACTGCAGGAAGAAGCCTGAGATCGCCACGCCACATCCTTCAAGACCAGGACTGAGCTGCCGGGTGTAAGATGCAACACCTCACACTTGCATTGATTCAACTCCATTTGACATTTCTCTGTCCATTTCTGTAGCTGATCTATATATTCCTGAATACTTTGACAGTGTCCCTTATTGTCCACATCTCCACCAACATAGGTGTCATCTGCAAACGCACTAGCCAACCCATCTACATGTATGTCCAATGTGAAATATGTATATATATCTCACAATGAATATAAATGTGTATATTTATGGTGGACATAAATGTATATATATCTGTTATTTAATGAATATCCCAACACACTTTTAATTCAATTTTTCAGAGGTGAGTTGGCACAATGGTGCAGTGGGTTTTAAAAAGGCGATCTTTGGAGTAGAATATATATATACTAGACTGTGGGACCCATTGGGTCCCATTTTTACATGGGAGAGCTGGTCCCCCAACGCAATATTCCACCTCTCCACCAATTCCAAATTTTGTGGCTAGTGTGGGGGGGGGGGGGGGGGGGCTTTCTGGAGTGCTAGTATGGGCGTTGTGAGCCAAAGGGACTTGTTTCAAAAGGGCTAGTATGAACATTGTGGGCTGAATGGATTTTTGGGCTGGCAGCTCAGTCACTCAGGCCTGGTGGGCTGGGAGCTCAGTCACTGAAGCCTGGTGGGCTGGCAGCTCAGTCACTCAGGCCTGGTGGGCTGGCAGCTCAGTCATTCAGGGCTGGTGGGCTGGCAGCTCAGTCACTCAGGGCTGGTGGGCTGGCAGCTCAGTCACTCACGGCTGGTGGGCTGGCAGCTCACTCACTCAGGCCTGGTGGGCTGGCAGCTCAGTCATTCAGGGCTGGTGGGCTGGCAGCTCAGTCACTCAGGGCTGGTGGGCTGGCAGCTCAGTCACTCAGGGCTGGTGGGCTGGCAGCTCAGAAACTGACAGACATTCTGCCCTAAACAGGTGAGAGACTCCGAGAGAGAAATGGGGGAGAGGGTGGAGAATCAATTTTAGACATTTTTCATCATTTTTCTGCAGATCACAGTAATGAAAGAGGACAGTCTGTCCTGGCCTGGATCTCACAGGAAGCCAATGAAGGGAGGGATAAAAATATTGGGGTGAGGTTTAATACTTGCAGGGGGAATACTTACTGATAGGCTGAAGGGACTCCTCCTGGGCTAGTACAAGCCTGATGGGCTGAATGGACTTTAAAAAATTCTTAGTTAAATCTCAGTGAAAGGCACTTTTTCTGGTCTATTCCTGGCCTGGCATGGGCCTTTGGGGCCAAAATGGGCTAATGCGGGCATTTTGGGCAAAAGGGACTGGTTTCTCGGCTAATTGGGGACTTGTGGGCCAAAAAGAGTGGTTTCAGGCAGGCCAAACAACTCATTTCATTTCCATTTCCATTTCAATTTCAAGCACAGGACAGGCCAAACAACTCATCTAATTTTCATTTCATTTCATTTCCATTGCCATTTGTTTCAAGCACAGGGCAGGCCAAACAACTCACCTCATTTTCATTTCATTTTATTTCCATTGCCATTTCAGTTTCAAGCACAGGGCAGGCCAAAAAACTCATCTCATTTCCATTCAGGGCTAACAAACCATTTATTGCAAGTACACTGCAGACTCACTGTTCAGTAGACTCACAGCAGAATCTCAGTTGTGGCTTCTCCCTCGCGATCTTCCAGAGTGACTGACTCATGTCGAGGCATCCGGGGTCTGATAATCCTGCACCACCCCCCACCCCCACCCCCACCCCCACCCCCACCCCCCGTCATGGTGATTGACAGGCGAGAGGACCAATCAGCTGATCTCAAGATTTTTTAAACATTCATAACTTTTTTATTTTTAATCGATCGGAAAAGTCCTCAGGGCTGCCTCAGCGGAGGAGGACTGTGAGCTGCTGGAGGAGGTACTTGGGGCTGGAACTATTGTAACATTTAAGAAGCAATTAGACAGGTTCATCGATGGGACAGGTTATGGGCCAAACGCTAGCAAATGGAACTATGGGGCATGTTGGTCGGAGTGGGCAAGTTGGGTCGAAAGGCATCTTTCCATGCTGAATGACTATGACTCCGAGACTCTATAACTAATCCCTGCAGAACTTCACTTGAGATGCATTGTACGCTCTCTCTCGTCAGCAGATCTGACCCATAAAAAATTACTTCCACTGATGGATGTTCCGGAGAATGCAAGTCATTTTAACTGAGCTGATAATGACACCCATTGCAGCAACAATGAATCACAACGCAACTGACAAAGGTCCAAGCAGACAGAACAGAATTCAGATGCACGGCAAATAAATTATAGTAATCCCTCATCTCATTTTGATGCCATATTCCTCTCATAAATGCTCTTGTTGAAAATGATTATCCCATCCTTTGAAATGTGCAGGCATTAAAATTAATAATTGTAGTCTAGTCAGTTTAACATTGTTTGTTGGGGGAACTTTCTGAGGTTTGTTACAAGTTGTCAAAAATACGTATCAGGAAACAAATAGCCAACCCTAAATTCAAGCCCTGTTTTACTAGGAATGTCAGGAATATTCATTCACTGGGATTCTGGTTTCCTCTCCTTTCTACTCACCTGGGCCCTGTTTTCCACACTCCCTGCTAACTCACCTCATTCTGCTTCCCGGGCTCATTCTAAACTCCACGGATCCTTTGCAATACAACGTTCTTTTGTTTGGTAGAGTTTGGAAGTACAGCGTGGAAGCAAGCCCTACAGTCCACCGAGTCAGCGCCAACCAGCGATCACCCCGTACACATAGAAACATAGTGGAAACATAGAAATAGGAAGAGGCCATTCGGTCCTTCGAGCCAGCACCGCCATTCATTGCGATCATGGCTGATCATCCCCAATCAATAACCCATCCCTGCCTTCTTCCCATTTCCCTTGATTCCAAGTAACTTTTTCTTAAATCCATCCAGTGATTTGGCCTCCACTGCCCTCTGTGGCAGGGAATTCCATAAATTCACAACTCTCTGGGTGGAAAAGTTTTTTCTCACCTCAGTCTTAAATGACCTCCACTTTGTTCTAAGACTGTGGCCCCTGGTTCTGGACTCGCCCAACATTGGGAACATTTTTCCTGCATCTAGCTTGTCCAGTCCTTTTATAATGTTATATGTTTCTATAAGATCCCCCCTCAACCTTCTAAACCCCAGTGAATACAAGCTTAGTCTTTTCAATATTTCCTCATATGACAGTCCTGCCATCCCAGGGATCAATCTCGTGAACCTACGCTGCACTGCCTCAATCACAAGGATGTCCTTCCTCAAATTAGGAGACCAAAACAGTACACAATACACCAGATGTGGCCTCACCAGAGCCCTGTACAACTGCAGAAGAACCTGTCTACTCCTATACTGAAATCCTCTTGTTATGAAGGCCAACATTCCATTAGCTTTCTTCATTGGTTCTACCCTACAAAGCAGGGACAGTTCAACAGAAGCCAATTCACCAACGGACCTGCATGGGTTTTGGAATGTGGGAGGAAACCGGAGCACGGGGAAAAAACCCACGTGGTCACGGGGGGAGCGTTGAAACCTTGTACGACATCGCCTGAGGTCAGGATCGAACCCAGATCTGCAATGTTACTGCTGCTCCACCGTGCAGCCCTACTATGGACGTTGCTTTTACTTATCATGTTTTTGCACTAATGTCTATTTTGGCAGAATCTTCTTTCTTTTATAATTTTAAGGGGTAACATGTATCGTTTATGTCCAACGGATGTCTCTATGTGTTATCTACGTGTGCCATCATCATCATCATTGTTGAAAACATTAGCGATGCAGTGGTGCTGGTTTCTGACGGGCACGGTGTCGGACGCACCATACATCTCAGTCCTCCATGCAGATGGCAAACTCCTCTTTTGTCTCTACACACGCATCTTCCATCAACGTCTTCAGATTCGGCTTGATTGGCTGTCCCGGGTCAAGTCTTCCAAACCACAACCTTGTTTGCTGGCATTTCTGGGTGGCGGTGGCAGTGACCAGCGAGTCTCATCCTTCTACATCTGATCTTCTCCATCAGAGGTGGAATCCCCCCATAGAGCAGGGGCGTTGGTGATGTGGTCCCTCCAACTGACCTTTTGAACTTTTCTGAGCATTCGGGTGTGGGTCCCATCGCGAGACCTGGACATTGCTCGAGTGAGACTCCATGCCTCACACCTGTACAATAATATGGTCTCTACAGTTGCAGGGAAGAATCTCAGTTTGAGACCGTTAAACCCCTGTCCCACGGTACGAGTTCATTCAAGAGTTCTCCCCGAGTTTGCCCTGATTCGAACTCGGTAATTTACGGTAATGGCCACTCGTCGGTACTCGGGGCTCTCGTGGACATTTTTTCAACGTGTTGAAAAATCTTCACGAGTCTTCCCGTACTTACCTGTTGTTAGCGAGCCTACCTGCCGTTAGCGTTACGAGCCACTAAGAGACGTTCCCGAGCTCCGACGTACCCGCTACGTTCATTCTCCGCGCTTACCACGAGTTTGATTTTTTTTTAAACTCGGGAGAGCTCTTGAATGAACTCGAACAATGGGACAGGGCCATAAGACATCTGTAGGTGTTTGATGTTGTTGTTCATTACCCCAGTGAAGTACAGGTACAATGAAGATTAGAAACATAGAAACAAAGAAAATAGGTGCAGGAGGAGGCCATTCGGCCCTTTGAGCCAGCACTGCCATTCATTGCGATCATGGCTGATCGTCCCCAATCAATAACCCGTGCCTGCCTTCTCCCCGTATCCCTTGATTCCACTAGCCCCTAGAGCTCCAAGTAACTTTTTCTTAAATCCATCCAGTGATTTGGCCTCCACTGCCCTCTGTGGCAGGGAATTCCATAAATTCACAACTCTCTGGGTGAAAAAGTTTTTTCTCAGCTCAGTCTTAAATTACCTCCCATTTATTCTAAGACTGCGGCCCCTGGTTCTGGAATTGGCTGAGCAAAGCCGACTGGTTTCACTGGGGCAACTTGAGTCTGAAGAAGGGTCTCGACCCGAAACATCGAAACCCGTAACATCACCCCATTCCTTCTCGGCAGAGATGCTGCCTGTCCCGCTGACTTACTCCAGCATTTTGTGTCTATCTTTAGTTTCACTGTCTTCCTGATTAATTGTACTGTTTGTCTGCCTTGTTGTCACCTTCCCTTCAGCCAACAATGAACCATTCTACATTTCCTTGAACATTGTCTGCTTTGATATGTCGTTTTCACACCTTACCCTTCCATATCTCTAGTTTCCCTCTTCCCTGACTCTCAGTCTGAAGAAGGGTCTCGACCCAAAACGTCGGACATTCCTTCCCTCCACAGATGCTGCCTGTCCCGCTGAGTTACTCCAGTGTTTTGTGTCTATCTTCGAAGATTGCCCACTTCCATTAACCTTACCGACTGTGCCTGCCTTTAGCAACGGGACAACTGTTCTTTCTTTTCCCAATCAGGATGGAATACCAAATGTTCCTGGAGCCGGGAATGGAGAATTCCAGGAGGAGATATGACGATGAAGAGGAGGAAGGTAAGAAAACGCAAGGAGATGTCAGCAGTCCTCCGCTCCTTTCTCATCTCCATCAACTGGTGCCTTTGACCGAGTTTAGTTTACAGATACAGGCCCATCATAATCATACTTTATTAGCCAAGTATGTTTTGCAACATATGAGGAATTTGATGTCCCGTACAGCCAAACCACTAAAAAGCAACAAAACACACAAAATACATTTTGCCATAAACATCCACCACAGTGACTCCTCCACATTCCTCACTGTGATGGAAGGCGAAAAAAGGTTCAATCTCTTCCCTTCTTTGTTCTCCCGCGGTCAGGGTCCTTGAGCCGTGCGTTGATTCCCGTAGTCTCTGCGTTGGGGTGTCAAGCTCCAGCATCGGGGGGATGTCAGCGCCCCGCGCCGGGTGATCTGACCCCGGGTCGAAACATTTTGCATCGTTTAGAGTTTCCCGACATCGGTCTCTGCCCGAGACTGCGAGCTCCTCGACGGTGAAATCCGCAGGCCGCGCGCGGTTGGAGCGTCGATCCCAGGCGAGGGATCGGCTCCGATGGTAAAAAAACAAAAAGACGGACAGACTGTTGGCGAGTCTGCCATCGTGTGGTGCCCCCTGGTGGTCATAAAACGAAAGATCTAATTATCCGGCTATGAATTGGGACCGATCTTTACTGAGGTGGAGATGCATAACCCATGACTGATTACAAATTACTGGTCAAAGAACTGATACGTGGCCCCAAAGGCTCGGTGAAGGTAGGATTCTGACCCAAACACCTGTAGACTCACAGAGTATTTGTCTTGTCCAGATCGAAATGACTTCTGCATCCGGATCCCCGCACCCGAAGGCCATAGGAGAAAGCAGCGGCGAAGGAAATTCTCCACGAGCCACAGGAAACCCGTCGAGGAGGCCGAGTGGTACCCCAGGAGGCAGGAACGATCCGATACGGATGAAGGAGGTGCGGGGGCCACTGCTCCTGCAGACTGCACCAACATTAACAGTACGTCACTCACACATCGAAAGTAGTGAAAGGCTCGGATAGGGTGGCACGGTGGCGCAGCGGTAGAGTTGCTGCCTTACAGTGCTTGTGGTGCCAGAGACCCGGGTTCGATCCCGACTACGGGTGCTGTCCGTTCGAAGTTTGTACGTTCTCCCCGTGACCTGCGTGGGTTCTCTCAGAGATCTTCGGTTTCCTCCCACACTCCAAAGACGTACAGGTCTGTAGGTTAATTGGCGTGGTATAAATGTGAATTTTTCCCGGTGTGTGTAGGGTAGCGTTAATGTGTGGGGATCGCTGGTTGGCGTAAACTCGCTGGGCCGAAGGGTCTGTTTCAGCGATGAATCTCCAAACTAACCTAAAGAGTGGATGTGGAGAGGATGTTTTCACTAGTTGGGGAACTAGAGGTCAGCCTCCGAATTAAAGAACGTTCTTTTAGGAAGGAGATGAGGGGGAATTTCTTTAGTCAGAGGGTGGTGAATCTGAGGAATTCTTTGCCACAGAAATCTGTGGACGCCACAAGTCAGTGGATATTTTTACGGTAGAGATAGATAGATTCTTGATTAGTACGGGTGTCAGAGGTTATGGGGAGAGGGCAGGCGAATGATTTTGGGAGAGATAGATCAGCCGTGATTGATGGCGGAGTAGAGTTGATGAGCCAAATGGCCTAATTCTGCTCCTATTCCTTATGACCTTAAACCAGAAGCATCTCTACACACCCATTGTTGCCAACTGTTTGGATATTGTCCTGAAGGCACCATCTGCCCTTTACTCCAACTTCAGTTTAGTTTAGTTTAGTGATACCGTGTGGAAATGGGCCCTTCGGCTCACAGAGTCTGCACCGACCAGCGATCAGCCCGTACACAAGTTCTATCTTGCACACTGAAGACAACTTACAGAAGCCAGCACAAGGGGTCACCTGGGGAAGTCCAGGACAAGGGGTCACAGCTTAAGGATAAGGGGGAAATCCTTTAAGACCGAGATGAGAAAGACTTTTTTCACACAGAGAGTGGTGGGTCTCTGGAACTCTCTGCCACAGAGGGTAGTTGAGGCCAGTTCATTGGCTATATTTAAGAGGGAGTTAGATGTGGCCCTTGTGGGATCAGAGGTTAGGGAGAGAAGGCAGGTACAGGATACTGAGTTGGATGATCAGCCATGATCATATTGAATGGCTGTGCAGGCTCGAAGGGCCGAATGGCCGACTCCTGCACCTAATTCTATGTTTCTATGTTTCTATGTAAGCCAATCACCCTATTGGGACAGCCTATTGGGCGCTGCCTGTACGGAGTTTGTACGTTCTCCCTGTGACCGCGTGGGTTTCCTCCGAGTGCTCTAGTTTCCTCCCACACTCCAAGGATGTACAGGTTTTATTGGCTAATTGGCTTGGTGAAATTGCAAATTGGTCCTAGTGTGTGTAGGATAGTGTTTGTGTTCAGTGGTTAGTGCAGATTAGTTGGGCCGAAGGGCCTGTTTCCACGCTGTATCTCTAAACTAAAGGTGGCTTCTGCTCCCAGCCCGCCATCATTCCTGATGCTATTCCTTCTGGAGAACTACATGCTTCTGTGAATGCATTCAATGAACAGATCCATAGACAGTGTTACTGCCATACATTACTCAGTGATGTTACCATACACCAACTCAGAGTTGCTATCATACACCTTACTCAGTGTTGCTGCACACAGTATTGCTACCATCCATCCACTCAGTGTTGCTACCATATACCTACTTAGTGTTACTACTATGCTCTTACTCAGTTATTACCGTACACTCAGTCAGAATTGCTACACACAGTGTTACTACCATACAATACTCATTGTTACTACCCTACAATACTCATTGTTACTACCATCCACCCATTCAGTGTTGCTAGCATATACTGCTCTGCATTGGTACCATACACCACTCATGTGTTACTCCCATACATTACTCAGTGTTACTACTTAATACTACTCAGTCTTGCTACCATTCAGTGTTGCTACCATATCCCTACTCAGTTGTACATCAGTTGATGTGTTGTTACATCAAGAGTGTTGCTACCAAACATTACTCATTGTTGCTACCATACATTACTCAGTATTACTACCACACAATACTCAGTGTTATTCTTGACTTTATACTTCATTACTTTATTGTCATTGTAGTGGTGCATACAACAAAATTCAGACGCACTGCCGGTGCGGAGCTCAAATGTACAAGATAATAACAACAGTAAAATAACAGCAAAAAAGTGAGAAAAATAAAAATTGTTCATACACTGACGTACACATACACACAGATTCACACCCGCAAACACATCAGGCCTACGCATTCACCCTTACCAGAATATAAGATATTGCACTAAGAAGGTCATTGCCCGAATATAAGATATTGCTCAGAATAGTATTATAAAAATAAACATTATAAATGAATATATCAGTATTGCACAAAGGTGAGTATTGTGCAGAATAAACATTGACTATGCGGGGGGTGTGCTTTCAGTACAGAGTTCAGTGTGGTGATGGCCCTAGGGTGGGAACTGTTTGCTGGTCTTGTGGTGTGTGCTCTGATGGACCTCGAGTGCATTCCTCAGGGCAGAAGGGCAAACAAGTGATGGGCGGGGTGACGTGGGTCCTTTAGGATGCAGGATGCCTTCCGCAGGCAACGGGAGCTGTAGATGTCTTCCAGGACAGGCAGATGTGTGTTGGCGATCTTCTATCATACACCAACTCAATGTTACTACCATGCTCTCACTCAATGTTACTACCATACAATACTCAGTGTTACTACCGTACAATACTCAATGTTACTATCATACAATACTCATTGTTACTACCATACAATACTCATTGTTACTACCATACAATACTCAGTGTTACTGCCTTACAATACTCAGTGTTACTACCATACAATACTCAATGTTTCTATCATACAATACTCATTGTTACTACCATACAATACTCATTGTTACTACCATGCAATACTCAGTGTTACTGCCATACAATACTCATTGTTACTACTGTACAATACTCATTGTTACTACCATGCAATACTCAGTGTTACTACCATGCAATACTCAGTGTTACTGCCATACAATACTCAGTATTACTACCATACAATACTCATTGTTACTACCATGCAATACTCAATGTTACTACCATACAATACTCATTGTTACTACCATGCAATACTCAGTGTTACTGCCCTACAATACTCAGTGTGGCTGCCACCATTCAGTGTTGTCACATAGACAGTGTTGTCACATAGACAGTGTTGTTGCCACCAATCTCGTACTCTTGTCCATTATTGCCATTCACCAGGCTCGGTCTAACTGGACCTGAAGCAACAGGCTGTTCTATCATGCCACTGGTACTCCCATCCAACATCTACCATAACACAGGCCATTGCTTTCAAAAGTAATTCATGTTAATCCACTTAGATTGTTGCTGACATTTCTCAGCCTCCTGAAATAGATTGCATTTTGACCTGAGTTATGGTATACCCTGCTCCTCTAAATTACAATGACCAGACTCCAGACAAGATCTATGCGTAATGAAGGCTTGCAGACAGTTGCAGCTCCAAAGAGATGTTTACCCCGGTGCCAAATGTTGGCAGCTGCAACAAATCATCAAATTGTCACATGCATTAAGCTTATTGGTCTGTCTCATTGATCCACAACCTTGATGTGCAGCTGTGGCATATTTGCATGCTGATCAATAACCGTCCATAACTTAAGCCCGATTATCAGGAGCGGGCATTAGATGAATGAGGAGCATCCATCCCCAAAATACTCCAGTGCAGTGGCATGTGTAGGAAGGAACAGCAGATGGTCTTGATATGGATATAATGTGGATGTAATGTTTAATCGAATATTTTAATATGTGGGCGGTATGGTGGCGCAGCGGTAGAGCTACTGCCTGACAGCGCCACAGACCCAGGATCGATCCTGGCTAAGAATTCCACAGATTCATCACCCTCTGACTAAAATAAAATTCTCCTCATCTCCTTCCTAAAAGAACGTCCTTTAATTCCGAGGCTATGACCTCTAGTCCTAGACTCTCCCACTAGAATCTCAGGGACTTGTTGAGAAGTGTCCCGCTTAGAGTCATGTGATACAGGTGGAAACAGGCCCTTTGGCCCAACTTGCCCATACCGGCCAACATATCCCAGCTTCACCAGTCCCACCTGCCTATGTTTGGTCCATATCCCTCCAAGCCTGTCCATGTATCTGTCTAACTGTTTCCTAAACGTTGGGATAGTCCCAGCCTCAACTACCTCTTCTGGCAGCTTGTTCCATGCACCCACCGCCCTTTGTGGGGAAAAGTTACCCCTCAGATTGCTATTAAATCTTGAGTTACTCGGGTCACTGGATGTTTGTGTAAATTGCGTTAATTGCGTGTCTTGTTTTTTTTCTTGTCTGTCAGATTCAGATTCAGATTCAGTCTTTATTGTCATTGTGCAGTGTACAGTACAGCGACAACGGAATGCAGTTAGCATCTCACCCAGAACAGCGAACATAGAATAATGGAACAGCAAAATATATATATGTACATACAGTGGCCGTAGTGCAATTTTTCTGGGGGAAGGAGTGTCCGGGGGGTGGGGGGGGGGGGGGGTGCAGAGTTGAGTTGTGTAACAGCCGCAGGGAAGCACCTGTTCCTGAACCTGCTGGTCCAGCAACGGAGAGACCGGATGGGAGGAGGGTGAACAGTCTGTGGCTGGGGTGAGAGCAGTCCTTGACGATGCTGCGCTGGGCAGACTCAATGGAGGGGAGTGAGGACTGCAGAAACTAAATTTCGTTTGAACTTAGGTTCAAATGACAATAAACGGTATTGTATTGTGACTCCAGGATTTTGTGTCGATCTTGGGTGTAAACCAGCACCTGCAGTTCCTCCTACACGTTGGGCCTGCTCCCTGCAGTGGGACGTTATTTTTTGTGAACCCTCCTGCTTGGTCTCAGTTACAGCTGCAAGCCTTTTGTGGCTTGGCTTCCCGCGAGGGTCACCCAAGGGTCACCACCAGCGCCCAGGTCTGCTTCCGATGAGCGCGTACAAAGGACGTTGGGATAGCTGCTCGCCCGCTGCCAGCTTCTGAAAGCAGTGACAGTCGCGGGGAACTAAAGGCACATTGTTTTCAGTCGCGAATTCAAGGTATAAATAACTCTCAGCCTTGAGAATGCTAATCTGTTAACCCTTCCCATCCTGACTGGCTGGCCCAACACCACCTTACGCACAAAAGTGCCGGAGTAACTCAGTGGGTCAGGCAGCATCTGTGGAGAACTTGGATAGGTGACGTTTCACAGAGTGCTGGAGTAACTCAGCGGGTCAGGCAGCATCTGTGGAGAACATGGATAGGTGACGTTTCACAGAGTGCTGGAGTAACTCAGTGGGCCAGGCAGCATCTGTGGAGAACTTGGATAGGTGACGTTTCACAGAGTGCTGGAGTAACTCAGCGGGTCAGGCAGCATCTGTGGAGAACTTTGATAGGTACACAAAGTGCTGGAGTAACTCAGTGGGTCAGGCAGCATCTGTGGAGAACTTGCATTGGTACACAAAGTGCTGGAGTAATTCAGCGGGTCAGGTAGCATAGAAACATAGACAATAGGTGCAGGAGTAGGCCATTCGGCCCTTCGAGCCTGCACCACCATTCAATATGATCATGGCTGATCATCCAACTCAGTATCCCATACCTGCCTTCTCTCCATACCCTCTGATCCCCTTAGCCACAAGGGCCACATCTAACTCCCTCTTAAATATAGCCAATTAACTGGCCTCAACTACCCTCTGTGACAGAGAGTTCCAGAGACCCACCACTCTGTGTGTGAAAAAAGTCCTTCTCATCTCGGTCCTAAAGGATTTCCCCCTTATCCTTAAGCTGTGACCCCTTGTCCTGGACCTCCCCAACATCGGGAACAATCTTCCTGCATCTAGCCTGTCCAACCCCTTAAGAATTATGTAAGTTTCTATAAGATCCCCTCTCAATCTCCTAAATTCTAGAGAGTATAAACCGAGTCTATCCAGTCTTTCTTCATAAGACAGTCCTGACATCCCAGGAATCAGTCTGGTGAACCTTCTCTGCATTCCCTCTATGGCAATAATGTCCTTCCTCAGATTTGGAGACCAGAAGAGTACACAATACTTCAGGTGTGGTCTCACCAAGACCCTATACAACTGAAGTAGAACCTACCTGCTTCTATACTCAAATCCTTTTGCTATGAAGGAGCATCTGTGGAGAACTTGGATAGGTACAACATGCTGGAGTAACTCAGTGGGTCAGGCAGCATCTGTGGAGAACATGCATAGGTACAAAGTGCTTGAGTAACTCAGCGGACCAGGCAGCATCTGTGGAGAACATGGATAGGTGACGTTTCACAGAGTGCTGGAGTACCTCAGTGGGTCAGGCAGCATCTGTGGAGAACATGGATAGGTGACGTTTCACAGAGTGCTGGAGTAACTCAGTGGTTCAGACAGCATCTGTGGAGAACATGGATAGGTGACGTTTCACAAAGTGCTGGAGTAACTTAGTGGGTCAGGCAGCATCTGTGGAGAACGTGGATAGGTGACGTTTCACAGAGTGCTGGAGTCACTCAGCGGGTCAGGCAGCATCTGTGGATAACATGGATAGGTGACATTTCACAGAGTGCTGGAGTCACTCAGCGGGTCAGGCAGCATCTGTGGAGAACTTGGATAGGTGACGTTTCACAGAGTGCTGGAGTAACTCAGTGGGTCAGGCAGCATCTGTGGAGAACATGGATAGGTGACGTTTCACAAAGTGCTGGAGTAACTTAGCAGGTCAGGCAGCACCTCCGGAGAGAAGGAATCGATGACGTGTTGGGTCGAGACCCTCCTTTGGGCTGAGGGTTTAGGGGAAAGGAGAGAAAGACGAGGTTCATGGAACAAATGAATGAAAGATATGAAACAAGCAACGATGACCAAGGAAATGTGGTTGGAGTAATTCATTTGTTCTATGTACCTATATCTTTCCCTACCCCTGACTCATTCTGAAGGAGGGTCACCTATTCCTTGTCTCCAGAGATGCTGAGCTACTCCAACTTTTTGCGTCTATCTTCAGCCTAAACCAGCATCTGCAGTTCCTTCCTAAACATCCTACACACAGCGCTGCATCAAACTTTGCCGGCCGATCACATGTTTAATCAATAATGTTTTATTTTTAATATTTAATGTTTTATGTGTCATTCCCAACTGTCACTGTATGTCATGTTGTCACTTGCGGGCGGAGCACCAAGGCAAATTCCTTGTATGTGAATACTTGGCCAATAAACCTATTCATTCACTCATTCATTCAATACTAGGTTAGAGTAAGTCAAGTACGTCCCCTCTGTGCAAGATGTTAATCTGACTGCTGTCTACTATCCCCAACTACTCAATTATGGAACAGATCGCAGCAGGAGGAAGTCCTTCACCTCCTCCAGCCCGTCCAACCCCGCCCTGGTCATGTTGACCCACACCTCCGCTTGGTCATTCCCCTGCCCAATGAATAAGGTTGTGACACCAGCCACTTCTCTCCCCACTTCTCTCCCCAACAATCGTCTACAAAGACATGAAACTATCCGTCGCCTATCCTTCCAGCAGCTCGCTTCCTGGTCACCCTTCCCTCTCTCTCTCCCTCCCTCTCCCATGCCCTACAAAGTTTTAGTAATGCCCAGAACTCTTGCTATTGAGGGAGTGCAGCGTAGATTCATGAGGTTAATTTCCGAGCTGGCGGGACTGTCATATGCTGAGAGAATGGAGCGGCTGGGCTTGTATGGTCAAGAATTTAGAACGATGAGATGATATCTTATTGAAACATATAAGATTATTAAGGGTTTGGACAATCTAGAGGCAGGAAACATGTTCCCGATGTTGGGGGAGTCCAGAACCAGGGGCACAGTTTAAGAATAAGGGGTAGGCCATTTAGAATGAGGATAAGGAAAAACTTTTTCACCGAGAGAGTTGTGAATCTGTGGAATTCAATGCCTCCGAAGGCAGTGGAGGCCAATTCTCTGGATACTTTCAAGAGAGAGTTAGATAGAGCTCTTAAAGATAGCGGAGTCCAGGGGATATGGGGAGAAGGCAAGAACTGGGTACTGATTGTGGATGATCAACCTTGATCACAATGAATGGCAGTGTTGGCATGAAGGGCCGAATGTCCTACTCATGCACCTACTGTCTATTGTCTATTTGTGTCCACATTTTCTATGGGAGAGGTCTGTTGACCATCAGCCATGGAAAGAGCCAGGAGTATGCTCAGACGCTAAGGCATGCCTACTCCAGTACCTATTGTCTAAATTACTGAGTCTAAAGATGGGTCTCCAATCCATGTTGTCCAAAGATGCTGCCTGGTCCACTGAGTTACTCCAGCCCTTTGTGTCTTTGGAGTTACTGAGTCTGAGGAATGGTCTCAACCTGAAGGCATGCCTACTACAGTATCTATTGTCTAAATTACTGAGTCTAAAGATGGGTCACATGTCCATTTTGTCCAGAGATGCTGCCTGATCCGTTGAGTTACTCCAGCACTTTTTGTCCCTGGAGTTAGTGCTGTTCATCAGGAGTCTGGAAGAGGTGGCGAGTTGGCTGAACGTAGATTTAGGTCACGTTCTCCTTCAGAACACAGACCCAACGTTGCACTCCAAGATGTTCAGTTGTTCCGCTCAGAGGAATGGAAAAACATCTCGAAATTGCTCCCTCCTCATGCTGTTTGAAGTTGAGCGCCCTTGTTCCCCTGAGTAAGGTTCAATCCTGGATAAGTCCACAAGCATAAAGATATAGCAGCAGAAGGAGACCATTCTGCCCCTCTAGTCAGCTTCACACTTCAATAAAACTGTGGCTGTTTGGATTCTTCACCTCATAACCCTTGACTCCTCTGTACAGCCTTGGATAGCTTCAGTGACTCTACCTCCATGGGTCTCTGGATTGTGGAATTGCAAAAGGTTCACCTCTCTCCAAGAGAAGAGCTTCATCACAATCCCCATAGTAAATGAACATCTGTGGAGAACATCTGTGGAGAACATGGATTGACACAAAGTGCTGGAGTAACTCTGTGGGTCAGGCAGCATCTGTGGAGAACATGGATAGACACAAAGTGGCGGAGTAACTCAATGGGTCAGGCAGCATCTGTGCAGAACATGGATAGACACAAAGTGCTGGAGTAACTCAGTGGGTCAGGCAGCATCTGTGGAGAACTTGGATAGGTACACAAAGTGCTGGAGTAACTCTGTGGGTCAGGCAGCATCTGTGGAGAACATGGACAGGTAGAAAGTGCTGGAGTAACTCTGTGTGTCAGACAGCATCTGTGGAGAACTTGGATAGACACAAAGTGGCGGAGTAACTCAGTGGGTCAGGCAGCATCTGTGGAGAACATGGATAGACACAAAGTGGCGGAGTAACTCAGTGGGTCAGGCAGCATCTGTGGAGAACATGGATAGACACAAAGTGGCGGAGTAACTCAGTGGGTCAGGCAGCATCTGTGGAGATCATGGATAGGTACAAAGTGCTGGAGTAACTCAACGCGCCTCCCGTTCTGAAATTATACCCCCTGCTTCTCGATGCACCTCCTGAGGGTAAATGATCACCGGAACATCTACCCTGTCATGGCCTCTCGTTCTCCCTCCATGGAGTTCAAGACCATCGATAATCCAGATAAGATATAAGATTCATCTAATGCCATGCTAAACTTTGATTTCAACAAGTGTCGGCCTGCCGGTTTCAAAGGCAATGGCAAAACCATTTCATTTTTCACATAGGGGCATTTTTATCAGTGCACCGTAGAGCCCTTGAGCGAAGGCTTGGGAATAGTTAAGGTCAAAGCTTTCTCGGAATTGAAATGGGTAAGCTCCGCTGTGTTTGGCATGGGCATCAATAGGACTCAACTCAGCAAAGAGCGCGCTATTCCGTTTAATCTCCAGGGCCAGCGGCTCTGTGTAACAGACTTTGACACACTCTTGAATGCAGCCGCAACTTATCCTGAGCACATAGAGGCCTGCTGTTGTGTGTGTGTGTGTCGCAAAATGGGTGAGAGCGAACCAGGTAGGAGTGAAACCGTGGTGTTTGTCGTTGCTTTATCATGTGCTTCTCGGAACCAGCAATGGGGTGTTTGTCTTGTGGCCAGAACAGAACTGATGTAATGCAAGTAGTTTCTCTCAGCTGGGCTGTTAACACTTTGTGCTACAGGCTGGAGCTGCATCGCTTCAGCAGAGCAATTGCTTGTAACTGGGTCACTGCAAGAAAGGGTGAGTGTTTGCTCAAGGCTTTTGTTCTCGCCCGGACTCTACCCACCGGGAGTTTTGGTTTCACGACCGTCGAGCGAATGGTTCATCCTCGCCTCCGTGGCAGAGAGGAGGAAGCTCTAAGTATCAAAGGCGTTCTCCGGGGTCGAGGCTGGAGCCCACCATAGGGGAGACGTTGGCGTTTAGATTTTCAAAGCCGCACGTCTTTCACCAGAAAGGCTCCTCGATGCAGTGGAATGATTCGGTGTGTCCAATTACGGTCAACCCATGAAGACAAGGAGTCGACTCACCGGCTGCCCAACAAAGCCTGGTATTTGCGTCGCTATTCATGTCACCAAAGTTTTATAACAGCATACGTGCATAGCAAGAAACTTTGCCCTGTTTTGCCAATTTTCTGGCCAGATTGTACCGTAGATAGGTGGAGAAAAATAGAAGATAAACAGAGTGCAGAACAAACTGGTACAGCTACGTAGTAAAGTGAAGATTTTTTTTTTAAGTGCATTGGCTACAAGGGAGAAGGTTGGAAGATCAGGAATTCAGGCTATGAGGTTTAAGAGTCTGATAGCAGCGGGGAAGAAACTGTTTTTAAATCTAGTGGTCGAAAAGCAAATGCAAGCTTTTGTATCTTAAAGGGCCTGTCCCACCAGCATGCAACTCTATGCGATTAGCGCGACCTAACGTGGTCGCTTGAACCGTCCGGCGTCGCGGGGCCGGTCCCACTTCGATCGCCGGAGCCGTGCGGAATTGTGCAGAGTTCGTCCCGACATCACGCGGGCTCTGAAAAACTGACTATGTTCAAAAATTCCGCGCGGCAATGGCTGGTCGGCTCGCTGTCGCCTCGACACATGACACACCGCCCGACATCGTGCCTCCGTGGTGCCTCCATGACCCTCTATGTGTGTGGCTCCATGGCCCTCTGTGTGTGTGCCTCTGTGCCCCTCTCTGTGTGCCCCTCTCTGTCCTGGCGAACGTACCTTAGACTGCGCTCCAAGTTCGCCTCACTTTGCGCCGCGTTGCGCCACTCACCCGACCTCCGCGCGGCCCCCGCTGCTGGATTAGTCGCGCTTGCCACATGCAGGCGCATGCTGGTGGGAACGGCCCTGTACAGGGGATCACCCGACTTCCGCGCGGCCCCCGCTTCTAGTTTGATCGCGTTCATCGCATAGTTGCATGCTTGTAGGACAGGCCCTTAAGAGGGGAGAAGAGCGAATAGCCGGAGTGTGAGTGGACCTTGCTTTTGTTGGCTGCTTTCCCGAGGCAGCGTGAAGTATCGATGTAGTTGATGGGGTGGGCCGGTGGATGGGATTTCTGTGAGTGGACCGATGGGATTGCCGCATGGGACAGGGGCATGTCTTTGTATGGGTCACTGGGCGAAGAGTCAAAGGCAACACAACATAATGCAATGTGTAGGAAGGAACCGCAGATGCTGGTTTAAACCGCGGATAGACACAAAAAGCTGGGGTAACTCATCTGGTCAGACAGCATCTCTGGAGAAAAGGAATAGGTGACATTTCAGGTCAAGGCCATTCTTCAGAAGAAGGGTCCTCGACCTGAAACGTCGCCTATTCCTTTTAGCCAAGAATGCTGCCTGACCCATTGAGTCACTCCAAATTTTTGTGTCTACCTTCAAAATAATGCAACGATTATGTTATATTCTATGCATAAGAACAGTTATATTAGTCAATGGCTTTGTGCGTATATGTTGATCAACTAATCTGTGGATCAACATCAACACAGCTAGTAGGGCCGCTTTCGATCCTGAGACCACAGACCCGGGTTCAATCCTGCCATCGGGTGCTGTCTGTGTGGAGTTTCCATGTTCTGCCTGCAACCGCATGGGTTTCCTCCGGGTGACAATAGACAATGTGTTGGTCAACATATACGCACAAAGCCATTGACTAATGCATTTAGTTTAGTTTAGATTAGATTAGTTTAGTATAGTTTAGTTCAGATATACGCCGTGGGAACTGGCCACTGATTACGTGCCGACCCATACACTAGTTCTGTACGACACACTAGGGATAATTTACAGAAGCCGATTAACTTGCATACCTGCAAATGTGTGAGGAAACCGGAGCGCCCGGAGAAAACCCACGCGGTCCCAGGAAGAACGTACAAACCAGGCAGAGTTTGCAATTGCAGTTTAATTTGTGATTGAGTCGTCGAGAGACTTAGCGGGGAACCGGGCCATTTGGCACGCTGACTCTGTGCTGACCGTCACGACTCATGAAGGCTAATCCAATCTTCGTACGATTTTCACGTTCCTCCATTTTCCCACCAACGCCCCGCGGTTCTGCTCCCTCACCGACCCACTTGAGACAATCCATGGCGAGCAATCATCCTGCCAACTGGGATGTCTTTGGGATTAGGGGGGAGAAACCGGAAAATGTTGCAAAGGGCAGCACAGTGGGACAGCTAGTAGGGCCGCTTTCGATCCTGAGACCACAGACCCGGGTTCAATCCTGCCATCGGGCGCTGTCTGTGAGGAGTTTACATGTTCTGCCTGCAACCGCATGGGTTTCCTCCAGGTGACAATAGACAATAGGCAATAGGTGCAGGAGTAGGCCATTCGGCCCTTCGAGCCAGCACCCCCATTCAATGTGATCATGGCTGATCATCCCCAATCAGTACCCCGTTCCTGCCTTCTCCCCATACCCCCTGACTCCACTATTTTTAAGAGCCCTATCTAGCTCTCTCTTGAAAGCATCCAGAGAACCGGCCTCCACCGCCCTCTGAGGCAGAGAATTCCACAGACTCACCACTCTCTGTGAGAAAAAGTGTTTCCTCGTCTCCGTTCTAAATGGCTTACTCCTTATTCTTAAACTGTGGCCCCTGGTTCTGGACTCCCCCAACATTGGGAACATGTTTCCTGCCTCTGGCGTGTCCAAACCCTTGACAATCTTATATGTTTCAATGAGATCCCCTCTCATTCTTCTGAACTCCAGAGTGTAAAAGCCCAGCTGCTCCATTCTCTCAGCATATGACAGTCCCGCCATCCCGGGAATTAACCTTGTATTAACCTTGGGTGCTTGGGTTTCCTCCCACATCTCAAAGGCGCGTGGGTTTGTAGATTAATTGGCCACTGGAGATGTCCCCTAGTGTGTAGGTGAGAGGTAGAGTCCGGGGTGAGTTCTTGGGAATGTGGGGAGAATTTTTTTATCCATGACAAGAAGATCTTATTTCATAATCACAGTTAGATCACTGGAAGTCTGCCCAGCAGTTTGGCAACACCAATCAGTCAGCCTTCAAATAACAATGTTATCACCAATGGCCATACCACCCTATTAATGTAGAGTTAGTGTAAATGGCCGATCGGCGGTCAGTGCAGACTCGGTGGGCCGAAGGGCCTGCTTGTATTAGACTTTGAAAGATACAGCGTGGAAATAGGTACTTCAAGTCCGCGCGGACCAGCGATCGACCCCGTACACTAGCTCTACACTGCACACTCGGGACAATTTACAGAGGTCAATTAACCTACAAACCTGCACGTCTTTGAAGCACGGGAGGAGGCCGGAGCACCCGGAGAAAACCCACGTGGTCACAGAGAGAATGTACAAACTCGGTCCAGACAGTACCCATTTTCAGCATCAAACTCGGGTCTCCAATGCTGGGAGCCAGCAATTTTACCGTTGTGTCGTTGTGTCATCCCTATTCCCATAATCACAGTTACAATGTACTGGAAAGATCACAAATGCCCAGCAGTCTGCAAACATCAATCAATTAATTATCAAATTACAACGTTATCATCCATATCCATACAGACTCGACCTCCCCCTCCCCAACCCAATAATGTAGGATTAGTGTAAATGGGCCAGAACAGACTCGGTGGGCTGAAGGTCCTGCCTGTGTGCCGTGTCTCTCTCCATGACTCCATCACTCCAAGAAGCATCCATGTAGACACAAAAAGCTGGAGTAACTCAGGCAGCATCTCTGGAGAGAAGGGGTCAGGAATAGCTACTTCCCCACAGCCATCAGGCTATTAAACTCAGCTCGGACAAAACTCTGAACATTAATAGCTAATAATCTGTTTATTTGCACTTTATCAGTTTATTTATTCATGTATGTATATATTTATACAATGGTATATGGACACACTGATCTGTTCTGTATTCGTGCCTACTATGTTCTGTTGTGCTGAAGCAAAGCAAGAATTCCATTGTCCTATCAGGGACACATGACAATAAAACTCTCTTGAACTCTTGAGAACGAATGGGTGATGTTTCGGGTCGAAACGTCACCCATTCCTTCTCCATAGAGATGCTGCCTGTCCCGCTGAGTTACTCCAGGATTTTGCGTTTATCTTCGGTTCAAACCAGCATCTGCGGTTCCTACCTGCACGAGAGTGTCCGCGTGTTCCCTTTGGCCTGGAGACTATTCCAACAGAAGATCGAAAGTCAATGGATCAAGTTGGTTGCAAACATCAACCACACTTCTCACAGCATAGAAACATAGAAAATAGGTGCAGGAGGAGGCCATTCGGCCCTTCGAGCCTGCACCGCCATTCAATATGATCATGGCAGATCATCCAACTCAGTATCCTGTACCTGCCTTCTCTCCATACCCCCTGATCCCTTTGGCCACAAGGGCCACATCTAACTCCCTCTTAAATATAGCCAATGAACTGGCCTGAATTACCTTCTGTGGAAAAGAATTCCACATTCACCACTTTCTGTGTGAAAAATGATTTTCTCATCTCGATCGTAAAAGACGTCCCCCTTATCCTTAAACTGTGACCCCTTGTTCTGGACTTCCCCAACATCGGGAACAATCTTCCTGCATCTAGCCTGTCCAACCCCTTAAGAATGTTGTAAGTCTCTATAAGATCCCCCCTCAATCTTAGAAGGTAGAAGGTAGCCACCGTACAATCCCATCGCATCCACGTTGAGTTAAACGTTCTTTGAATAGGTTGCGAGAGAATAAAGCACCTCAAGCTGTCGGACCAGCCAGTTCTGGACCTGCCCTCTGTCACCGCTTTAAGAGAGCGTTCTATAAGAGAGCAGAGTTGTAGAATTGCTTGGTAACCATAGGAACTGAAATTCCAGCCCAGAAGAATTAGTTACAATTGCTTTACAGTCAGAATGTTTCACTTGCAGCGTAGAGGACCCAGCAGTGTTGGAAATGATAGGTACTGTGAACAGCGAGAAAGAGGGCTCGGCAAAAATACTTTGTTTCCGGGTGCGTGACAAAGCCTTCATTTGAGCCAGGTCCGAGCTGCGCAGGGGATGGCTGGCAGGCATTAGGAGTCCGTTTCATGGGATCACCCTCGCTAGGCAGAGGCACGGCACTGTGGTGGTAAGCCAACAGAAAACGGAAGCGCAGTACCAAAGGCTTGGTTACTGCCCATCAGCTGCTGGACTGGTTCCCCCGGTCACCTGCAGATGCCGCTTGAGCCGAGACAGATTCCAAAGCCCAGCTGTGGTCCCGGGAGTCAGTGCCACAGATGCTAAACAGCAAACCATTATAGACCGATATAGTGACGGGGGTAAGGTGTTTTTGTTCGAAGACCGATTGAAGACCGACAAAACGTTTGAGAGATTTATGAAATAAGGTTGGAGGCAAGACCAACTATGAGTGCCAACTGTCCCGTATTAGCTGGGACATCCCGTATATTGGGCTAAATTGGTTTGTCCTGTACGGGACCGCTTTTGCCCCGTATTTGACCGCTACTACTTGGGTCGAGGGGACTGTCGGGTCGGAGCGTCGCGTCCGGCCCCGCCTCACCCGTCCCGACGTAGTGCAGCCCATGGAGTGCAGCAGCAGCTCCCGGCCAGTGGCCCCGTCGGTTGGTCGGCAGCCCGGCCAGCTGTCCGAGGTTCGGTCCTTCGCTTACCCCCAACACCACCACCACCCCTCCATTTCACGGCCGATCATCGGTTGGACGGGCGCCGGACTTTGCGCGCGATGTCGCTCAGGCCAAAACTCCTCAGCCGGCCCGCCGGCTGGGCTTTGTGTGCAGTCCAGCACCCGGGCCAACTCATCATTCACCCAGCCACGGCCAAGTCGGTCAACGAATTGCCATCGGGAATTTGTCCCCTATTTTGACTTTTTGTCCCTTATTTGGGAGTGAGAAAGTTGGCAACCCTAGTTCCATGTTCTGTGTGGTTGACTAATGCACCTGTCCCACTTAGGAAACTTGAACGGAAACCTCTGGAGAAGTTTTGCCCCACCCAAGGTTTCAGGAGGTTCCCGGAGGTTTTTGTCAGTTTTTACCATTAGGGAGACTGAGAAAAACCTCTGGGAACCTCCAGGAACCTCCGAGAACCGTACGGAAACCTTGGGTGGGGCGCAAAGTCCCACCCAAGGTTTCCGTGCGGTTCCCAGAGGTTTTTGTCAGCCTCCCTAATGGTCGAAAGTGGTTTCCGTTTTTAAAAATCAGTAATCTTTTAGTCGAAGCCGGTTGCGATGCTAGTTGAAGGTGGTTGCCGGAGGACAAAAACCTCCGGGAACCGCACGGAAACCTTGGGTGGGGCGCAAAGTCTCCAGAGGTTTCCGTTCAGGTTTCCTAAGTGGGACAGGGGCATAAGGCTGCAAATGGCTGTGTCTTTGATACAGGAAGAGGTAGAGTAAGGGTTTGGGAAGATTTTCTGAGGGGCTTCTGGCCTCACAATGTTTGAGGAGGGAGGGAATTCCAACTGGAGGTTTGTCAAATAGCCAGACATGTTGGAGACCATTTGCTGTTATCAGGCAATGGAACCACCTAGAGATCAGTCCTCAACTACTAGCTACTTCATTGGTCATACTCGGACTATCTTTGATCTTTGCTGGCTTCATCTTGCACTAAACGTTGTTACCTTATCATGAATCTGTACACTGTGAATGGCTCGATTGTAATCATGTACTGTCTCTCCATCGACTGGTTAGCAAGCAACAAAGGTTTTTCACTGTCCTCGTTGACTATGACCCTATAGGAGGTGGGAGAGTCTAGGACCAGAGGTCACAGTCTCAGAATTAAAGGACGTTCCTTTAGGAAGGAAATTAGGAGGAATTTCTTTAGTGAGAGGGTGGTGCATCTGTGGAATTTATTGCCACAGAAGGCTGTGGAGGCCAAGTCAATGGATATTTGGCAATGCATAGACGGCAGAGGTAGATAGGTTCTTGATTAGTAAGGGTGTCAAGGTTTACAGGGAGAAGGCAGGAGAAAGGGGTTAGGAGGGAAAGATAGACCAGCCATGATTCACTGTATTCACTGGAGTTTAGAAGGATGAGGGGGATATTTATAGAAACATATAAAATTATAAAAGGACTAGACAAGCAAGATGCAGGAAAAATGTTCCCAATGTTGGGCGAGTCCAGACCTAGGGGCCACAGTCTTAGAATAAAGGGGAGGTCATTTAAGACTGAGGTGAGGAAAACATTTTCACCCAGAGAGTTGTGAATTTATGGAATTCCCTGCCACAGAATTCCTCTGCCCCTATCACTTATGAACGTATGAGGTTATAAGTTTGCAACCAAGGAGTCTTGGATAAGTACACTCATTTGAGAGGCTACAATATCACATGAGTAAAAGTACTCATGAGTAAAAGTGCGAATGGTATGTTAGCTTTCATAGCAAAAGGATATGAGTATAGGAGCAGGGAGGTTCTACTTCAGTTGTATAGGGTCTTGGTGAGGCCACACCTGGAGTATTGCGTACAGTTCTGGTCTCCAAATCTGAGGAAGGACATTATTGCCATAGAGGGAGTGCAGAGAAGGTTCACCAGACTGATTCCTGGGATGTCAGGACTGTCTTATGAAGAAAGACTGGATAGACTCGGTTTATACTCTCTAGAATTTAGGAGATTGAGAGGGGATCTTATAGAAACTTACAAGATTCTTAAGGGGTTGGACAGGCTAGATGTAGGAAGATTGTTCCCGATGTTGGGGAGGTCCAGGACAAGGGGTCACAGCTTAAGGATAAGGGGGAAATCCTTTAGGACCGAGATGAGAAGGAATTTTTTCACACAGAGAGTGGTGGGTCTCTGGAACTCTCTGCCACAGAGGGTAGTTGAGGCCAGTTCATTGGCTATATTTAAGAGGGAGTTAGATGTGGCCCTTGTGGCTAAGGGGATCAGAGGGTATGGAGAGAAGGCAGGTACGGGATACTGAGTTGGATGATCAACCATGATCATATTGAATGGCGGTGCAGGCTTGAAGGGCCGAATGGCCTACTCTTGCACCTAATTTCTATGTTTCTATGTTACTTTAATAGAAATATCCTCAGAAATAGTCTTGCAGACATTAAAGTTACTCACTTCCGATTTGAGTAGATGGCGCCAGGCACTGTAGCGCAATGCTTAAGTAATACTTTAGTCTTACTTAGACTTTAAAGATGCAGCGTGGAAACAGGCCCTTCGGCCCACCAGGTCCATGCTGACCAACGATCACCCCTTACACTAGCTCCATCCTACATACCTTGGGACAATTTCCCAAAGCCAATTGACCTACAAACCTGCTCATCTTTGAAATGTCGAAACCGGAGCACCTGGAGAGAACCCACAGGGTCACCGGGAGAACGTGCAAACTCTGTACAAACAGCTCATGTAGTCATGATCGAACCTGGGTCTCTGGCACTGTAAAGGCCATGCCCCACTGTACGAGCTAATTCAAGAGCTCTCCCGAGTTTAAAAAAAAATCAAACTCGTGGTAAGCAGGTAGAATGTACGTCGCGGGTACGTCGGAGCTCGGGGACGTCTCTTAGTGGCTCGTAACGCTAACTGCAGGTACTCGGGAAACGCGGTAAGCTCGTGAAGACTCGTGAAGATTTTTCAACATGTTGAAAAATGTCCACGAGAGCCCCGAGTACCGACGAGCGGCTATTACCGTAATTCTCCGAGTTCGAATCAGGGGAAACTCGGGAGAACTCTTGAATTAGCTCTTACAGTGGGACAGCCCCATCAACTCTACCGCTCCTGTTGCCTCTGATGCAATTATCATGAGCGTTTTGGAAGAGATGTGACATATAATTTGGTTGCATTGACCATAGGGTATCGCTGATTTGATTCCATGTCCAAAAAGTGCAGTCCAGGCAGGCAAGGTTCATTTATCTGGTGTCGTCGTTCCAACCCATCTTTAAATCTCATGTTCTCCCTCATGTCCCAGCCCACTAAACCAGGGGTTCACAACCTTTTTCGTCCCGTTTACCCCAGGCAACTTTAATAGCACATCACAATGTTATTTCACTTATTTATGAACAACTAATGATGAACAGATACCGGTGTACCAGAACCAAACACAGTCAGTCAATGAGAAAAAATATGTACAGATCCTGAATCAACAGATTTAAGGGCCTGTCCTACCAGCATGCAACTCTATGCGATGAACGCGATCAAACTAGAAGTGAGGGCCGCGCGGAGATCGGGTGATCCCCTGTACAGGGCCGTTCCCACCAGCATGCGCCTGCACATAGAGGGTCACGGAGGCACTTACAAATAGGTTAACGGAGGCACGATGTCGGGGCGGTGTGTAAACGTCGAGGCGACTGTGAGCCGACAAGCCGTTGCCGTGCGGAATTTTTGGACATAGTCAGTTTTCCAGAGCCCCGCGCGGTGTCGGGACGAACTCGGGACAAACTCCACACAATTCCGCACGGCTCCGGCGATCGAAGTGGGACCGGCCCCGCGACGCCGGACGGCTCAAGCGACCACATTAGGTCGCGCTAATCGCATAGAGTTGCATGCTGGTGGGACAGGCCCTTTACCCCCTAGGTAGGTGACATTTACCCCAGGTTGGGAACCCGGCATTAAACCAACGCAAACCATAGCATGTGAAGTGTCAAGTTGAGAATGCCTGAAACACAGCCACAATACTGCGCATACCTCGAAGGGATCCCTCGTGCTGGCTCGAAGGGCCGAATGGCCTCCTCCTGCACCTATTGTCTATTGTCCCCTGCCCGGTGAATGGACAGGACATTTACCTGAGGTTGCTCGTGTTTTGAGCACTGTTCCATTTGCTTACTGACGATGTCAGTCTACTGATAGCAACATTGGCGTATAGATTGTTGAATGGAAATAACACAAATCTGTCCAGCATTGTCAAGAGATGACTGAGTGTATGTAGCAGAAGTTCACCTGAGAATTTAATTTCACATCCCCAGCTATGGGAAAGATTTAGATACAAAGAACTGTTGATGTATTTTTACAAGGAAAGGGACACAAAGAGTAACTCAGTGGGTCAGGAAATGTGGAGCGATGACACGTTTTTTCCGATCTTTTCCCTTTTTCCCCCAGACTATCTGTCTGAAAAAAGGGTCTTGACCCGAAACGTCACCCATTCCTTTTCTCCAGAGATGCCGCCTGACCCGCTTTTTGTGTCTATCTTCGTTTTAAACCAGCACCTGCAGTGCCTTCCTACACATTTCGGGTCCTTCAAACCGAAGAAGGGTCGTGACCCAAAACATCACCTATCCAAGTTCCCTGGAGATGCTGCCTCACCTGCTGAGCTCAGCACTTCAACTCCCCCTCCCATTCCAAATCCGACCTTTCTGTCCTGGGCCTCCTCCATGGCCAGAGTGAGGCCCACCGTAAATTGGAGGAGCAGCACCTCATATTTCGCTTGGGTAGTTTACACCCCAGCGGGATGAACATTGACCTCCAATTTCAGGTAGTCCCTGCTATCTCCCTCTTTCCCCCTCCCCTTCCCAGCTCTGCCACAGCCCACTGTCTCCACCTCTTCCTTTCTTCTCCCCCCCCCCACCCCCACATCAGTCTGAAGAAGGGTCTCGACCCGAAACGTCATCTATTCCTTCGCTCCATAGATGCTGCCTCACCCACTGAGTTTCTCCAGCATTTTTGTCCACCTGCTAAGTTACTCTGGCACTTCGTGTCCAATTTTTTTATGAATGAGGTTTGTTGACCATCCAGTCATTGAAAGAGCCAAGAGTATGTTCAGACACTAAGGCATGTTGAGTGAGTCCTGGTCTCCTTGAGGGATGTGTAACGGATAATGTGACGTGGTTTCTCTGTTCCCCCCCCCGTTGTACATAGTTTCCCCCGCTGCTGAGCGCTTGCGATACATCCTTGGTGAAGATGATGATGGCCCCACGCCCACACTCTTCACGGAGATGGACACCCTGCAACATGACGGGGACGAGCTGGAATGGAAGGAGTCAGCCAGGTGAGTGACTGAGCTTCAACAAGACGAATTCCTCAGACAAACACATGATCCTGGAGTAACTCAGTAACTAAATGGAGTAACATTTATTATCACATACACCAATTGGTGTAGTGAAATTTGACTTGCCATTGCAGCTCACGAATAAAGATAAGACACAACATTAAAGAATTTAACAACAAACATAAAAACATCTTCAGGCTCAAACCGAAACGCTACCCATTCCTTCTCTCCAGAGATGCTGCCTGTCCCGCTGAGTTAATCCAGCAGCATGTGTCTATTTTCGGTTTAAACCAGCATCTGCAGTTCCTTCCTACACATTCCTAGAATGAGGAGAATGGAGCCACAAGCATCTTTGTGTAAGGGGTGATTCAATCCAGTGAAACATATCTGCTTGATCTCAACGCAACCACAATCAAAGGCCAGTCTCACCCCCAGTCACTCCCTCTTCTCCCCTCTCCCATCAGGCAAGAGGTGCAGAAGTGTGAAAACGCATACCTTCAGATTCAGGGACAGTTTCCCCCCAGCTCCTAGTAGGCAACTGAACCATCCTATCACCAATGTGAGAGCGGTCCTGACTCACCATCGACCTCAGCGGAGACTCAGATTCCCTTTTATCAGACTTTAATGGACATTATCTTGCACAAAACATTATTCCCTTTATTTTGTATCTGTCCACTGCGGACGGCTTGATTGTAGTCTTGTACAGTGTAGTCTTTTCACTGACTGGATAGCACGCAACAAAAAAGCTTCCCACTGTACCTCGGTACATGTGACAATACTAATTAACTGAACTAAATCAACAAACCTATATTAATGGGCATTGGATGTTCCACTCAGTCAAATGGCATTTGATGCCAAGGACTATCACCCTCATCTACTCTCTGGAATTTCACTTATTTGCCCACATTTTCGACCAAGGTTGTGATAAGTACAACAATAGTCTTGTTAATCTATCAATCAATCAAAGACTTTATTGTCACTCTTGGTTCTTGGTTACTTGGTCCTCCAAAATATTCCAACTGGAATTTAAGCTGGAGGTGGGACTCAAAAATGCACCAACAAATGCAAGTATGAACGAAATTTCGTTGCATCTGGCTCACCGCGCAACATAAAATAACAAAAGGATAAAATAGATAAAAAGATAAAATAGATAATAGTGGCGTCACATTATATGGGATTCAAGAGCCTGATGGCTCGGGGGAAGAAGCTGTTGCAGAAACTGGCCGTTCTGCTCCCTATCCTGCGATATCTTTTGCCCGAGGGCAGCAGAGTGAACAGTCCGTGATGGAATTGTGTGGGGTCTTCTATAATGCTCTTGGCCTTGGACAAGCAACGTTTGAACGCAATGTCCCGGATTGAAGGAAGAGAAGTCACGATGATTTTTTCAGCCGTCCTCACCACTCTCTGCACGGACTTCCAGTCGGAGGCTTTGCAGTCCCCAAACCAGACAGAGATGCAGCTGGTCAAAATGGAAGATCCATAAGAGTGTTAATGTACAGGTGGACCTTGGAGTCCAAATCCATAGCCCAATAAAAGTGACAACACAAGGAGATCGAGTGGTCAAGAAGGAGTATGTTTAGTTCAGTTTTAGTTTGGAGATACAGCGCAGAAAAAGGCCCTCCGGCCCACCGAGTCCGCACCGACCAGCGATCCCCGCGCCTTAACACTATCCTACACACACTGGGGACAATTTACAATTATACCAGGGCAATGAGCCTACAAACCTGTACGCCTTTGGAGTGCGGGAGGAAACCGAAGATCTCGGAGAAAACCCATGTAGGTCACGGGAAGAACGTACAAACACCGTACAGACAGCGCCCGTAGTCAGGATCGAACCCGGGTCTCTGGTGCTCTCTAAGGCAGGAAGCGCCTCTACTGTGGCGCCATCTTGGTATACTCGCCTTTGGTGATGAGGGAATTGAGACATGAATGGGCAATACTGTAGATTCTCTCAAGAATCCCACGATACTAAACTGTACAAGGTTTCAAAACATCATTAAAGCTCCTCCAGAAATTCCTAATTCGCAAAACTGCGGGACCAGTTTATAGATGCCGTGAGAATGGGATCTTATTCAAGCACCGTGCTTTAATTCCAATTATGTTTTCCAGACGCAAGCATTTGAAGTCAATAATAACTTTAAATCTGCATCTAGAATTAAAATATCATTTAGACTTTAGGATCAACATTTTTGTTTTTCTAGAAAGAACTCTTTGTGCCCGGTTTAATTATATTTAACTCCGTTACTTATGTACGTTAATAAACCACAAAGAAGCTATTCTGCACCAAGGCAACAAGAAATTGTGCTGTAATTAAACTGGTGTTTCTTTCTGCTATTATCTCGCAATTTTTCGCCATCAGCCTTGACCTACAATTGGTGAACTTTTACTCAATCTTATTTTTGGCCTGACCTGATGTTGCTATGTACAGTGAAGTGAGAGAGGGTTGTCTCATGCACTGTGGTGTGCAGGCTGGAAGGGAACAGGTTGCTGCCAATCCCCATTTATCTACCAGCGATAACGAATAAAGAATCTTAGAATAAAGGGGAGGTCATTTAAGACTGAGGCCAGAAAAAACTTTTCCACCCAGAGAGTTGTGAATTTGTGGAATTCCCTGTCACAGAGGGCAGTGGAGGCCAAATCACTGGATGGATTTAAGAGAGAGTTAGATAGAGCTCTAGGGGCTAGTGGAGTCAAGGGATATGGGGAGAAGGCAGACACGGGTTATTGATAGGGGACGATCAGCCATGATCACAATGAATGACGGTGCTGACTCACAGGGCCGAATGGCCTCCTCCTGCACCTATTTTCTATGTTTCTCTGTTTCTATCATAACCTCCACTGATAATCAAGTGCCTACAGTCACCGAGTCTTAATTAGTTCATAGGTTCATAAGTGATAGGAGATGAATTAGGCCATTCAGCCCATCTACTCCGCCATTCAATCATGGCTGATCTATCTCTCTCTCCCTCCTAACCCCATTCGACTGCTTCCTCCCCATAACCCCTGACACCCGTACTAATCAAGAATCTATCTATCTCTAACTCAGCGGGTTGCTTCTCTCCAGAGATGCTGCCTCACCCGCTGAGTTAATCCATCATTTTGTGTCTACCTTTGATTTTAACCAGCATCTGCAGTTTGTTCTTACACACCTTTTAAATACCCACGGACTTGGCCTTCAGGGCCTTCTGTGGCAAAGAATTCCACAGATTCACCTCCCTCTGACTAAAGAAATTTCTCCTCATCTTCCAAAAAGAACATCCCTTTAATTCTGAGGCAATGACCTCCAGCCCTAGACTCTCCCACTAGTGGAAACATCCTCTCCACATCCACTCTATCCAAGCCTATCACTATTCTGTTTCGATGAGGTCCTTCCTCATTCTTCTAAACTCAATTATAATGAACCACAGAGTCTTCAATACTAATCAAGAATCTATCCATCTCTGCCTTAAAAATACCCTTTCAGTTGGCATCCACAACCATCATGCCAATATTGATCCCAGAGTGGGCCGTGAGGGTAGGTGGGATAAAGCTGAGGGAGGGTTTTCAGCCTATCCGGACGGTCGAGAGGTCTTCAGATGCCAACATGTAGGAGTTGTGAAGGTGGGGAGGAATCTCCTTTTAAGACTCAGATTAATTTTGGTGTATTTTGTGGCACCAGGATCACGGTCATAAACCCCTGAGCCTGGGCTTCAGGAGGGCGATAGATTCCCTGGAAGGGGGGGAGGGGAAGGGGAAGGAGGGGGGGGTAAAATAAAAGCGTTCAGCTCAAGGACAGATGCAGGACTCCTTGCAAAGCAGCCTCGGAGATATTTCAAAGGTACCTTACTGAAAGCAGACATGGAAAATTCATCAGTAGCCTCTGCTTCCTCAGAAGCTGGAAGCAATCGCTCTCAAGAGATAGAAGAACTGGAAAGATTCATTGATAGTTATGTCCTAGAATACCAGGTTCAGGGGTTGCTTACAGACAAACCAGAAAATGACGTGGAGACTGAAAAGACACTACCAAACCTTCAGTGGAATGAAGATTTCACAGACACGCTAGATGTAAACTGGTCATCCCCAAAAGAAAAGAACTGCAAACAAATTAATCAGATCTGTAACCAGGAGACATCTTACGATATTCTGGGGACAGATATCTGGGCAGTTAACTCCTTTGAAAATATCAGTGGAGCAACATGGGATCTGCAACCCGAGAAATTAGATTTCACCACCTCGTTTCATCGAAAGCATTTACAAAACGCTTCAAAGTACCTCCCTCACATTGAGCGAGAAGGAATGGTGAAAGGGAAGTTTGAAGGGGACAGGAACATTACTTTGAATGATCTGGACAAAGTGCTTCCTGTGAGGACAATGCTGCCTGACCTGGTCTACCAGCCATTATCTAATGAAGCTGAAGTTGCACAGACCAAAAAATTATTCCGGAGGCGAAGGAATGACCGTAGGAGGCAACAGAGGACTCCAGGAGGAAACAAAGCTCAGCAGCAGCAGCAACATGGGGAGCACCAGCCCAGCAACCCAAAGCACAACGGGGATCACTCAAGACAATACCAGCCTCCGGCGCCACATGCAGCAGGAAAGCAGGGTCCGAAGAACCATGGCTACAGCCAGCAGCGCCGATGGCAGCATAACCAGAAACATTCTTCCAATGACAAAGAGTCGAACAGGAATGGCAAAGACAGCAATAACGTCCAAGGCGATGATCCCTCAAAAAGTTCTGGCCAAACAACAGAGGAGCTCCAGAGGCCTGCTGATCCATCCGGCAGTCCAACGCCACAGAACCTCCAGAACTCTGAGACAAAACAGAAGGACAGCATTTCAGAACGGCAGGTGGATCAACCTAAAGTTCATTTATTGGAATCTTCCAAAGATAGGCTGAAAAGACGGCTCAAAGAAAAGGATGACATTTCCTTGAACGTGACTAATCCGCAGAAATCCAAAATGGACAAATTGATAGAAATCCTTAACAGCATGAGGAACAACTGTAGCAATGTGGACTCCAACCTCTCAATATTCATTAAATGCTACCACTCAGGCCACCTGCCTGACACCAATTTATTTGGGCCAGTGTCAAGCTTTGTCCAATAGCACTCCCGTGAAGATAGATACAAAATGCCGGAGTAACTCAGCGGGGACAGGCAGCATCTCTGGAGAGAAGGAATGGGTGACGTTTTGGGTCAAGACCAAACCTCGGACTGAAGTTTGAAGAAGAGTCTCGACCCGAAACGTCACCTATCCCTTTTCTCCAGAGGTTCTGGAATGGGATTAGAAGGGGGAGTTAAAATGGTCCAATTGATCGATCACGGATATACAGGGTCAACTTACAATATGATAGAAGTTTATTTATTCCAGAAAGCAAATTGATCTGCAAACTCAACAGTCATGAAAAACTCAAAAGATAGGAAACATGAAATTAAAGTGACAAGTGGAAAGGATGGGGGGGGGGAGGGGCTGTGGGGGGGTGGGGGGGAGTCAGTTTCACTTTACCCACAACAGAATGGGGTGGAGTTGTACAGTTTAATAGCCACAGGGGAAAAGGATCTGTGCCGCATCTTGGTGGAACCAGTCTGTTGCTGAAGTTGCTCCTCAGGTTGACTAGTGTGTCATGGAGGGGGTGAGCTGCATTGTCCAAGTTGCCCGGCAATTTGAGGGGCATCCTCCCCTCCAAGACCCACCGTAGGGTTGTCAGCTGCCAGGCGGAATGTGCGGTGCTGTAACGCGAGGGCTGCTCTTTCCCCTTTGTTCCTAGATGGGTGAAATTTGAAGAGAAGGTGGAGGAGGGTGGAGAGCGTTGGAGCAAGCCCCACGTCTCCACGCTGTCCCTCCACAGTCTGTTTGAGCTGCGGACATGCCTGCAGACGGATACCGTGATGCTGGACTTGGATGGATATTCATTACCACAGATCATAGGTAAGGGGACCGTTCTCCTTCTCTGCTGTTGCTGAGCTAATTCAAAGTCTCCGACACCAAGTAAGCGGATACACATGACTCCGACTGTAATCCGCATGAGAATGCGTTTAGCCGAAAGGAAATAACATTCTTGATTTAGTTTAGTTTAGTTTAGAACTACAGTGCAGAAACAGGCCCTTCGGCCCACCGGGTCCGCCCCGACCAGCGATCCCCGCACACTAACACGATCCTACACCCATTTGGGACAATTTTTACATTTACCAGGCCAATTAACCTACAAACCTGTACTGCACGTCTTTGGAGTGTGGGAGGAAACAGAACATCTCGGAGAAAACCCACGCAGGTCACGGGAAGAACGTACAAACTCCGCACAGACAGCACCCGTAGTCGGGATCGAACCCGGGTCTCCGGCACCGCATTCGCTGTAAGGCAGCAACTCTACCGCTGCGCCACCGTGGCCTCCAGCAAATCCACGTGCCAACATTACCGGTAATGGTATTAAATCTGACACCGGTCAGACGCTACTCCAACTGCGCATGGAAGAAAGACAAGCCTGGCTGCACAATCCTTCAGCCTTCAAAACCCAGGTTCGATTCCGACTATGGGTGCTGTCTTTACGGAGTTTGTACGTTCTCCCCGTGACCACGTGGGTTTTCTCCGGGTGTTCTGGTTTCATCCCACACCACAAACACTTACTGGTGTTTCCGAGTGTGTGAAGGGGGGTGCTAATGTACGGGGATCGCTGGTCAGCATGGACTCAGTGGGCCGAAGGGCCAGTTTCCACACTGTATCTCTAAACTAATTTAAGCTAAACTACAAGAAGGTGAAACGTTAATCCCGATGACCTAAAGAAAGAACGGTCCATCAGATCTACTCAGGTAAGAAAATGACCGATGTGCTTGTAATTACAGACGATATAATCGACAAGCAGATTGAAGATGGACTTATTCAGCCTGATGTGCGGGAACAGATCTCGTTCATCCTACTGAGGAAGCACCGGCACCAAACCAAGAAGCCTATCCATCGCTCCCTGGTGGACATTGGGAAGTCATCCACCACATCGTCAGGTGAGCGAGGCAGACCATCTACATGAGGCCTTTTTCCATACTGTGTCACTCTATGACAATAATCAGTTCAATGTCAGATGCATACCATTCCATTTACAAGGTGTGTGACCTTCTCATTTGTATAAGACATCCCCCAGCACGTTGGCCCTGTTAAGGGCCTGTCCCACTTCGAAACATAGAAACATAGAAAATAGGTGCAGGAGTAGGCCATTCGGCCCTTCGAGCCTGCACCGCCATTCAATATGATCATGGCTGATCATTGAACTCAGTATCGAGTACCTGCCTTCTCTCCATACCCCCTGAACCCTTTAGCCACAAGGGCCTCATCTAACTCCCTCTTAAATATAGCCAATGAACTGGCCTCGACTACCTTCTGTGGCAGAGAATTCCAGAGATTCACCACTCTCTGTGTGAAAAATGTTTTCCTCATCTCGGTCCTTAAGGAATTCCCCCTTATCCTGAAACTGTGACCCCTTGTTCCGGACTCCCCCAACATCGGGACCAATCTTCCTGCATCTAGCCTGTCCAACCCCTTAAGAATTTTGTACGTTTCTATAAGACCCCCCTTCAATCTTCTAAATTCCAGCGAATACAAGCCGAGTCTATCCAGTCTTTCTTCATATGAAAGTCCTGACATCCCAGGAATCAGTCTGGTGAACCTTCTCTGTTCCCCCTCTATGGCAAGAATGTCTTTCCTCAGATTTGGAGACCAAAACTGTACGCAATACTCCAGGTGTGGTCTCAATACTCCTGGTGTGACTTGGCCATCATTTACACGACAGGCCCGTAGTGACAGTCGCGCGACGGTCGTGCGTGTCATCATGCGTCCGCACAGCCGTCTGGAACGCGTGACGTCATTTGAAGATAGCCACAAAATGCAGGAGTAACTCAGCGGGACCGGCAGCATCTCTGGAGAGAAGGAATGGATGATGTTTCGGGTCGAGACTCTTCTTCAGTCTGAAGAAGGGTCTCGAACCCTTCGAGCCAGCACCGCCATTCATTATTAAGGGTGCATATTTCACCACATCACCCCCCTCCCCCACCACCACCCCGCAGTGCCCAGTGGCCCCAGTAATCCTGAGGGTGCCCCCAATGAGTATAAGATATCTCATTTTCTTGCAGTGGTGTTGCACAGTGCATTCTTTAAGAAGGAACTGCAGATGCTGGAAAAATCGAAGGTAGACAAAAACGCTGGAGAAACTCAGCGGGTGAGGCAGCATCTATGGAGAGAAGGAATATGTGACGTTTTGGGGCGAGACCCTTCTTCAATCTTCTTCAGTCTCGACCCGAAATGTCTCCTATTCATTTTCTCCAGTGGAGGAAACAGATGCAGTAAACATACTGAAGATAGGATAATGCTGGAGTAACTCAGCGGGACAGGCAGCAATTTTGGAGAGAGGTAATGGGTGATGTTTCGGATCAACAACTTCATCCTGTTCCCTCTTCAGAAGGGTCTCGACCCGAAACGTCACCTATTCCTTCGCTCCATAGATGCTGCCTCACCCGCTGAGTTTCTCCAGCAATTTTGCCTAACTTTGCACAGTGCATTGAATCAGTTTGTTAACTACATATATATATATACATACTGTATATATGTTTATTTCTTCCCTTACTAACTGCTTGAATTATTGAGTGACCTGCAGCTCGGAGCCCCAGCCGATCACCCGGCACTCGGGCAAACTTTTACCGCTCCACTGAGGACTTGGGGATGAGGCAATCTTCCAGTTATGGCCGGCTACGTAAGTCACTCTTGGCCGGGTAACCAAGACGCAGGCGTTGCATGCAGCCCCCGTGCATGCACCCACTCCTTTGGTTGATGTCGAAACTGTGCTGCTCCCTGGCAACTAGAAGCCTCGTCCCCAATTCCAACCCCCCCCCCCCCCCCCCCCCACCCCTCACCGTGTTACGATGGTTCCCTGCCCTCAATTGTTCCTCGAATTTCAAACTAACTCTGTCACTTCTGTGCCTCCTTTATCATTGTAGGACATGCTCAAAGCAGAAGCATGAATGACATCGCAGAAACTCCCAGCACCGACCAGGTAAATGCCAAGCGTGGCGAGTTAACTTGTATCCTGCAATGGGTTTTTTTTAATCAATTCTTGAATAGTTTTCAACTTTAAAGTAGTGCACTTTAATTCCCATTTCTGTGAATTCATTTAATACCACGCAGTTATGTCCCTGTAACACTTAGGAAACCTGAACGGAAACCTCTGGAGACTTTGCGCCCCACCCAAGGTTTCCGTGCAGTTCCCGGAGGTTCCCGGAGGTTTTTGTCAGTCTCCCTAATGGTCGAAAGTGGTTTCCGCTTCTTCTATGTTTTCCGGCAGTTATTTCAAACAGTTGAAAAAACCTCCGGGAACCGCACGGAAACCTTGGGTGGGGCGCAAAGTCTACAGAGGTTTCCTAAGTGGGACAGGGGCATAACTCACTGAGACTGAGAACAGACCATTACTCAGTAGGAGGGCCCAGTGTGGGGGAATCGCCAGAAGGGAGGGGGGACAAAGGAGTACCTGGCATGAGAAATGTTGTAACTTAGTTGGCGCCCTTTATGTGGCCACTCTTTGCATACTTTAGTAGGCCCCTCTCGGTCATGACTGGCCATGGGTGATGCATCCTGGTTGGATGCAAGCCTGGGCGATGTCATATGGAGTTCAGGCTGTTCCCATGCAGCACGTCCCCCCCTCTCCACGTCGCTGATCGATCCAAAGGAACAGCAGGGCCGTTACAGTTTGGCACCAGCGCCGTCGCAGGAGCTGCCAGAGTGAGGTTGTAGACAACGATGAGGGGCTCCGACTCCGGATTTTCTTGAGGTTTACTCCTGGAGCCTTTTCCGTGACTGGATATGGCCACAAGGCAGTGGAGGTTTTAAATCAGTTCTCCCTCTCCTAGATGGATGGCCTTCCCATGCTGACGAGCCCCATCTGCCAGAGACTCGTGGGGGCGGGAGCGTCTACCTTCCCGCGCAGGTCTATAGCACCTGCCCACTGCATACCTTGGGTGCAAAAAATAACGAGTTGAAGTTTGATTCGACCTTTGTTTAGTTACAATAAATTATGCCGCATTTTAAAATTGTTAATCAGATTATGGAGCAGCAGATCGCTATTGACTGGGATCACGAGGATGGGGCTTAGCCCTGCACGCACATTCCTGACCACGCTCCCCGCTGTCACACCACAACAAGCCGGCGAGCTGTTTACGGGACACCATGCAGTGCAGCAGAGGCCAATATCTGTGCAAAGCTTGTCAGAGACTCCGATGATATAGGCTTGGCTCCCTGTGTTCAGTAGCTTGAGAGTCCCTCTCTTACAGAAGATAGTTACAAAATGCTGGACTAACTCAGCGGGACAGGCAGCATCTCTGGAGAGAAGGAATGGGTGGCGTTTCGGGTGGAGACCCTTCTTCGTCCCACGCCGTCCAAACTCCCACTTCACTAACACCTTCCATTCCTCGCAGCTCAAGAACAAGTTCAAGAAGAAGATACCTCGCGACTCGGAAGCCTCAAACATCCTGGTGGGAGAAGTGGACTTCCTGGAGAAACCCTTTGTCGCTTTTGTCCGTCTCCTGCAACCGACCATGTTGGGCGGGCTGACAGAGGTGGCCGTACCAACAAGGTATCTATCGCTCTAGATAGGGAGCAGTCAGTGAATCCCATTGATGAATGAATGAATGAATAGCCTTTATTGTCATTGCAACACCACATTAGTGGTAAACAAATACATTAGAATATAGAAACACAGAGACATAGAAAATAGGTGCATTGTTGGCCATCCAGCCCTTCGAGCAAGCACCTCCATTCAATATGATCATGGCTGATCATCCAAAGTTTCCAGCATCGTAGCAGCCAATAATTTGGTCCCAAAGAGCACCATCTCCCCAGTGGTCACTACATCTGATTGCAAGGTTAATTCACCGGTGAGCCAACGACACAAGCATCAATTACCCCATAACCTCACTCAGTAGCTACCCAAAGGTCAACAGTATTGGGGAAGCAATTCACTCTCGCTGAGGAGTTTTAGATGGTTTTGGGCTGAATGCCAACGAATGTCCAATGGTTACACCAGTCATTGAAAGTAGGCATGCAGGTGCAGCAGGCAGTGAAGAAAGCAAATGGTATGTTAGCTTTCATAGCAAAAGGATTTGAGTATAGGAGCAGGGAGGTTCTACTTCTGTTGTATAGGGTCTTGGTGAGACCGCACCTGGAGTATTGCGTACAGTTCTGGTCTCCAAATCTGAGGAAGGACATTATTGCCATAGAGGGAGTGCAGAGAAGGTTCACCAGACTGATTCCTGGGATGTCAGGACTGTCTTATGAAGAAAGACTGGATAGACTCGGTTTATACTCTCTAGAATTTAGGAGATTGAGAGGGGATCTTATAGAAACTTACAAAATTCTTAAGGGATTGGACAGGCTAGATGCAGGAAGATTGTTCCCGATGTTGGGGAGGTCCAGGACAAGGTGTCACAGCTTCAGGATAAGGGGGAAATCCTTTAGGACCGAGATGAGAAGGAATTTTTTCACACAGAGAGTGGTGGGTCTCTGGAACTCTCTGCCACAGAGGGTAGTTGAGGCCAGTTCATTGGCTATATTTAAGAGGGAGTTAGATGTGGCCCTTGTGGCTAAGGGGATCAGAGGGTATGGAGAGAAGGCAGGTACGGGATACTGAGTTGGATGATCAGCCATGATCATATTGAATGGCGGTGCAGGCTCGAAGGGCCAAATGGTCTACTCCTGCACCTAATTTCTATGTTTCTATGTTTCTATGTTATGCAGCTCATAATAGTCACCCTTTAACTCCTCTTCCCTGCGCAATGAAATGGTTTGGTTTTTTGGTCGTGGTTTTAACTTGTTAACTTCTTTTTGCAAATAGGTTTATTTTTATTCTGCTGGGACCCCAAGGAAAAGGCAAATCTTACAGCGAGATTGGAAGAGCTATGGCCACTCTTATGGTGGATGATGTGAGTGATCGACCTAAACTCCGTAAGAAATGGTGTCGAGTTTGGAGTGTCGAGCGTTGAGATACGAGCTGGAGCTTAGGGGGATGAATTGGGACCTCATTGAAACTTACCGAATAGTCAAAGGCCTGGATAGATTGGATGCGGAGAGAACGTTTCCACCAGTGGGAGAGTCTAGGACCAGCAACTATAGCCTCAGAATAAAATGACCTACCTTTAGTAATGAGAGGAGAAGGAATAATCAGAGAGTGGTGAATCTGTGGGATTCATTACCACAGATGGCCGTGGAGGCCAAGTCAATGGATATTTTTAAGGCGGAGATTGGCAGATTCTTGATTAGTATTTGCCCTGTCCCACGGTAGGAGTTCATTCCAAGAGCTCTCCCGAGTTTGACCTGATTTGAACTCGGAGATTTATGATAATAGCCACTCGTCGGTACTCGGGGCTCTCGTGGACATTTCGTGGACGAGCTCCGATGTACCAGCTACGTTCATTCTCCGTGCTGACCATGAGTTTGATTTTTTTTGTAAACTCGGGAGAGCTCTTGGAATGAACTCGTACCGTGGGACAGGGCTTTAAGGGTGTCAGGGGTTATGGGGAGAAGGCTGGAGAATGGGGTTGAGAGGGAACGATAGATCAGCCATGGTTGAAAGACGGAGATGGGCAGAATGGCCTAATTCTGCTCCTAGAACTTGTACACTTATGGAAAGGGTGAATACAGCGAGCCAGACATTCCAACCTCGTCCCACAGCGTTGAGTCACTTCACAGGGCTTTATCAATGGGTTTAGCCAATGTTTTAAGGTAATTTCTGAATACTTTTGTCTTTGAGTCGTGCATTTTGCCCAAGGTCAACAACAAAGGGAATTGCCTGACGATGTTAGAAAAGACCAATGGTTGTCCAAGAGAGGAGAAAGCAAGGGGTTTGCAGCAACATGCCAGACCTTTGTCCATCTTGCACTTGTGGACAATGATGCTCAGGTAGAGCCACTACCTCATAGCACCAGTGACCGAGGGTTCAATCCTGACCTCCAGCCTTGTCTAGGTGGAGTTTGCATGATCCCTCTCTGGGCTTCCTTCAGGTGCACCAGTTTCCTTCCAAATCCCAAAGAACAAAAAATATCCTATCGCCCCAATGAACGCCTCAATGTTTTAACTTGCATGTGTGTGATGGATAGGAGTTGTGGACCTCTGCTGTGCAGGAATATATTGCATTCTAGAAACATAGAAAATAGGTGCAGGAGTAGGCCATTCGGCCCTTGGAGCCTGCACCGCCATTCAATATGATCATGACTGATCATCTAAAATCAATTCCCTGTTCCTGCTTTCTCCCCATATCCCTTGATTCCGTTAGACCCAAGAGCTATGTCTAATGGGCCTGTCCCACTTACACAACTTTTTCGGCACCTGTCATAGGTCGTTGCAGGTCGCAGAAAATTTTCAACATGAACAAAATTTTCGACCAGAACCAAACGCTACGACTCTTTGGGCGACTACTCATGACCATACAGGCTTCAACCCGCGACATGTCACCTGTATGGTCGTGAGTGGTCTCCTCAATCGCCCAAAGAGTCGTTGCGTCTTTCTGGTCGCCGCTGAATTTTCAACATGTTGAAATTTGTCGGCAACTTGCAACGACCTATGAGTCGCGTAAGTGGGACAGGTCCTTAACTCTCTCTTGAATACATGTCCTGCAGTCTATTCTGGTTGATGTTCACACTCCACCATGGTTGTGTTGGTTTCCAGCTGTTCAGTGACGTGGCTTACAAGGCGAGAGACAGAGATGACTTGATCGCAGGCATCGACGAGTTCCTCGATGAGGTCATTGTCCTTCCTCCTGGTGAATGGGATCCCAAGATCCGGATCGAACCTCCCAAGAAAGTGACACCAGCCGAGAAGAGGTATGGGCTTCATTAGTTCAGTTTAGTTTAGAGATTCAGCGCGGAAACAGGCCCTTCGGCCCACCGGGTCCGCGCCGACCAGTGATCCCCACGCATTAACACTACCCTACACACACTACCCTACCAAGCCAATTAACCTACAACCCCGTACATCTTTGGAATGTGGGAGGAAATTGAAGATCTCGGAGAAAACCCACGCAGGAGAAGGTACAAACTCTGATTCCCTCGTGTTGCCTGATCTGTTGCCTCTCTGTCTCCGCCACAGGAAGTCCGTCTACTCTCTCAACGAGGCGGGCCAGATGAACGGATCAGCGGGATGTGGAGGGGGAAGCGATGACGAGGAGATGCCTGTACCGCATGAGCTCGGGGAAGAGTTGACCTGGACGGGAAGGTATTTAATTCAGTCGTCCTGGTTAGGTTGTCCATGCCTCTCCCTCCATGCACTAATATCATAGACTCAGAGAGTCATACAGCGTGGAAACAGGCCCTTTGGCCCGACTTGCCCACGCCGGCCAACATGTCCCATCTACCTGCGTTTGGCCCATGTCCCTCGAAACCTGTACTATCCATGTACATGTTTAAATGTTTCTTAAACATGCCTCAACTACCTCCTCTGGCAGCTCATTCCACACACCTACCACCCTTTGCATGAATCCCTCTGATTCCTATTAAATGTTTCCCACTTCACCTTAAACCTATGTCCTCTGGTTCTCAAGTCCCTTACTCTAGACAAGAGACTCTATGCGTTTACCCAATCTATTCCTCTCACGATTTTATACACCTCTATAAGATCACCCCTCATCCTCCTGTGCTCCAAGGAATAGAGTCCTAGGTTGCTCAACCTCTCCCCAAAGATCAGGCCTTGGAGACTTGGCAACATCCTCGTACATCGGTCGCCAACACTCCTGTCCAATCTTTGTATTAGTTGAGGTCTATTAACTGGGAGGGGGAATGACTTAGGGAAACCCATAACCTCCTGAAGCAATCTCACATGGCACGCATCCAGAGTGAAGCCACACGCAAACTAGAGGAACAGCACCTCACATTCTATCTGGTAGCTGACAACCCTAAGTTATGAACATTAGATTCTTCAATTGTACGTAACGACACAATAACTCCCTTCTCCCACTTCTTTCTTCACCACCCCTTTCTTCCCCTTCCCTCCCTGTAATCCACCTGGACGCACCGATTTCTCTCCTCCCCCTTCCATCTATATTCCTTCCTCCACCTTCACAATTTGCACCTCTTCGATCCTTTTGTCTCACACCTTCCATCTTTTCCTCGCTGGCATTCCTCCAACCATCTGCCTATCAACCCCCCCTTCCCAGCCTGTATCCACCTATCACTTGTCCGTCTTCTCTTCCAGCTTTCATCCCCTCCCCCGAACGAAGAAGGATCCCAACCCAAAATGTCACCTATCCATCTCGTCCAGAGATGCTGCCCGACCCGCTGAGTCACTCCAGCAGTGCCTATTTTTGTAAACCAGCTTCTGCGGATTCTTGTTTCTATCCCGTTGCACCTCTGGAATGTGGGAGAAAACAGGAGAAAAAAAACCACGCGGTCACAGGGAGAACGTGCAAACTCCGCACAGACAGCACCCGTGGACAGGATCGCACCCAGTTCCCTGTGAGGCAGAGGCTCTAACGCCACACCACTGGGCTGCCCTGTACCTGGGCTCTACTGTTCTAAGTTAATTTAAGGCTATGTCTATGGCGGACATTTGAGCTACAGGGGAGTCTGGGACATGCGGAGGGTGTGGGTATGTGATGCTAGGGCCAACGTGCAATCCACCATGATATTACTGAAGGGAAGAGCTGGCTGGAGGAGCCGATCCCTTAGGAAGGAGATGAGGAAGAATTTCTTTAGTCAGATGGTGGTGAATCTGTGGAATTCATTGCCGCAGAAGTATGTGGAGGCCAAGTCAATGGGTATTATATGGATAGATGATAGATAGATAGATAGATAGATAGATAGATAGATAGATAGATAGATAGATAGATAGATAGATAGATAGATAGATAGATAGATAGATAGATAGATAGATAGATAGATAGATAGATAGATAGATAGATAGATAGATAGATAGATAGATAGATAGATAGATCAGCCATGATTGAATGGTGGAGTAGGCCTGATGGGCCGAATGGCCTAATTCTGCTCCTATCACTTTTGAACATGATTACCCCAACTCGTGCCCCTGTTTCTCACCCTCCTTCCTTCTCCTCGGGTGCAGGTTCTGTGGAGGTCTGGTGCTGGACATCAAGAGGAAGCTACCCTGGCTGTCCAGCGACTTCTACGAAGGCTTCCACATCCAGTCCATCTCCACCATCCTCTTCATCTACCTGGGCTGCATCACCAACGCCATCACCTTTGGCGGGTTGCTGGGCGATGCCACGGACAATTACCAGGTAAGGAGGCGACGCGCCCTTCACCCGAACCAACCACTCAACACGGGCGGTACGGCGGCGCAGCGGTAAAGTTGCTGCCTCACAGCACCAGTGATCCGGGTTCAATCCTGACTACGGGCGCTGTCTGTATGGAGTTTGTACGTTCTCCCTGTGACCTGCATGGGTTTTCTCCAGGTGCTCCGGTTTCCTCCCACACTCCAAAGACGTACAGGTGTGTACAGGTTAATTGGCTTCGGTAAAATAACAAATTGCCCCTGGTGTGTGTGGGACATTGTTCGCGCGCGGGGATCGCTGGTCGGCACGGACCCGGATGGCCGAAGGGCCTGTTTCCGTGCTGGATCTCTAACCTCAACTAACCCAAACTATATTCTTATGAACACCAGCATTCCAACTGGAGGATGTGCAACCAACTCCCTTTGACAAAATCCCTGGCAATTGTATTTAAATGTTGTCCATTTTTGAGGACGCTACTTCACACGGAGACAATCATCTCTAGTGTTTAAGAGAAACCAAACAGGTCCTAAACAGGGGAACGTAACAATGAACCGTGGGTCTCTCCCTATTTTTTGGTATCAAAAAGTCATTTATTTAATTTAAACATGATACAAAAAAACAAAATCGTGGGGACAAAAAAATCATCAAACAACTATTTTACATATATTCTAATAACTACTATATAACCCCGGTAAAGGGGCAAGCATCTAGCTTGGGCAGAGCCCTCTTCCGCCTGGTGCCATGACTCGTGGATGGGAAGCTTGGCCAGGCCTAGGAGCAACCTAGGGTTACACAAAAAGCTGGAGAAACTCAGCGGGTGCAGCAGCATCTAAGGAGCGAAGGAGATAGGCGACGTTTCGGGTCGAGACCCTTCTTCAGACTGGTCAGGGATCAGGGAAACGAGAGTTATAGACAGTGATGTGGAGAGATAAAGAACAATGAATGAAAGATATGCAAAAAAGTATTGATGATAAAGGAAACAGGCCATTGTAAGCTGTTTGTGGTGTGAAAATGAGAAGCTAGTGCGACTTGGGTGGGGGGGGGGGGGAGATGGAGAAGGAATGTCAGGCCCGAGGGCTGAGGGAGAGGTGGGGAGGGGGGGGGAGGCAGTCTGAGTTAACAGAATTGAGAAAATTCAATGTTTAAGCCCAGAGGATGCAGACTCCCCAAGCGGAACATGAGGTGCTGTTCCTCCGACTCGCGGTGTTGAACGCAACCTAGGAGCAACCTAACCAGCCCAGCCTACTCTCTAAATCCCGTCACCAGTCCTTCGATCACTGACAGCAAAACCACTCCTCCCCTTGTGGATCCCAGGTGGAGTGGTGGTGGTCCTTGCCCTCTGGACCCTGGCTACAAGGGACGCTCTACTTCCCTCTGGGTCTCTCCCTGGATGTATTGTGCCCGGCTGGAACCACGGTCTGGGGTCTGGGCTGGCGGTGAGGGGGGAGTAATATTAGTGTGGGCATGAGATGGGTGAGAGACATGTAGGTGGTGAATGGGGAGCGATTGTGGGCATGGGGGTGAGGTGGCCTGAGGCAAATGTGGGCGTGAAGTGGGTGTGACGAAGGGCCGCGACCCGAAACGCAACCCATTCCTCCTCTCCAGAGATGCTGCCTTCTGCACAACTCCATTCACACCTCGCGCTGCCTTGGCAAGGCCAGCAGCATAATCAAGGACGTCACATCCCCGGCCACTCCCTCTTCTCCCCTCTCCCACCGGGCAGAAGATACAGAAGTGTGAAAACGCACACCTCCAGATTCAGGGACAGTTTCTTCCCAGCTGTTATCAGGCAACTGAACCATCCTACCACAACCAGAGAGCAGTGCTGAATTAAGGGCCTGTCCTACCAGCATCCGACTCCATGCGATGAGCGCGATCAAACTAGAAGCGGGGGGTGCGCGGAGGTCGGGTGATCCCCTGTACAGGGCCGTTCCCACCAGCATGCGCCTGCATGCGGCAAGCGGAACCAAACCGGCAGCGAGGGCCGCGCGGAGGTCGGTTGAGTGGCGCAACGCGGCGCAAAGTGAGGCGAACTTGGACCAAAGTCTTAAGGTAAGTTCGCCAGGACAGAGAGGGGCACAGAGGCACACACACAGAGGGCCACGGAGCCACACACAGAGAGGGTCACGGAGGCACCTACAGAGAGGGTCACGGAGGCACGATGTCGAGGCGGTGTGTAATGCGTCGAGGCGACTGCGAGCCGACAAGCCGTTGCCGCGCGGAATTTTTGAACATAGTCAGTTTTTCGGAGCCCCGCGCGATGTCGGGACGAACTCCGCACAATTCCGCACGGCTCCGGCGATCAAAGTGGGACCGGCCCCGCGACGCCGGACGGCTCAAGCGACCACGTTAGGTCGCGCTCATCGCATGGAGTTGCATGCTGGTAGGACAGGCCCTTTACTATCTACCTCTTTGGTGACCCTCGGACTATCCTTGAACGGACTTTGCTGGCTTTACCTGGCACTAAACGTTATTCCCTTATCATGTATCTGTACAGTGTAAAAGGCTCGATTGTAATCATGTATTGTCTTCCTGCTGACTGGATAGCACGCAACAAAGGTTTTTCACTGCACCTCGGTGACAATAACACGTGACAATAAACTAAACTAAACTAATCTGATGTTCAGTCGTCATTCCCTCAGGAGGCGGCCTGAGTGTTATCCTGGTCCACTTTGTGCTTCTGTGTGAGGGGTGGAGGGCTTGTACCGAAAGGATATCTTAAGGGGCATGAGGCCTTCCTCAACTATAAGAAGTGGCCTTGCAAATGAACGCTACGTTCCATTTTATTCAGCCGCGGTGCTTGAAGTATGAACAGAATCAGATGCATAGTATGCGCTGGGTGGGTGATGCATGAAGTGTTTAGAGTCACGTTAGTTCTCATTGCTGTCAACTGGAATATCGAGTCCTCAGCTCCAGGCTCAGTCTGAAGAAGGGCCTCGCCCATTCCTTCTGTCCAGAGATGCTGTCTGACCCGCTGAGTTACTCCAGTATTTTGTGTCTATCAAAGTCCTCCGTCATTTTTGCCACTTCCAACGTGACCCCACCACTCGCCACATCTTCCCATCTCCCCCCCTCCACATCTGCTCTCCGCAAAGACCGCTCAGGTAACTCCCTGGTCAATTCTTCCCGCACCACCCGCACCACCCCCTCCCCGGGTACTTTCCCGTGCAACCGCAGGAGATGCTACACTTGTCGCTTTACCTCCCACCTCGACTCCATTCAAGGACCCAAGCAGTTGTTCCAGGTGCGACAGAGGTTCACCTGCACCTCCTCCAACCTCATCTATTGCATCCGCTGCTTTAGATGTCAGCTGATCTACATTGGTGAGACCAAGCGCAGGCTTGGCGATCGTTTCGCCGAACACCTCCGCTCGGTCCGCATGAACCAACCTGATCTCTCTGTGGCTCAGCACTTCAACTCCCCCTCCCATTCTGAATCCAACCTTTCTGTCCTGGGCCTCCTCCATGGCCAGAGTGAGCACCACCGGAAATTGAAGGAGCAGCACCTCATATTCCGCTTGGGCAGTCTGCACCCTAGTGGCATAAACATTGACTTCTCCAATTTCCGGTAGCCCTTGCTGTCTCCTCCCCTTCTCAGTCAGCTCTCCCTCAGTCATCTGGCTCCTCCTCTTCCTTTCTTCTTCCCACCTCCCCCCCCACCCTACATCAGTCTGAAGAAGGTTTTCGGCCCGAAACGTTGCCTATTTCCTTTGCTCCATAGATGCTGCTTCACTCGCTGAGTTTCTCCAGCACTTTTGTCCACATTGGGAAGACAGGGTTTAGGGACAAGTATGTTCCTCAAGTCCTCAGACCAAGCCTTCATGCTGTTACTCTTTGGTCCCACCTGCCCGCGTTTGGCCCATAACCCTCTAAACCTGTCCTATCCATGTACCTGTCTAAATGTTTTTTAAACCTTGTGATAGTACCTGCCTCAACCACCTCCTCTGATAGCTCATTCCATACACCCACCACACTTTGTGTACAAAAAGTTTACCCTTAGGCTCTTGTTAAATCTTTCCCGCCTTCACTTTAAACCTAGGTTTAGACCTCATGCTAGAGGCAGGAAACATGTTCCCGATGTTGGGGGAGTCCAGAACCAGGGGCCACAGTTTAAGAATAAGGGGTAGGCCATTTAGAACGGAGATGAGGAAAAACATTTTCACCCAGAGAGTTGTGAATCTGTGGAATTCTCTGCCGCAGAAGGCAGTGGAGGCCGATTCGCTAGATGCGTTCAAGAGAGAGTTAGATAGAAATGTTAAAGATAGCAGAGTCAGGGGATATGGGGAGAAGGCAGGAGCGGGGTACTGAGTGTGGATGATCAGCCATGTCAACACCAACCAAGTGACGAAAAGTTCAGGATAACAGACTTTGCTTTTTTGCCGTGCAGGGCGTGATTGAGAGTTTCCTGGGCACTGCGTTTACCGGCGCGGTCTTCTGTCTGTTCGCTGGGCAGCCGCTCACCATCCTGAGCAGCACTGGCCCCATCCTCATCTTCGAAAAGCTCCTGTACGACTTCAGCAAGTAAGTGTTTTCAAGTGGCTCCATTGCTGGCATGGACATGATGGGCCGAAGAGCCTGTTTCTGTGCCGTATGACTTGGCAGCGACACATGAGGAACGTAGGCAAGTTCCAAGGTCATAGGGGGCACACAACGGTAGAGTAGCCGCCTTACACAGCCAAAGACCCAGGTTCAATCCTGATCGCGGGTGCTGTCCGCGCGGAGTTTGCACGTTCTCCCTGTGACCGCGCGTGTTTCATTTGGCTTCATCCCACTTCCCAAAAACGTGTAGGTTTGTAGATTAATTGCCCCTCGGTAAGTTGCCCCGAATGTGTAGGGAGCGGATGGGGTATGCGAGGGGGTACATTGGCACAGCGGTAGAGTTGCTGCCGCCCAGCGCCGGAGATGCCCTGGTTCGATCCTGACCTCTGGTGCAGTCGGTGTGGAATTTGCACCTTCTCCCTGTGGCCCTGTGGGTTTCCTCCGGGTGCTCTCTGGTTTCCTCCCACATCCCAAAGGCGTACGGATTGGTGGCTTAAATTCCCCTCTGTAAATTGCCCCCCCGGTTGGGAGTTGAGTGGTAGGATTCGGGGAGAGTTGAAGGGGTCGTGGGACGTAGAGCTCTTAAAGATAGCGGAGTCAGGGGAGAAGGCAAGAACGGGGTACAGATTGTAGATGATCAGCCATGATCACAGTGAATGGCGGTGCTGGCTCGAAGGGCTGAATGGCCTACTCCTGCACCTATTGTCTATTGTCTATTGTCTATTGAAAATAGGATGAAAGGAGGATTGATGTAACATGGGTGATTGATGGTTGGCACGGACTAGACTCAAGGGGTCACACAGTGGACCAACTTGCCCAAGCCGTCCAACAGACCCCATCTACACTAATCCCATCTGCTGGCATTTAGCCCATATCTTTCCAAATCCATCCTAGCCATGTACGTCTGAATGTTTCTTAAACACTGCGATAGTTGGCCAAGGGGCTTTGTTCTGTGGTGTATCTCTGAATTACTCTATGACTAAGGTCATGTCCCTGTCCTACAGGGGTAATGGCATAGACTACCTGGAATTCCGGCTCTGGATTGGACTCCATTCCGCCTTACAGTGCCTCCTTCTGGTCGCCACGGACGCCAGCTTCATTATTAAGTACATCACGCGTTTCACGGAAGAGGGCTTCTCCATGCTCATCAGCTTAATCTTCATCTACGATGCCATCAAGAAGATGATTGGAGCCTTCAAGTACTACCCCATCAACTCCTTCTACAAGCCTGACTATGTGACCATGTACAAGTGTGAGTGTGTGGCTCCAGACACAGGTACGATGCGATACGACCTAACTTTATTCTGAAGAAGGGTCTCGACCCGAAACGTCACCCATCCCTTCTCTCCAGAGATGTTGCATGTCCCGCTGAGTTCCTCCAGATTTTCGCATCTATCTTTGGTTTCTAAACCAGCATCTGTAGTTCCGTCCTACACTGAAGAAGTTGGCCTCCTCTCCCTGACAGTTCTGTGAAACCCCTTCTCGCTGCTCCCGCTCTGTGTCTTTCTTCAGAGTAGGTATTCCTTGCGGAGATTTCGCAGTGAAGCAGTAAACCGTAGACACAGGAAACTGCAGATGCTGGTCTACAAAAGAAAGACATAACGTGCTGGAGTCACTCAGCAGGTGAAGTAAAGAGGGATACGGGCTTAATGCAGGACAATGGAATTAGCGCAGAGAGGGATGACGGGCACGGTGAGCTAAAAGGACACACTTAGATGCTGCACCTTTTTATGAATCTGTAAAAATCCAACCTTTTCCTGTGGTGACCACGGGCAAAGTTCCTCTCCAAGCGACTTTTCTGTGAATCTTTAACCCCTGTCCCACAGTACGGGTTTATTCCAAGAATTCTCCCGAGTTTGCCCTGATTCGAACTCGGAGATTTACGGTAATGGCCGCTCGTCGGTACTCGGGGCTCTCGTGGACATTTTTCATCATGTTGAAAAATCTTCACGAGTCATCCCGTGCTTACCTGCCGTTAGCGAGTCTTCCCGAGTTCCTGCCGTTAGCGCTAAGAGACGTCCCCGAGCTCCGACGTACCCGCTACGTTCATTCTCCGTGCTTACCACGAGTTTGATTTTTTTTTAAACTCAGGAGAGCGCTTGGAATGAACTCGTACCGTGGGACAGGGATATAATTCAGAGGGTGGTGAATCTGCAGAATTCAACGTCACAGACAGCTGTGGAGGCCAAGTCATTGGGTATTTTTAAGGTGGAGATTGCCAGATTCTTGATCAATAATGGTGTTGAGGGTTATGGAGAAGGTTATATCAGAAGCGATAGGAGTAGAATTATGCCATTCAGCCCATCTAATCTACTCCGCCATTCTATCATGACTGGTGTATCTTTCCCCTCAACCCCATTCTCCTGCCTTCTCCCCATAACCCTTGACACCCGTACTAATCAAGAATCTATCAATCTCTACCTTAAAAATATCCATTGACTTGGCATCCACAGCATTTCAGAAAGCAGGAGAATGGGGTTGAGAGGGAAAGATAGATCAGCCGTGATCGAATGATGGAGTAGACTCAATGGGCTGAATGGTCTAACTCTGCTCCTTAGATTTTATGAACTTATGATTGAATATGATTTTTCCAAGTTCTGTTAATTTAACTATTGTAACGCCTTATTAACCGCTTTCATATTTGCTGCAAACACTGTTTGGTGCTTTGACATCTGAGTAAGTAATCAGTAAGGGCTCTCCTCGTCTCTGATGTCTCGCTATGCTTTGTCTAGACTAGTGACTGAGACTGTTCCCCGTCTGGGTAGATGGTAGATGGCTGCCTCACACAAGTGTTGAGAATGGGGCTTTTTGCAATCAAAGTCCTCCATTCTAAAGGGCACCTCTGATCACCTCACCTTCGATCCCTCGCATGGTTTGCTGCTTTGCATGCTAGAAGTTAGTTGCATTGGTGCAGTCAGTGAAGCTGCGGCCTCGCGGCTCAGCAAACCTGACGTCCCGTGCGAAAATGCACGGCGTTTGCACATGACCCCTGTCACCGTGCAAGAAGAAGCAAAGATTGGCACACAAGGTTGGAGTAACTCAGCAGGACAGGCAGCATCTCTGGAGAGAAGGAATGGGCGGCGTTTCGGGTGGAGACCCTTCGTCTCCATTCCTTCTCTCCAGAGTTGCTGCCTGTCCTGCTGAGCTACTCCAGATTTTAGTGTCTATCTCCCTGTAACTGTGTAGGTTTCCTCCCACTTCCTAAAGGTGTTGGAGGCAGCAACTGCGAAGGACCTTTGTCCTAGTTGTGAAATGGTGCCTCTTGCATGTCGACTCAATGGGCTGTCCTATATATTCGGTATTAACCAGAGGGATTGTGTATATGTACAGGGCTAATTTTGCTGAGCAATGTACAGAAAATGTATATAACTGTACCTTGGTACACGTGATATTAAATAAACTATTGATCATAGGCCTTCAGTAGACTTATGCCCCTGTCCCACTTATGAAACCTGAACGGAAACCTCTGGAGACTTTGCGCCCCACCCAAGGTTTCCGTGCGGTTCCTGGAGGTTTTTGTCTTCCGGCAACCACCTTCAACTAGCATCGCAACCGGCTTCGACTAAAATATTACTGCTTTTTAAAAGGGAAACCACTTTCGACCATTAGGGAGACTGACAAAAACCTCCGGGAACCTTCGGGAACCGCACGGAAACCTTGGGTGGGGCGCAAAGTCTCCAGAGGTTCCCGTTCAGGTTTCCTAAGTGGGACAGGGGCCTAACCAGCCACTTTGAGTTGCCTCTACACTCTGCAGACTTGAATTGTTTTGTCTGGAACGCCAGTGGTTGAAGGGAGATGTGATTGAAATCTGTAAAATTATGAGAGGCACAGATAGGGTAGACAGTCAGAACCTTTTTCACAGGGTGGAAATGTCAAATAACAGAGGGCAGAGCAAAAAGACAAAAGGGACAAAGTTTTAAAACGTTTTTACACTGAGAGTGGTGGATGCCTGGGACGTGCTGGCAGGGTTGGTGGTAAAGTCCAATATCATGGTGGCATTTTCGGTGACTGCCGGCACCCGTTATAGTCGCAGCAGGTCACCGAAAATGTCATAAACTGCAAGAGATTTGGGGGCCTGAGCTATAGGGAAAGGTTGGCCAGACTAGGATTTTATTCCTTCCCGCGCAGGAGGCTGAGGGGTGATCTTATAGTAACATAGCAACATAGAAAATAGCACCGCCATTCAATATGATCACGGCTGATCATCCGACTCAGTATCCTGTACCTGCCTTATCTCTATATCCCCTGAGCCACAAGGGCCACACCTAACTCCCTCTTAAATATAGCCAATGAACTGGACTCAACTACCTTCTGCAGCAGAGAATTCCACAGATTCACCGCTCTCTGTGTGAAAAAATGTTTTTCTTACCTCGCTCCTAAAAGACTTCCCCCTTATCCTTAAACTGTGACCCCTTGTTCTGGACTTCCCCAACATCGGGAACAATCTTCCTGCATCTAGCCTGTCCAACCTCTTAAGAATTTTGTAAGTTTCTATAAGATCCCCCGTCAATCTTCTAAATTCTAGCGAGTATTCTTATCGAGGTGTGGAAAATCATGAGGGGAATAGATTGTGTGAACTTCCACAGAGTCTATAACCACTGTATAAAAAATGAATTTTGGGTATAAAAAATATTTACTGATAGAATCTAATTGAATCCGAAGAAGGGCCTCGATCCGAAACATCACTTAGCCATGTCCTCCAGAAACGCTGCCTGATCTGCTGAGTTACTCCAGCACTTTGGGTTTTTTTTTTGTATACCAGCAGCTACAGTTCCTTCTTTCTCCACTGATAAGAGGATTAGTTTCATATTCTGACCCAGTCATTATCACTTTTTGTGACAACAAAATCAAACACTTCACTAAGGTAGGAGCGGAAGAAAACGATTAGTTGTGATTACACTGGAGATGGAGGGTTTTAATGGAGGGTTATTATTTTTACACAACCAAGTATTTTATCGACACCAGCCAAAGTACTTGAGACAGGGTACGCCTCTCTGGTTCAGAGAGAACAGTTAATTGTAAAGCAGTCCATTGATTTGGCCCAAAACAGAGCAGAAAACAACTTCTCCCGATAAAAGCAAGATAATTTCTCCAGAAAAAAAGGCTGTGGAGAGAAGATATGAAGATAAACAAATTCAGTGTGTAATATCAATCTCAATCTCAAGCCACAGTTTAAGAATAAGGGGTAAGCCATTTAGAACGGCGACGAGGAAACATATTTTCACACAGAGAGTGGTGAGTCTGTGGAATTCTCTGCCTCAGAGGGCAGTGGAGGCCGGTTATAACCATATAACCATATAACAATTACAGCACGGAAACAGGCCTTCTCAGCCCTTCCAGTCCGTGCCAACCATTTATTTTCCGCTAGTCCCATCTACCTGCACTGAGACCATACCCCTCCATTCCCTCCCCGTCCATATACCTATCCACTTTACTTTTAAATGTTAAAATCGATCCTGCCTCCACCACTTCTGCAGGAAGATCATTCCACACAGCCACCACTCTCTGAGTAAAGAAGTTCCCCCTCATGTTACCCCTAAACTTCTGTCCCTTAATTCTCATGTCATGCCCGCTCTGGATGAGAGGGCGTGACATGACAAGTATCCAGGTTCTCTGGATACTTTCAAGAGAGAGCTAAATACGGCTCTTAAAAATAGTGGAGTCAAGATTCAAGATTCAAGAGAGCCCATTGAAATGTGTCCCAAATAGGACAAATGAAATTCTTGCTTTGCTTCAACACAACAGAATATAGACGGCATGAATACAGAACAGATCAGTGTGTCCATATACCATTGTCTCAATATATACACACATGAATAAATAAAACAGATAAAATGCAAATAAACAGATAATGGGCTATTAATGCACATAGTTTTGTTTGAGTTGAGTTCAATAGCCTGATGGCTGTGGGGAAGAAGCTGTTCCTGATCCTGGACGTTGCAGTCTTCAGGCTCCTGTACCTTCTACCTGAAGGCAGCGGGGAGATGAGTGTGTGGCCAGGATGGTGTGGGTCCTTGATGATGCTGCCAGGCTTTTTGAGGCAGCATCATCAAGGGATCAGGGGATATGGGTAGAAGGCAGGAACGGGGCACTAATTGTGGATGATCAGCCATAATCACATTGAATGGCAGTGCTGGCTCGAAGGGCCGAATGGCCTACTCCTGCACCTATTGTCTATTGTCTATTGTCTATAGAAAGCGAATGGGGCTGGGAAATTTCAAATCTATACTGCCGAGATGTAGTTCATCAAACTAATGACTCTGTTTTATTGCCTCCAGTGAACACAACCTTCTTCAACGCTTCAGATTCACTGGCGTTTAACAACACTAATATTTATTTGGTAAGTTTGCAGTTTCAATAATTTTTTTCCGTTTTCCTAACTTCGGCCCAGCAAGAGTTGTTCTTTACAGTCGCATTCCCAAATGTTTGGGTCACTGATTTCCGCGGCACAGTGGCGCAGCGGTAGAGTTGCTGACTCACTGCGCCAGAGACCCAGGTCCGATCCTGACTACGGGCGCTCTCTGTATGGAGCTCGTACGTTCTCCCCCTTGACCGCCTGGGTTTTCTCAGGGTGCTCCGGTTTTCTCTCACGTTCCAAAAACGTGCAGGTTTGTAGGTTAATTGGCTCCTGTAAATTGTCCGCAGGAGGTAGGATAGAACTCGTGAATGGGTGATCGCTGGTCAGTGTAGACGGTGAGACGAAGGGCCTGTTTCCACGCTCTATCTCCAAACTAAACGAGACAAAAGTTCAAGAGAGTCGTAGAGGTAGCCAGTCCATCACCCAGACCAGACTCCCCACCAATGACTCCATCTACGCTTGATTGGAAACGCAACCAACATATTCAAAGACTTGTCCCACCCCGGTCATTCCTTCTTCTCCCCGCTCCCGTCATGCAGAAGGAACACCAGTGTGCTTGTCAGTGCACACCACCAGACCCAGGAACAACCTCTTCCCCAGGGTTATAAACCATCCTTGCGTAGCAAGAGTACTGCCCGATTCACCTCTACCCCATTGCGGACATTGGGCTTTGTCTCTGGAACTGGTGCGCTACAATGCTGAGAACTATATTCTGCACTCTGTATCTTCCCCTTTGCTCTACCTGTTGTACGTGCGTTTGACTCGATTGTTTTATGTATAATATCTGATCATTATCCATTTCGATGGATTATCCAAATCCATGCTTTGGAAGAGCCTGCAAAACAAATCTTTTCATTTACAAGGATAGTATGGCGCCACACAATTTTGGAGTTGAATCTAATCACGGGTTGGGTGATGTGTGGGGAGAGACACGAGGCAGATGTGTCATCACCTTTTGTTTTTCCTTCTGTTTTTGTCTTTTTATCTCTCTACGTCTTTCTTATTTCTTTTACTTATTCACTCTTTGGCAACACCACTGGTAGTCTAGGGGTTCTATCCTTCAACATCCACTTTTTCTCTCTCATATTTTCTCTTAACTTTAGCTAAAAATTAATATTGAACTTGTACAATAACGGTATTACGTCATATGCCGCTGCTTATATTTTTGTACATTGCTTCTAATAAATACAAGTTTTTAAAAAAAATTTAAAAAAAAATCTTTTCACTGTACCTCACGACAATAATACACCTAAACGTAAACCTAAAACGGTTCTGGGAGCCTTCATCCCACCCCTACGGATGTGGTTACCTGATGGTGTTGCATGCCATTACTGTTCGGTTACTTAGTTAGGAGTAGCAGACACAGAGCAGGTCTCGAGGCTCACAGCGGGGTCCAACAGCCGGTCCGGTAGTCAGCCCCAGTGTGTTTGGTCGGCAGAGGATTAACACTGACTCGAATGTAGACACAAAATGCTGGAGTAACTCAGCGGGGCAGGCAGCATCTCCGGAGAGATGGGATCAAGGAAAGAAGTCGAACCAAAACGTCACCCATTCCTTCTCTCCGGAGATGCTGGAGTAACTCAGCGGGACAGGCAGGATCCTTGGAGAGAAGGAACGGGTGACGTTTCGGGTCGAGACCCTTGGTCACCCATTCCTTCTCTCCGGAGATGCTGCCTGCCCCGCTGAGTTACTCCAGCATTTTGTTTCTATCTTCGGTGTAAACCAGCATCTGCAGTTCCTTCCTACGCGCTAACACTGACTCTTTCCATTCTGTCCCAAGTACAATATTGGCAACAACACAGCCCTCGACTGGAGCCAGCTCAGCAAGAAGGAGTGCCTGAAGTATGGTGGCAGCCTGGTTGGCAAGTCCTGCAAGTATGTCCCAGACCTGGCCCTCATGTCCTTCATCCTCTTCTTCGGCACCTACTCTCTGACCACGACCCTCAAAAAGTTCAAATCCAGTCGTTATTTCCCAACCAAGGTAAGTGGGCCCACTGGATGGGCAGCCTCAAGCCCCTTCCTGGTCCAGAGCTTGGTCTGTCTGATGGATCTCCAACATCCGACTCCCCGTGAGAGAAGTAGGCATTGTTGTTCCACGACCTTAGGGGCGGCACGGTGGCGCAGCGATAGAGTTGCCACCTTACAGCGCCAGAGACCCGGGTTTGATCCTGACTACAGTTGCTGTCTGTACGGAGTTTGTACGTTCTCCCCGTGACGGCAGGGGTTTTCTCCACATTCTCCATTTCAACACCCCCCAGATCCCAAAGACGTGCAGGTTTGTGAGTTAATTGATCCTAGTGTGTAGGATAGAGCTAGTGTACGGGTGATTGCTGGTTGCCATGGTCTCAGTAGGCCACAAAGCCTGTTTCCACGCTGTATCTCCAAGCTAAACTAAAGCCCCTGTCCCACTTTCATGACCTAATACACGACCTCTGCCGAGTTTGCCCTTGACTCATACTCGCAGCATGGTTGTCACGAGGTCGTAGGAGGTCGTAGGTCGGCCGTGATGCTAATCGTAGGTACTCGTGGCATCAAGTAGGTCGGGGCCGTTTTTTCAACATGATGAAAAAGGTTGTGAATTAGGTCGTGAAAGTGGGGCAGGCCCTTATACTAAACTGAAGGGAGACATAAAATACTGGAGTAACTCAGCGGGACAGGCAGCATCTCTGGAGAGAAGGAATAGGTGACATTTCAGGACTAGACCCTTCTTCAGACTGACAGTCAGGGGAGAGGGAAATGAGAGATATAGGCAATGATGTAGAGAGATACAGAATAAATGAATTAAAGATGTGCAAAAAAGTAACGATGATCAAGGAAACGGACATTTATTGGTTGTGTGCTGGATGATAACGAGTTACAGACAATAAAACTCACCAGGACAGCAGGCTAAACTAAAGATGGACACAAAATGCTGGAGTAACTCAGCAGATTAGACAGCATCTGTGGGGGAAAGGAATAGATGATGTTTCGGGTCGGAACCCACTCCAAAACCCTGAAACGTCATCTATTTATGTTCTCCAGAGATGTGTCTGACCCGCTGAGTAAAGCCCCTGTCCAACTTTCCCGAGTTACTCACGAATTCTCCGGCGTTTTTCCCTTGATTCAAACTCGGAGACGCCAGCCGTAGGTAAATCAGAGCATTGAATATAGGAGCAGGGAAGTAATGTTAATATTGTACAAGGCATTGGTGAGACCAATTCTGGAGTATGGTGTACAATTTTGGTTGCCTAATTATAGGAAGGATGTCAACAAAATAGAGAGAGTACAGAGGAGATTTACTAGAATGTTGCCTGGGTTCCAGCAACTAAGTTACAGAGAAAGGTTGAACAAGTTAGGTCTTTATTCTTTGGAGCGCAGAAGGTTAAGGGGGGACTTGATTGAGGTCTTTAAAATGATGAAAGGGATAGACAGAGTTGACGTGGATAAGTTTTTCCCATTGAGGGTAAGGAAGATTCAATCAAGAGGGCATGACATGAGAATTAAGGGACAGAAGTTTAGGGGTAACATGAGGGGGAACTTCTTTACTCAGAGAGTGGTGGCTGTGTGGAATGATCTTCCAGCAGAAGCGGTGGAGGCAGGAACGATTTTAACATTTAAAAGTAAAGTGGATAGGTATATGGACGGGAAGGGAATGGAGGGGTATGGTCTGAGTGCAGGTAGATGGGACTAGGGGAAAATAAATGGTCGGCATGGACTGGAAGGGCCGAGAAGGCCTTTTTCCGTGCTGTAATTGTTATATGGTTATATGTTACTCGGGGCTACTTCTTTTACTCGCGGACATTTTTCAACATGCTGAAAAAACGTCCTGACTTACCTGATGCCCTGAGTACCTGCGGCTGGCATAACGAGCCGCTACGATATATCCACTGACTCTTACGGCCTCCTAAGGACTCGCTAGGGACATTCTCCGAGTTTGAATGAAGGCGAAAACTCAGGAGAATTCGCGAGTAACTCGGGAAAGTGCGACAGGGTCTTTGTTCCAGCATTCTGCGTCCATCTTCGGTATAAACCAACATTTGCAGTTCATTCCTGAGCAAAACTAAAGTAAACTAAACTAAACTAAAACTAGTGGTGAGTCTGTGGGATTCTCTGCCTCAGAGGGCGGTGGAGGCCGGTTATCGGGATACTTTCAAGAGAGAGCTAGATAGGGCTCTTAAAAATAGCGGAGTCAGGGGATATGGGGAGAAGGCAGGAACGGGGTACTGATTGGGGATGATCAGCCATGATCACATTGAATGGCGGTGCTGGCTCGAAGGGCCGAATGGCCTACTCCTGCACCTATTGTCTATTGTCTATTGTCTAAACTAAAACTAAACTAAACTGAACTGAACTGAACTGCATATATTGCTCAGTGTCCTTGTTGAGTTTGTTGTTGTAGCCACTCTGTTTCTGCTGAGTTATCTCCGCAGGGGTAACGGACCAATTCCCCTCACCCCTGTTCCTGCACGGGTGCATGTGTCTGTTCCCTTCCTTGCCTCCTTCCTTCCTTCCTTCCCCATTTCTACTCACCCCTTTGTTTTCCCAATAGATCCGGGGCCTGATCACTGACTTTTCCACGGTTATCTCCATCCTTGTGTTCTGTGGGATCGATGCTGCAGTCGGACTGGACACCCCCAAGCTGCATGTCCCCAACAGAATCAAGGTCTGAATGGCGTTTGGCTGCTTCCCATCCATCCCCCACCCCACCCCGTACACCTGCTGCTCTTCACCCTTTAAATTCCATCCTTCCCCGCAGGTCTGAGCGACTTAGTGCTGCATGGCGTCACACTGAAGAATTAGCCTCTCCATTCCTTTCCGCTGCTTTTGGAATCATTTTCAAGCCAAACTTGGCTATTCTCAATGTTCAACTTTACTCCTTAAGTCTAGTCTCTCAAGACCATCTGAAAAGCAACGGCTTTATCTGATACCATGGAACTCATGACAGGCCTGGAATGGGCAGAGGAAGGGTGCATGGACATCTAACCCACAGATGTATGTCCTGGTAGACACAAAATGCTGGGGTAACTCAGCGGGACAGGCAGCATCTCTGGAGAGAAGGAATGGGTGACCAAGGATCTCGACCCGAAACGTCACCCGTTCCTGCTCTCCAAGGATCCTGCCTGTCCCGCTGAGTTACTCCAGCTTTTTGTGTCCATCTCCAGTGCAAACCAGCATTGATTAGATAGGGTTAGATAGAGCTCTAGGGGATAGCCAAATCAAGGGATATGGGGAGAAGGCAGGCATGGGTTACTGATTGGGGACCATCAGCCATGATCACAATGAATGGCGGTGCTGGCTCGAAGGGCTGAATGGCCTCCTCCTGCACCTATTTTCTATGTTTCTATGTTTCTATCTGCAGTTCCTTCCTACACAAAATGTTTGTCCTGGTGCAGTTTCACCAGTGATTCTAAAGTTGGGCTGGTTGAGTAGATTTATATCAGAGTGTGGAGCCAGGGATTTGTGTCGGGAAAACGCAAAATCACAAATATAACAGCTGGTTGGGGCAATGTAATATCAGTTTAGCATCGCTTTAAGATGAGAGGGCCAAAGTTTAAAGGAGATGTGTGGGGCGAGTGTTTTAAACCCCTGTCCCACGGTACGAGTTCATTCCAAGAGTTCTCTCCCGAGTTTTGCCCTGATTCGAACTCGGAGATTTACGGTAATGGCCGCTCGTCGGTACTCGGGGCTCTCGTGGACATTTTTTCATCATGTTGAAAAATCTTCCCGAGTCTTCTCGTGCTTGCCTGCCGTTAGCGAGTCTTCCCGAGTGCCTGCCGTTAGCGCTAAGAGACGTCCCCGAGCTCCGACGTACCCGCTACGTTCATTCTCTGTGCTTACCACGAGTTTGATGGTTTTAAAACTCGGGAGAGCTCTTGGAATGAACTCGTACCGTGGGACAGAGCTGTTACACAGACTGTGGTGGGTGTCTGGCACTTTAGAGGCTTTTAGATAGGGAACATGGATATGCAGGGAATAGTGGGGGTATAGATAACATGCAGGCAGAGGAGATTAGTTTGACCTGGCAACATGTTCAGCAAAGGGCCTGTTCCTGTGCTGTACATTTCTATGTTAACTTGGAGAGACTGCATGTTATACTATCAGCGGCTGAATTTGGGTACCCCTCTGAAATTCTTGCAGCAATAGCCATGGCACCTCTATCCATTAGTTTCCTTCCACAGAGTAGGATCTGCCCATGTAAATGGGAACCAATAATCAGTGCATTAGTTAGTAAAGACCAACCTCCTCATTCAGTGAAATGTACGCACACAACTAGCGAAACAATGTGCACTCCAAAATTCATCGCAAGTGTTTGCTGGGCTTCACAGATATCAGAACAGTGGGTGGCGGAGTAGAACTGCTACCTCACGTCACCGGAGACCCGGGTTCGATCCTGACCTCCGGGCGCTGTCTGTGTGGCGTTTGCACGTTCTCCCCGTGATCACGTGGCTTTCCCTCTGGGTGCTCCGGTTTCCTCCCTCATCCCAAAGACGTGCGGGTTTGTAGGGTAGGTTGGCCTCTGCAAATTGCTCCTGGAGTGTAAGGGGTGGATGATATGAAACTTGGATAACATAGAACTACTTAGCGGAGTAGACTTGATGGGCCAAATGGCCTAATTCTGCTCTTATAACTTGTGCACTAGTCTGCACAGGTGATTGACACAAAATGCTGGAGTAACTCAGCGGGACAGGCAGCATCTCTGGTGAGAAGGAATGGGTGACCTTTCGGGTTGAGACCATTCGTCACCCAATTCCTTCTCTCCAGAGATGCTACCCGTCCCGTTGAGTTACTCCAGCATTTTGTGTCTATCTTGGGTGTAAACCAGCATCTGAAGTTCCTACCTGAACAGGTGATTGATGGTTGGTGCGGACTCGGTGGGCTTGAGGGCCTGTCTCTTTGCTGTATCTCTAAACTCTTCTCCAGTTGGGAAAAATTTGATGTGAAAGACATTATTTGAGGTGAAGCACAATGCCTTCCCACGAACCGACATTGAAAATGTTGATTCTAATGCTTTCCTCTTTCTCTTCCTCATCCATCCATCCATCCATCCATCCATCCATCCATCCATCCATCCATCCATCCATCCATCCATCCATCCATCCATCCATCCATCCATCCATCCATCCATCCTCCTTTCTTCTGCACTGCCTGTCTCTGGATGATTTCCCAACCTTTGGGTCTTCTCTCTAAGCTCCGCAAACTTATCAGTGACTTTTCTATCTTCACGACTATTCTGATTTTTGTTGGGATTGATATGCTTTTTGGACTCAACACACCAAAGCTCCAAGTGCCTACGGAACTGAAGGTAAAATCCAAAGTATTTTTACTTTGCCATTGCAAGGTGGTAAATTAAAGTCACTAGCTAACTTTGAATGTTATACTGGATAATAGATCTGCAAAGGGTCTCTCAGATCATGAGACAAATGTAGAGGCTGATTCTTGTTTTGTGTTGGTTATAATGTTCCTACTTCCATTTGAAATCTGTTTGTCGGTGAAGGAGAAAGTTGGTGCCCCTTCAACGTAATTTATAATGGGCGGCACGGAGGCACAGCTGTAGAGATGCTGCCTTACAGTGCCAGAGACCTGACTACGGGCACTGTCTGTACGGAGTTTGTACGTGGGATTTCTCCGGGTGCTCCGGTTTCCTCCCACACTCCAAAGACATGGAGGTTTGTAGGTGAATTGGCTTTTGTAAGTTATAAATTGTCCCTAGTGTGTAGGGCAGTCGGGGTGATCGCTGGTCGGCACGGACACAGTGGGTTAAGGGCCTGTTTCCACGCTATATCTCTGAAGGGTTGGGTGTGGAAGATTGCAACCTTCACGTGGTCTGCCCTGTTTCGCCGAATGCAATCGACCCGGCGTGCACAATCAAATAAGATCAAATAGAACAAGTTGTCCTACAACTTTAGGCTGTGCCCGCCATATGCAAGAAGAAGACCTCTAAAGGGTAAAGTCCAAAGAGCAACCTAAACTGCACAATGCACTGGTTTAATTCAGAAACCAGTCAAATCTCAAAGGTGCCATGCCAAGGTTAATCTTCCCTCCAGATTAAAGCAATACACTGTCCGTTTTCTGTCTGGATTTTATTTTGAGAACAATTCGTTTTCAGGAGAGAAAATCATTTTATTCTTTTCAATGACAGTTCTTGCTGATAAACCATAGCCATCGTTCATAACCTGGGTGAATGCTGGAAAATTTTAAATGAATAAGGGATGCCGTGACCTCAAGACAGTGATCAGGTCACATGTGATGCTCATTGCAGAAGGGAAATAAAACATTGTTGCGGCCACCAAATTAAAGAAATGAGAAAAAAAAAGTGTATAGTGTTTAGTTTCTTAACTTGAATATATTGTGTAGAGAAATGACCAAACTTCAGTGGCTAGTTGGGAAGATCCTCTTCCCTCATCCACTCTATGGCACAAGAATAGGGCAGCACGGTGGCACAGCTGGTAGATCCACTACCTCACAGGGCCAGAGACCCAGTTTCAATCCTGACCTCGGGTGCTGTTTGTGTGGAGTTTTCACGTTCTCTCTCTGACCGTGTGGGTTTCTTCTGATTCTTTTAATGCTGATAAATGTGAGGTGCTACACCTTGGCAGGACAAATCAAAATAGGACGTACATGGTAAACGGTAGGGAATTGAAGAATACAGTTGAACAGAGGGATCTGGGAATAACCGTGCATAGTTCCTTGAAGGTGGAATCTCATATAGATAGGGTGGTAAAGAAAGCTTTTGGTATGCTAGTCTATATAAATCAGAGCATTGAGTATAGAAGCTGGGATGTAATGTTAAAATTGTACAAGGCGTTGGTGAGACCAAATCTGGAGTATGGTGTACAATTTTGGTCGCCCAATTATAGGAAGGATGTCAACAAAATAGAGAGGGTACAGAGGAGATTTACTAGAATGTTGCCTGGGTTTCAACAGCTAAGTTACAGAGATAGGTTAAATAAGTTAGGTCTTTATTCTCTGGAGCGCAGAAGGTTAAGGGGGGACTTGATAGAGGTCTTTAAAATGATGAGAGGGATAGACAGAGTTAATGTGGACAAGCTTTTCCCTTTGAGAATAGGGAAGATTCAAACACGAGGACATGACTTTAGAATTAAGGGACAGAGGTTTGGGGGTGACATGAGGGGGAACTTCTTTACTCAGAGAGTGGTAGCGGTGTGGAATGAGCTTCCAGTGGAAGTGGTGGCGGCAGGTTCGTTGGTATCATTTAAAAATAAATTGGATAGGCATATGGATGAGAAGGGTATGGAGGGTTATGGTATGAGTGCAGGCAGGTGGGACTAAGGGAAAAAAGTTGTTCGGCACGGACTTGAAGGGCCGAGATGGCCTGTTTCCGTGCTGTAATTGTTATATGGTTATATGGTTATATGATGCTCCGGTTCCCTCCCCGATTCCAATGACGCCAGGGTTTGTAGGTCTATTGGCCCTCTGAAAATTGCCCCCTGGATCGATCCTGACTGCAGATGCTGTCTGTGTGGAGTTTGTACGTTCTCCCTGTGACCTGCGTGGGTTTTGTCCGGGAGCTTCGGTTTCCTCCCACATCCCAAAGGCGTGCAGGTTTGTAGGTGAATTGGCTTCCGTAAATTGTTCCCAGAGTGCGTGGGATAGTGTTTGTGTGCGGGGGATCTTAGGGAGTGGACGAGAGGGTAGGACAACATAGAACTAGTGTGAACGGTGATTGATGGCCAACACGGACTCAGTGGGCCGAAGGGCCTGATTCAACGCTGTATCTCTAAACTAAAACAGGGTCCATTGTCATGTAATATGAGTAGAATTAGGCCATTTGGCCCATCAAGTCCACTCCGCCATTCGACCATGACTGATCTATCTCTCTCCTAACCCCATTCTCCTCCCTTCTCCCCATAAACTCTGACACCCGTACTAATCAAGAATCTACCTATCTCTACCTTTAATATATCCTTTGACTTGGCCTCCACGGCCTTCTGTGGCAAATAATTCCACAGATTCACCAACCTTTGTCTAGTGAAATTCCTCCTCATTTCCTTCCTAAAAGAACGTCCTTTAATCCTGAAGCTGTGACCTCTAGTCCTAGACTCTCCCACTAGTGGAAACATCCTCTCCACACCCACTCTCTCCAAGCCTTTCACTATTCTGTATGTTTCCATGAGGCCCCCCCCCCCCCCTCATTCATCTAAACCCCAGCGAGTACAGGCCCAGTGCCGACAAACGCTCATCATATGTTAACCCACTCATTCCTGGGATCATTCTTGTAAACCTGCTCTGGACCCTCTTTAGAGCCAGCCCATCCCTCCTCAAATATGGTGTCCGAAATTGCTCACAATATTCCAAACGCACGTACCTACCAAGAATCTATCTATCTCTGCCTTTAATTTATCCATTGATTTGGCCTCCACAGCCGTCTGTGGCGAAGAATTCCACCGATTCACCACCATGCCCCCTGCCATTGTTCTGCAAGCTCGCTGTGGTGAGGTCTGAGTGACGTGTAGACTAACGGAATGTCCATCTCTTTCACCCCTCCCCTGTAGCCGACACGCGCAGACAGAGGGTGGTTTGTCGTTCCCTTTGGGAAAAACCCCTGGTGGGTCTATCTGGCCAGCGCTCTGCCTGCTCTCCTGGTCACAATCCTCATCTTCATGGACCAACAGATCACCGGAGTGATCATCAACAGGAAGGAGAACAAGCTGAGGGTAGGTCACGGGTCACAGGTCACCGTCTCCGCACCCTGACCTGCCTCGTCTCCGTAGATTAGATTAGCTTCTTTATTTGTCGTTCAGACCGAAACTCTGTTCCTCTGCAGTCTTACATATAATTAAAAATAAATAAATAAAAATGACAGAACACACAATAAACACAAATTTAACATCCACCACTGGTAGGAACTGCTAGTAAAGGCGGTGAACATCTAGCCCCTCAGTAAGATACCTAAAGGTCATAAGACAATAGAATGCCTTTTATTGTCATTCAATCAGACAAGGTTTGAACTAAATTTCATTCCTGAAGTCATGATATTACTACAAAAAAAACGAGACACACACTTAACACAATTTACACAAACATCCATCACAGTGGATCTCCAACGCCTCCTCACTGTGATGGAAGGCAAAAGTCTTATCTCTATCCTTCGTTCTTCTCCCGTGGTCCAGCAGTCCAACTGTAGCGTCAAGGCGACTGGGGCTCCGATGGTAGGTCCCGCGGCTGTTAAGCCACGCGGGGCAATGTTAGGCCCCGCTCCAAGTCATTTAGACACCGCGATTCCGGTGGGAGAAGTTGCCGTTGCGGGGGCTCCGAAAAGCGGTCTCCCACCAGCAACCTGCGAGCTCCCGATGTTCCCGTCCACCGGGCCTGCAGCCGGAGCCTCCGAAGCTCCGAAGTCGGGTCGCAGTCGCGCGCCACCACAGCTCTCCCCGCTCCGAAGGCGGCCAGCTCCGCGATGGCAGGTCCGCAGGCTCTGCGACTGGAGCCCTCAGGTTGGTTCCGGTTCGAGGTTGCAGCCGGCTCCACGATGTTAGGCCCAACGACATCGGAGACCCAATCGGGAAAAAGTCTGGTCCCCGTACAGGGAAGAGATTAAACGGTTTCCCCCGCCCCCCCCACATATGCACAGCCAAAAACCAAAAACATACACCTAACGGGACAACAATTTAAGAAAATACAGACAGACTGTAGTCGAGCCACACGCCATATGATAGACGCAAAATACTGGAGTAACTCAGCGGGACAGGCAGCATCGATGGAGCGAAGGAATGGGTGACGTTTCAGGTCGAGACAGTCTGAAGAAGGATCTCGACCCGAAACGTCACCAATTCCTTCACTCCATAGATGCTGCCTCACCCGCTGAGTTTCTCCAGCATCTTTGTCTACCATTGTCCTTAACATCAGGTCTTTTACAAGAGGCATGGCTGGAGTTAGTGCTCAGACCCTCTAGTCCTGGCAACATCCTCGTTAATGGTATTTGTGTTAAAGATGTGCAGAAGCGGATTGGCACTTGGGTTAACAATATTCCTCCACTTCTACTGCAGAAAGGCGCTGGTTACCACCTGGACCTGTTCTGGGTTGGTCTGCTGATGGGCGCCTGCTCCTTCATGGGGCTGCCCTGGTACGTGGCGGCCACCGTGATTTCCATCGCCCACATTGACGGTCTGAAAATGGAAACCGAAACCAGCGCGCCAGGAGAGCAGCCGCAGTTTCTCGGGGTGAGGTAGGTGCACGCGAGGCTGCCGGATGTACATGTCTTCGCTCGCTCAGCAAGATAACATCGTCCTGTTCCCTTTGACATCGTAACATTTTTGCATATCTTTCATTCGTTTGTTCAAAATCTCTCTATATCAGAAGTGATACTCCAGCACTTTGCCTTTCTTAAAAACCGGTGTCTGCAGTTCATAAGGTCATAGTGATGGGAGCAGAATGACCCCATTCGGCCCATCGAGTCAGAGTCGTCATGGCTGATCAATCTCACCCTCCTAACCCCATTCTCCTGCCTTCTCCCCATAACCCTTGACACCCGTACAAATCAAGAATCTATCCATCTCTGCTTGAAAAATATTCATTGACTTGGTCTCCACAGCCTTCTGTGGCAAAGGGATTCACCACCCTCTGACTAAAAAATTTCCTCCTCCTTCTCATCTCCTTCTTAAAGGACCATCCTTAATGGCCCTGTCCCACTGTATGAGTTCATTCAAGAGCTCTCCCGAATTTAAAAAAAAAAATCAAACTCGTAGTAAGCACGGAGAATGAACGTAGCGGGTACGTCGGAGCTCGGGGACGTCTCTTAGCGGCTCGTAATGCTAACGGCAGGTACTCGGGAAGACTCGCTAACGGCAGGTAAGCTCGGGAAGACTCGTGAAGATTTTTCAACGATGAAAAATGTCCACGAGAGCCCCGAGTACCGACGAGCGGCCATTACTGTAAATCTCCGAGTTCGAATCAGGGCAAACTCAGGGAGAGCTCTTGGAATAAACTCGTACAGTGGGACAGGACTTTAATTCTGAAGCTATGACCTCTAGTCCTAGACTCTCCCACTAGTGGAAACATCCTCTCCACATCCACTCTATCCAAGCCTTTCACTATTCGATAAGTTTCAATGTGTGTCCCCTAGTCCTTCTAAACCCCTGGCCCAGTGCTATCAAACGCTCATCATGTATCACCATCGATATCCCTCGTTTCCCTTACCCCAGAGTCTGAAGAAGGGTCACGAACCAAAACGTTTTCTCCTGAGATGCTGTCTGACCCGCTGAGTTACTTTGCGTCTATCTTCGGTTTAAACCAGCATCTGCTGGTCCTTCCTACACAACACAGGTCTTGGGTTGGACATCCAAGCCAAGTTTCCTCAACTTGACAAATGACCATAGGAGTAATGGCCAGTCTAACTGTTAGAGTTTGGAAATATACTTTATATTTTACTTTAGACTTTAGTGACACAGCGTGGAAACAAGCCCCCCGGCCCACCGTCGACCAGCGAAGACCCCATTCACCAGCACTATTCTACACGCTAGAGACAATTTACAATTTGGAGAAGTCAATCAACTTACGTTTTTGGAATGTGGGAAGAAAGCAGAGTACCCGGAGAAAACCCACACAGTCACACGGAGAACGTACAAACTCTGTACGGACAGCACCGGGATGGTGACGGTTGTTCATAGAAACATAGAAACATAGAAATTAGGTGCAGGAGTAGGCCATTCGGCCCTTCGAGCCTGCACCGCTATTCAATATGATCATGGCTGATCATCCAACTCAGTATCCTGTACCTGCCTTCTCTCCATACCCTCTGATCCCCTTAGCCACAAGGGCCACATCTAACTCCCTCTTAAATATAGCCAATGAACTGGCCTCAACTACCCTCTGTGGCAGAGAGTTCCAGAGACCCACCACTCTCTGTGTGAAAAAAGTCCTTCTCATCTCGGTCCTAAAGGATTTCCCCCTTATCCTGAAGCTGTGACCCCTTGTCCTGGAACTCCCCAACATCGGGAACAATCTTCCTGCATCTAGCCTGTCCAACCCCTTAAGAATTTTGTAAGTTTCTATAAGATCCCCTCTCAATCTCCTAAATTCTAGAGAGTATAAACCGAGTCTATCCAGTCTTTCTTCATAAGACAGTCCTGACATCCCAGGAATCAGTCTGGTGAACCTTCTCTGCACTCCCTCTATGGAGTTCTAGGAGCAAAATTAGGCCCATCAGCCCATCAAGTCTACTCTGCCATTCAATCATGGGTGATCTACCTTTCCCTCGCAACCCCATTCTTGTCCCTTCTCCCCATAACCCCTGACACCCGTACTAACCCACACTCTTGATGGGCTGAGGGCCTGTTTCCGTGCTGTATCTCTCTCTGGTTTCTGTGACTCTAAGGTAGGTTTGTTGAGCAGCTTTCGTTAATTTGAATGAGATGTCTATTCTGAATGTCTATTTTCCTTCTCCAGGGAACAAAGAGTTACCGGTCTCATTGTCTTCGTTCTCACGGGAGTCTCTGTCTTCCTCGCTCCAGTTCTGAAGGTCAGATTTCCGGCTAATTAGGAACAATCCTGGTTAGATTTATTGATTAGTGCAGGTGTCAGAGATGGGGGGCGGGGAGGGGGGGGGAGGCAGGAGAATGGGGTTAAGAGGGAGAGATAGATCAGCCATGTTTGAATGGCGGAGTAGACTTGACTTGGCCTCCACAGCCTTCTGTGGCAAAGAATTCCACAGATTCACCACCCTCTGACTGAAGAAATTCCTCCTCATTTCCTTCTTAAAGGAACATCCTTAAGTCTGAGGATATTGACCTCTAGCCCTGGACTCTCCCACAAGTTGAAACATCCTCCCCACATCCACTCTATCCAAGCCTAAGTGTAGGCTAATTCTACTCCTATCACTTCTGATCTTAATCCCTGCGATGTAAACTTTCGCTGCCTTTAACAGGAAGGAAGTTGACCCTTACTTTCAAAGATAAGTCATTGCATTATGCACATGGGTGCATGTTAGGGTGGCACGGTGGCGCAGCGGTAGAGTTGCTGCCTCACAGCGCCAGAGACCCGGGTTCGACCCTGACCATGGGTGCTGCCCGTATGGAGTTTGTACGTTCTCCCCGTAACCTCGTGGGTTTTCTCCGGGTGCTCCGGTTTCCTCCCACTTTGCAAAGACGTGCAGATTTGTAGGTTAATTGGCTCGGTAAATGTAAAAATTGTCCCCAGTGGGTATAGGATAGTGTTAATGTGTGGGGATCACTGGTCATCGCGGACCCGGTGGGTCGAAAGGGCCTGTTACAAGCTGTATCTCTAAACTAAACTAAATTAAACTAAATATGCGGATTTGTCCGTTAATTGGCTTCTGTAAACTGTGAAATTTCCCTAGTGTGTCGGGCTCTTATAGATAGCAGAGTCAGGGGATATGGGGAGAACGCAGGAATGGGGTACTGACTGGGGACCTTCTCCTTGCGAATGGCGTGCACAGCCTAAAGTTGTTGGTCAACTTGTTCTATTTGATCTATTTGTTTGTGCACTTCGGGTTGATTGCATTCGTCGAAACAGAGCGGACCACGTGAAGGTTGCAATGTTCCACCCCATTGTTTGGGGATGATCAGCCATGATCACATTGAATGGCGGTGCTGGCTCGAAGGGCCAAATGGCCTACTCCTGCCCCTATTGTCTATTGTCTATTTTCTATCGATAGTGCTAGTGTACGAGATGATCGCTGGTCGGCTGAGCAGAAGGGCCTGTTTCTCTAAAGGCTAAAGTATACTTTGTAATGTTACTTTGGGTTGTCCTGAGAGCATAAGTCACACAATTGATGGAGGTTGTTTATCAGCCCTGAAGATGCAGGGCTAGCACCTTAAACACAGTGAATGAGGAGAGAATTAGGGAACTAAAATAGGTGCAGGAGTATGAACTCCTGGTGAGGCCCTAAGCACTTAAAAGATTTTGGTGCCCCCATATATATGTAATTCATAGAAAAATAGAAACATAGAAAATAGGTACAGGAGTAGGCCATTCGGCCCTTCGAGCCTGCACCACCATTCAATATGATCATGGCTGATCATCCAACTCAGTATCCTGTACCTGCCTTCTCTCCATACCCCCTGATCCCTTTAGCCACAAGGGCCACATCTAACTCCCTCTTAAATATAGCCAAAGAACTGGCCTCAACTACCTTCTGTGGAAGAGAATTCCAGAGACTCACCACTGAATGTTTTTCTCATCTCGGTCCTAAAAGATTTCCCCCTTATCCTTAAACTGTGACCCCTTGTCCTGGATTTCCCAGACATTGGGAACAATCTTTCTGCATCTAGCCTGTCCAACCCCTTAAGAATTTTGTACGTTTCTATAAGATCCCCCCTCAATCTTCTAAATTCTAGCGAGTACAAGCCAAGTCAATCCAGTCTTTCTTCATAAGAAAGTCCTGACATCCCAGGAATCAGTCTGGTGAACCTATCTCTTTGTAGCTACTCAGAAGGGTCTTAAACCAACGGGTTCTGCATGAGCATGAACGTCCGTTGTACATCAATATCTTCATGGCGTTCTTTGTTTTATCCCCAGTACATTCCAATGGCCGTACTTTACGGAGTCTTCCTTTACATGGGCGTGGCCTCATTGAATGGCATTCAGGTATGTTCATCCTTGCTTTATCATTATCTATTTCTTTCGCTGTCTTTGGACATCTTTTATTTTAGCTCCCCCTCTCTCACGTTAATGTGTTCAGCATAGTCCTTCATGTCCCCTTCAAGATCTGGTTTACATCTTTAACTCTTTGCTCTATGTCCGTGCCGACCTCCACAGTTTTGGGATCGATGCAAGCTCTTCCTCATGCCCTCGAAGCACCAGCCTGATTACATCTACCTTCGCCACGTGCCCCTTCGACGGGTTCACCTATTCACCTTGGTGCAAGTCATCTGCCTATCTATTCTCTGGATCTTAAAGTCCACCGTGGCTGCCATCATTTTCCCCATTATGGTAAGACATGTCAATACTTTGAAACCAATCAAGAGGGCAGTAGACTTCATATCAACAACCTACAGAGAGTGGTGAATCTGTGGAATTCTCTGCCACAGAAGGTAGTTGAGGCCAGTTCTTCTGCCCCTTGTGGTACCAGCATTTTCTCTCTCATATGAAGAAAAACCAGATAGACTCGGCTTGTACTCGCTAGGATTTAGAAGATTGAGGGGGGATCTTATAGAAACGTACAAAATTCTTAAGGGGTTGGACAGGCTAGATGCAGGAAGATTGTTCCCGATGTTGGGAAAGTCCAGAACAAGGGGTCACAGTTTAAGGATAAAGGGGAAGTCCAGAACAAGGGGTCACAGTTTAAGGATAAAGGGGAAGTCCAGAACAAGGGGTCACAGTTTAAGGATAAGGGGGAAGTCCAGAACAAGGGGTCACAGTTTAAGGATAAGGGGGAAGTCTTTTAGGACCAAGATGAGAAAATCATTTTTCACACAGAGAGTGGTGAATCTCTGGAATTCTCTGCCACTGAAGGTAGTTGAGGCCAGTTCATTGGCTATATTTAAGAGGGAGTTAGATGTGGCCCTTGTGGCTAAAGGGATCAGGGGGTATGGAGAGAAGGCAGGTACGGGATACTGAGTTGGATGATCAGCCATGATCATATTGAATGGCGGTGCAGGCTCGAAGGGCCGAATGGCCTACTCCTGCACCTATTTTCTATGTTTCTATGTTCAGGCTTTGGACACGCTAGAGGCAGGAAACATGTTCCCGATGTTGGGGGAGTCCAGAACCAGGGGCCACAGTTTAAGAATAAGGAGTAAGCCATTTAGAACAGAGATGAGGAAACACGTTTTCACACAGAGAGCGGTGAGTCTGTGGAATTCTCTGCCTATGGAGGGCGGTGGAGGCAGGCTCTCTGGATGCTTTCAAGAGAGAGCTAAATAGGGCTCTTAAAAATAGCGGAGTCAGGGGATATGGGGAGAAGGCAGCAATGGGGTACTGATTGGGATGATCAGCCGTGATCACAGTGAATGGCGGTGCTGGGTCGAAGAGCTGAATGGCCTATTCCTGCATCTATTGTCTATTGTCTTTTGTCTATTATGATAGATAGTGAGTTAGATAGAGCTCTAGGGGCTAGTGGAATCAAGGGATATGGGGAGAAGGCAAGCACGGGGTACTGATTGGGGACGATCAGCCATGATCACAATGCATGGCAGTGCTGGCTCAAAGGGCCGAATGGCCTCCTCCTGCACATATTTTCTGTGTTTCTATGTGTAGGAAGGGACTGCAGATGCTGTTTTGGACCGAAGAGAGACATGAAATGCTGGAGTAACTCAGCGGGACAGGCAGCATCTCTGGAGAGAAGGAATGGGTGACGTTTCATCAGATTGAAGACAGGACTCGACCCGAAACGTCACCCATTCCTTCTCTCCAGAGAATCTGCCTACCGACATTTATTAAGGAGCTGTATTAGAAAAAGTCTCAAATTTGTATCAGACAATTATGAGGATAAGTACTAGGGGGCTGAGGGGTGATCGTATAGAGGTGTACAAATCATATATAGGGTGAATGTATGGAGATTTTTATCTGGGGTGGGCATACACCTTTCCACACAGAGGGTGGTGGGTAAATGGAAGGAGCTGCCAGTGAAGGTATCTGAGGTTGGAACTGTAACATTTAAAAGGAGCTTGCACAGGTGCAAGCGTAGGGTAGGTTTGGAGCGTTCTAGGCCAACCATGGGCAGGTGGGACTAGTGTAAATGGAGCATGTTGGTCAGTGTGGGCAAGTTGGGCTGAAGGGCCTGTTTCCACACGGTATGACTCCAGTACTCAATGAGGTACATGGATAGGAAAAGTTTAGAGAGATATGGACCAAACATGGGCAGGTGGGACTACCGTAGATGGGGCATCTTGGTTGGCATGGGCGTTGGGCCGAAGGGCCTGTTTCCGTGCTGTACGACGCTCAGCCTCTCTGACAAGTTCTCAGCGTTTCTCTAAAGGGCCTGTCCCACAGTACGAGGTAATTCAAGAGCTCTCCCGAGTTTAAAAAAAAATCAAACTCGTGGTAAGCACGTAGAATGTACGTAGCGGGTACGTCGGAGCTCGGGGCATCTCTTAGTGGCTCGTAACGCTAACGGCAGGTACTCGGGAAACGCGATAAGCTCGTGAAGATTTTTCAACATGTTGAAAAATGTCCACGAGAGCCCCGAGTACCTACGAGCGGCCATTACCGTAATTCTGCGAGTTCGAATCAGGGGAAACTCGGGAGAACTCTTGAGTTAGCTCGTACGGTGGGACAGCCCCATCAACTCTACTGCTCCTGTTGCCTCTGATGCAATTATCACGAGCAGTTTGGAAAAGACGTGACATATAATTTGGTTGCATTGACCATAGGGAATCTTGAATCAGCTCGTACAGTGGGACAGCCCCTTAAGGCACTGGTTCATTCTTTTATGAGGAAGGGGATAAGGTTGTTGGTGGGTTTGCTTTCGCGAGGGCAGCGTTGCTGGACAATGTCCATCGGCAAGGTCTCACCCCGACTCCCACCTCATGCGCTAGATCCTTGCACTCATCCTCGTGCGAAAGATGCTGGATCTAGTCTTCACCCAGCACGACCTGGCCTGGTTGGACGACATCCTCCCGGAGAAAGACAAGAAGAAAGAGGAGGACAAGAAGAAGAAAAAGATGAAGAGTAAAGACCAGGACAGGAACAGCGCTGCTGAGGTGAGAAACGTACGGAGGGGGAATGATGTCCAGTTTATTGATACTCTATTCTTTTCATTCTTCTGGTGGATCTAAAACTGTGCGGTATCTGCCCAATGATTCAATATCTTACCAACGCGTCTAAAACTGGCACAGAAGTTGCTGCATTAATTATAATAATTATAATACTACATTTTATTTATGGGCACCTTTCAGGACTCTCAAGGACACCTTACAGATTAAAACCAAGCAAATTACAAATATTTTAACAAAATGAAACAAAAAAGAAGTAGTAGGGACATCAAAAATACACTATTAAGGGCCTGTCCCACCAGCATGCAACTCCATACGATGAGCGCGACCTAGCGTGGTCGCTTGAGCCGTCCGGCGTCCCGGGGCCAGTCCCACTTCGATCGCCGGAGCCGTGCGGAATTGTGCGGAGTTCGTCCGGACATCGCGCGGGGCTCCGAAAAACTGACTTTGTTCGAAAATTCCGCGCGGCAATGGCTTGTCGGCTCGCAGTCGCCTCGACGCATTACGCACCGTCTCGACGTCGTGCCTCCGTGACCCTCTCTGTAGGTGCCTCCGTGACCCTCTATGTGTGTGGCTCCGTGGCCCTCTGTGTGTGTGTGCATCTGTGCCCCTCTCTGTGTGTCCCTCTCTGTCCTGGCGAACTTACCTTTAGACTTCGCTCCAAGTTCGCCTCACTTTGCGCCGCGTTGCGCCACTCACCCGACCTCCGCGCGGCCCTCACTGCCGGTTTGGTCGCGCTCATCGCATGAAGTCGGATGCTGGTAGGACAGGCCCTTTACAGCGCCGGAGACCCGGGTTGGATCTTGTCGGGTGCTGTCTGTGCGGAGTTTGCGTGCTTACGTTTACACTAATAGGGACCGCAGCCAGGGCTGCTGAATTGAATTTCTGATACTTCCACCATAGTTCTGACAACTCTGGGGTAACTCAGCGGGTCAGACAGCATCTCTGGAGAGAGGGAATGGGTGACGTTTTTGGGGTCTGAAGAAGGGTCTTGACCCGAAATGTCACCTACTCCTTCCCCCCATAGATGCTGCCTCACCCGCTGAGTTCCTCCAGCATTTTTTGGCGACTTCTGTTTTTTCCAGCATCTGCAGTTCCTTCTCAAACATCCTTCAAAGGTCTCGTTCTGTTTCCCACTCTCCCTTTAAACCTGCCTGGTCCCCTATGAAATTTATCATCCTAATGTTCAAGAACTAAACAAATGGAATTGCCAGAATGCAGATGTGTTGCTCGAAATATAAACTAAAAGCCCGGAGGATCTGATAAACCGAATGGGATTTATGAAGCACATTCATTCTTCAGTGTATATTGCAGAATCTACAGGCAATCAACATGAGTGAAGATAAAATCTTTATTCTATTCAGCCTAACACTAATTTATTTCGAGAATATTAAACAATGTCCTGGGTTTAATTCAATGTTGGGTCCTGAATCCAATAATTAACCGTGTGGGAAAGGAACTGCAGATTGGGGGTTAAACCGAAGATGGCCACAAAACACTGGAATAACTCAGCGGGACAGGCAGCATCTCCAGAATCACCCATTCCTTCTCTCCAGAGACGCTGCCTGTCCCGATGAGTTACACCAGCTTTTTGTGTCCAAAAATTAAACTGCAGCTTGGGAACATTCATTGAATGCTGGAACAGCGGAAGGGGACTATTCCATGTCCCAGGAACTTGGATGTAAACCAAACAGAGGGATAGGGATGGGGCTATGAGATTGGCGGAGGAAAATCCCATTGCGAGATTTTCCCTCGGTAAATGCAGCATCACTGCGCCCTGCTGGTCACTCTGCAACACTGCGAGATGGACAGAGCGCTCACAAGGTGTGAGTTAGCCCCATCCAGTCCATCCCTTTGTCGAACCACTTCCTGCTACCTACGTACCAACAGCAACAGCGCCAGAGACCCAGGTTCGATCCTGACCTGCGGTGCTGTCTGTGTGGAGTTTGCACATTCTCCCCGTGACTGCGTGGGTTTAGGGGAGATAGACGCGGGTAATACAGGGGGCTGGGGAACAATAAGGTTGGAGGTTGTGGAGGGAGAGATGGCCAGAGACAATAATGATGGTCTGGTGTTCGTCCACGTGATCATGGTGAAGGGGGTAGGGATGAGGAGGTGTCTGAGATGCCCCAACTAAACTAGTCTCATTTGCCCCTTGAAACCGGTCACATCCACGTACCATCAATCTGGAATATTGTAAGCAGCTTTGAGCCCCATATCTGAGGAAGGGTGTACTGGCTTTCGAGAGGGTCCAGAGGAGGTGTCTGAGAATGATCCCGGGAATAATTATGGTTAAAATATGATGAGCGTGTGGCAGTACTTGGCCTGTTCTCGCTGGAGTTCAGAAGGACGACGGGGGGGACCTCATTGAAACTTCCGAACAGTGAAAGGCCTGGATAGAGTGAATGTGGAGAGGATGTTTCCACTGGTGGGAGAATCTAGGACCAATCGCCATAGCCTCGGAATAAAAGAACGCACCTTTAGAAAGGAGATGAGGAGGAATTTCTTTGGTCAGAGGGTGGTGAATCTGTGGAACTCATTGCTGTAGAGGCCAAGTCAATGGGTATTTTTAAGGTGGAGATTGACAGATTCTTGATTAGTACGGATGTCAGGGGTTATGGGGAGAAGGCAGGAGAATGGGGTTGAGAGGCAAAGATGACCAGATACCTTGGAACAAAAATGCTTTTGACTGTAACTTAGTATAGTTGACAACATTAAACCAAACTAACCTAAAAGATGGTACTCTGCAACCCTTGCACTAAACACAATTCCCTTTATCCTGCATCTGGGCACTATGGACAAGCTTGCCGCTGCCTGGTTAGCACTCGACAAAAAAGCTGTTCACTGAACCTCGGTACACATGACATTAATAAACTGAACTAAATTTTGGGCGGCATGGTGGCGCAGCGGTAGAGTTGCTGGCTTACAGCGCTTGCAGCGCCAGTGTCCCGGGTTCGATCCCGACTACGAGTGCTACCTGTGCGCAGTTTGTACATTCTCCCCGAGACCACATGGGTTTTGTCCGAGATCTTCAGTTTCCTCCCACTCCACACTCCAAAGATGTACAGGTGTGTACAGGTTAATTGGCTTCGGTAACATTACAAATTGGCCCTGGTGTGTGTGGGAACTGCAGATGATGGAAAATCAAAGGTAGACAAAATTGCTGGAGAAACTCAGCGGGTGAGGCAGCATTTATGGAGCGAAGGAAATATGCAACGTTTCGGGTCGATGTCTGCAAAATGTCTGAAGAAGGGTTTCGACCTGAAACGTTGCCTATTTCCTTCGCTCCATAGATGCTGCCTCACCCGCTGAGTTTCTCCAGCATTTTTGTCTACACCAGGCTCGTAGGTTAATTGGCTTGGGTTTGTATACTTGGTATAAGTGTAAATTGTCCCTAGTGTGTGGAGGCTTCTAACAAGATTAATTTTGAGGATCTGATCAAAGACTTTGCAATTAAAAAAAGTCGGAGAAAACTTTCCAAATATAAAGTGGAAGTATACAAATATTAACATTATTTTCCATCTTACTGTTAGTTTTGTTTCATTTTGAAAAATAAAAATTTATTTTATGGTTTTATTATTGTTTATATTTTGAATTCCTGGACAGGCTAGATGCAGGAAGATTGTTCCCGATGTTGGGGAAGTCCAGAACAAGGGGTCACAGCTTAAGGATAAGGGGGAAATCTTTTAGGACTGAGATGAGAAAAGCATTTTTCACACAGAGAGTGGTGAATCTGTGGAACTCTCTGCCACAGAAGGTAGTTGAAGCCAGTTCATTGGCTATATTTAAGAGGGAGTTAGATGTGGCCCTTGTGGCTAAAGGGATCAGGGGGTATGGAGAGAAGGCAGGTACGGGATACTGAGTTGGATGATCAGCCATGATCATATTGAATGGCGGTGCAGGCTCGCAGGGCCGAATGGCCTACTCCTGCACCTATTTTCTATGTTTCTATGTTTCTATGCTGTGAGGAGTGTGGTTGATGTTTGCAACCAACTTTATCCATTGACTTTCGATCTTCTGTTGGAATAGTCTCCAGGCCAAAGGGAACACGCAGACACTCTCGTGCAGGAAGGAACCGCAGATGCTGGTTTGAACCAAAGGGCCGAATGGCCTACTACTGCACCTAATTTCTATGTTTCCATGAATTACATATATATGGGGGCACCAAAATCTTTAAAATGCTTAGGGCCTCTATGTGTCTTAATCGGGCCCTGGCTTCTGTTCATGTGCGGGGACCGCTGGTCGGTGCAGACTCGGTTTCCGTGCTGTACCTCTAAACGAGACTAAACTAAACTCAAACTAAATTAAAAGATAGTATTCTGCAACCATTGCACGTAAGCACGATGCTTTGGGAACAGTATTCCACATTGTCGTACTTGTTGTTCTGTTTGGTTCATTGCCGCCAGTTTGAAGAAATATCCGTTGAAGACCGAAACGTTTTTTTCCCCAAAATTCCAGGTTTCCTCCCAGCCCAAGACTTGCACTCGCCCAGCTCCAGTAAAGATCCCCATGGAACTAATTGAAACACAGAAAAATGGCTCTCAGGGCCCATCTAGTGAGTAAAATGTCCGGCAACGGTGGCTTATTAACTCAAGGGCCTGTCCCACTTGGCGATATTTTTCGGCGACTGCCCACGTAATATCGGAGTCGCCAACAGATTTTGAACATTTTAAAATCCAGCGGCGACAAAAAAAATGTTGCGACACTTGGAAAAAAAACGCGGGTCAACACGTAATCACGCCGCGACTTTTTCGGTTACGTGATACGCCCGTCAATGATGCCGGCAGTCGCCGATAAAATCGCCAAGTGGGACAGGCCCTTAATGTTTTCACCGGACACTCTCAAGACTAATCTACTGATCTCCGATGCCAACAACCAGATTCATTCATTAAACCTTTTAACAAGTTAATTATCTCTACAGGCTCTGCAGTTCCTTGAGTCTACGCCTTAACCATCTCCACGCTTCACTAGCTATTGAAGTTTTTAACGCACGCACTAACCAGTGGGGAGACTTTATGGAATTTGAAGCATTGCTTTGGTCTTCCTTCCAATTTTTCTTCTTTCTGCTTTGTGCAAATCCTCATTCACTTTGCTCGATTGATCAGTGATTGCTTTAAGGACCAACAAAAGCAACTGTAGCGGTACATGTGTCTCCTATGTTGCATAGTGTTGCTGCCACATAGCTCCAGGGACCCTGGAGTTAAAAGCTTCCAACACAACTAGGAGGCAGGAGAACTGTAAAAAGGCCTGTCCCACTTACGCAATTTTTTCGGTGTCTTGCCGGCACCTCTCATAGTCGCAGCGGGTCGTCGAAAATTTTCAATGTGTGTCGAAAATCCAGCGGCGACCAGAACAAGGTACGACTCTTTGGGCGACTACTCACGACCGTACAGGCGACATGTCGCGTGGTGACGCCTATTTGGCCGTGAGAAGTGGCCCAGAGAGTTGTACCTTTTTCAGTCCGCCGCTGGATTTTCAACATGTTGAAAATTTTCGGAGATCTGCTGCGGCTCTGCCGGGTGCCGGCAAGTCGCCGAAAAAATCCCGTAAGTGGGACAGGCCCTTTATGATCAGTGCCGCGTCTGAATTGGTCACCTCCCCTGCCACCCATTCTTCCCCTCCCATTGGCCAGCGTCATCGGTAACATTTTACCACTCCAATGAAATATTAACTGTATTTCTCTCTCTCTCTCTCCACAAACACGCGCTGACTGACCTGCTGAATGTTCCCAGCCTTTTCCGTTTGTACGTTTACCTAAGTTGCCCAATGTGGGTAGAATTGGACAGGCAATTGGATGCCCCATACACCTCTTCTCTCCTTCTCTCGAACCCATTTGTCTTTTTAATCTTAAGCCCCCTCCCCCAACCTGTACCTACCTGTCACTTGCCAGGCTTTATCCCCCCCCCACCCCGTGCTGCCCAACCGATTTACTCCAGCACTTTGTGTCTTTTTTTAATGTAAGCCAACATCTGCAGTTCCTTGTGTCTCCATTTTTGTTTTTTGCCACCTTTGTGGCTTCTGCCATTTTCCCATGCCTAAAACCCCTGTCACACGGTACGAGTTCATTCCAAGAGCTCTCCCGAGTTTTAAAAAAATCAAACTCGTGGTAAGCACGGAGAATGAACGTAGCGGGTACGTCGGAGCTCGGGGACGTCTCTTAGCGGCTCGTAACGCTAACGGCAGGTACTCGGGAAGACTCGCTAACGGCAGGTAAGCACGGGAAGACACGTGAAGATTTTTCAACATGATGAAAAATGTCCACGAGAGCCCCGAGTACCGACGAGCGGCCATTACCGTAAATCTCCGAGTTTGAATCAGGGCAAACGCGGGAGAATTCTTGGAATTAACTCGTACCGTGGGACAGGGCTACTACCAAGGACAAATCTATAGAAACCAGAGGCGAAGAACAACATAAAGACTGTGAATGCTGGAAACATTCAGCATCTGTGGAGAGAGAAACTTTCCAGGTCAAAGACTCTTCTATTTCTCCCTCCACTAATGCCGCCTGAACCGCAGGCTATTTCCTGCAATCCCGGCTTTTACTTCGGATTTCCTGCATCTGCAGCTTTTCTCGGGGTCGCCATGGAGCCTGTGCTATGCCTTGTCCTCATCTGAACTGTGAATGTGATTGGTTTCCAGGAGAAAGGTCCTCCAATCGGAGCTGTACATGCTGAGATATCACCGAGCAACTCTGATTCACTCGACCGCAGGTTAGTGCCAATTACTGTTTCAGCTCAACGATCTTTCAGAACTATGACCTGACTCATTGTCTCTCTCTCCCTCTCTCTCCACAGAGCCTGCCTGACTAGCTGAGTATTTCCTGCATGTCGGTTTTTATTTCAGGTTTCTGGCATCTGCCATATTATGCTTCTCCACTCTTCTGTACCTTGTGGTACCAGCATTTTCTCTTTCATATGAAGACTGGATAGACTCGGCTTGTACTCGCTAGAATTTTGAAGATTGAGGGGGGGATCTTATAGAAACTTACAAAATTCTTAAGGGGTTGGACAGGCAGGAAGGTTGTTCCCGATGTTGGGGAAGTCCATAACAAGGGGTCACAGTTTAAGGATAAGGGGGATGTCTTTTAGGACCAAGATGAGAAAATCATTTTTCACACAGGGAATGGTGAATCTGTGGAATTCTCTGCCACACAGGGTAGTTGAGGCCAGTTAATTGGCTAAATTTAAGAGGGAATTTAATGTGGCCCTTGTGGCTAAAGGGATCAGGGGGTATGGAGAGAAGGCAGGTACAGGATACTCAGTTGGATGATCAGCCATGATCATATTGAATGGCGGTGCAGGCTCGAAGGGCCGAATGGCCTACTCCTGCACCTATTTTCTATGATTCTATAAACTGGTGCAGACCAGGAGACCAGTCAAGGCTTTGGTGCACGTTTTATATTCTCAGCTGACAAGATTATCCAGAAACTTGATATCAATGAAACCAGCTCTTGATTATAGAATGGAGGTTACAAAAATAGTTAATTAGGTAACATAGGAAATAGGTGCAGGAGTAGGCCATTCAGCCCTTTGAGCCAGCACCGCCATTCAATATCATCATGGCTGATCATCCAAAATCAGTACCCCATTCTGACTTTTTCCCCATATCCCTTGATTCCATTAGCCCCAAGAGCTTAATCTCGCTCTTGAAAACATCCAGTGAATTGGCCTCCACTGCCTTGTGTGACAGAGAATTCCACAGATTCGCAACTCTCTGGGTGAAAAAGGGTTTCCTCTTCTCAGTCCTAAATGATCCACCCCTTATTCTTAAATTGTGATCCCTGGTTCCCCCAACATCGGGAAAATTTGACAATAAACCAAACGTGAATCTAGATAGCCCTGTCCCACAGTACGAGTACAAAATCTCTCTATATCAGAAGTGATACTCCAGCACTTTGCCTTTCTTAAAAACCGGCGTCTGCAGTTCATGAGGTCATAGTGATGGGAGCAGAATAACGCCATTCGGCCCATCGAGTCAGAGTAGTCATGGCTGATCTACTTTGCCCTCCTAACCCCATTCTCCTGCCTTCTCCCCATAACCCTTGACACCCGTACTAATCAAGAATATATCCATCTCTGCTTGAAAAATATTCATTGACTTGGTCTCCACAGCCTTCTGTGGCAAAGGGATTCACCACCCTCTGACTAAAAAATTTCCTCCTCATCTCCTTCTTAAAGGACCATTCTTAATGGCCCTGTCCCACGTTACGAGTTCATTCAAGATTATGAAAGAAAACTGGCAGGGAACATAAAAACTGACTGCAAAAGTTTTTATAGATATGTGAAGAGAAAGAGATTAGTTAAAACAAATGTAGGTCCCTTGCAATCAGAAACAGGTGAGTTGATCATGGGGAACAAGGATATGGCGGACAAATTGAATAAATACTTTGGTTCCGTCTTCACTAAGGAAGACATAAATAATCTGCCGGAAATAGCAGGGGACCGCGGGTCAAAGGAGTACTTGAGTGAAATCCAGGTTAGTCGGAAAGTGGTGTTGGGTAAATTGAATGGATTAAAGGCCGATAAATCCCCAGGGCCAGATAGGCTGCATCCCAGAGTACTTAAGGAAGTAGCTCCGGAAATAGTGGATGCATTAGTGACAATCTTTCAAAACTCTTTAGATTCTGGAGTAGTTCCTGAGGATTGGCGGGTAGCAAACGTAACCCCTCTTTTTAAGAAGGGGGGGAGAGAGAAAACGGGGAATTACAGACCAGTTAGTCTAACATCGGTAGTGGGGAAACTGCTAGAGTCAGTTATTAAAGATGGGATAGCAGCACATTTGGAAAGTGGTGAAATCATTGGACAAAGTCAGCATGGATTTACGAAAGGTAAATCATGTCTGACGAATCTTGTGGAATTTTTCGAGGATGTAACTAGTAGCATGGATAGGGGAGAACCAGTGGATGTGGTGTATCTGGACTTCCAGAAGGCTTTCGACAAGGTCCACATAAGAGATTAGTATATAAACTTAAAGCATACGGCATTGGGGGTTCAGTATTGATGTGGATAGAGAACTGGCTGGCAAACAGGAAGCAAAGAGTAGGAGTAAACGGGTCGTTTTCACAATGGCAGGCAGTGACTAGTGGGGTACCATGCTGGGTACCCAGGGCTCAGTGCTGGGACCCCAGCTATTTACAATATACATTAATGATCTGGATGAGGGAATTGAAGGCAAATATCTCCAAGTTTGCGGATGACACTAATCTGGGGGGCAGTGTTAGCTGTGAGGAGAATGCAAGGAGGCTGCAAGGTGACTTGGATAGGCTGGGTGAGTGGGCAAATGTTTGGCAGATGCAGTATAATGTGGATAAATGTGAGGTTATCCACTTTGAGAGGGGATCTTATAGAAACTTACAAAATTCTTAAGGGGTTGGACAGGCTAGATGCAGGAAGATTGTTCCCGATGTTGGGGAGGTCGAGGACAAGGGGTCACAGCTTAAGGATAAGGGGGAAATCCTTTAGGACCGAGATGAGAAGGAATTTTTTCACACAGAGAGTGGTGGGTCTCTGGAACTCTCTGCCACAGAGGGTAGTTGAGGCCAGTTCATTGGCTATATTTAAGAGGGAGTTAGATGTGGCCCTTGTGGCTAAGGGGATCAGAGGGTATGGAGAGAAGGCAGGTACGGGATACTGAGTTGGATGATCAGCCATGATCATATTGAATGGCGGTGCAGGCTCGAAGGGCCGAATGGCCTCTACTCCTGCACCTAATTTCTATGTTTCTATGTCTAAGAGCTCTCCCGAGTTTTAAAAAAAATCAAACTCGTGGTAAGCACGGAGAATGAACGTAGCGGGTGCGTCGGAGTCGGGGGCGTCCCTTAGCGGCTCGTAACGCTAACGGCAGGTACTTGTGAAGACTCGCTAACGGCAGGTAAGCTCTGGAAGACTCGTAAAGATTTTTCAACACGTTGAAAAATGTCCACGAGAGGCCCGAGTACCGACGAGCGGCCATTACCGTAAATCTCCGAGTTTGAATCAGGGCAAACTCGGGAGAACTCTTTAAATGAACTCGTACCGTGGGACAGGGCTTTGAATCTCTTGAATGTAGAACGTAAGCAGGTGGGACCAGTGTAGATGGGACATGATGATCGGTTTGGGCAATGCTTCCACGCTGTACGATTCTGTGACGCCGTGACTCTATGATTACCGCCACCAAGACAATGTTTCCTTTCCTAATCTCTCAACAGTATAACTCTACACCTCAAGATTTCCTGCCCGCCCTCGCCTGCTTTCAGCCACGCCCGGAGCACCGTCTGCTCAGTTCCGCAGTTCAAGATCGAGATGGAGTCCGATTACAGCGACGCAAACACGGAGAGGGGCCGGAGAGACCTGGGCGGAGAGACCACCTTGTAGCCTGTTCGGCAGCCCCCCCCCCCCCTTCAGCATTGCGACAGGTCCCACCAGCGAGACTCTGGTAGCCCCCGGACCTCACGGAGTGTTGACGAGCCGACAGTGTTTGTGTACGTCCATCCCACCCGAGAACTGCACTTTGTCCACATCTGAGTTATGTATTGCAAGCAAAGACTTCTATGCATTCTGTGCCGCGCTTTAACTGTGTTGTGTAAAATATGTTTTAACGGACAAAGACGTTATTATTAGAGGTTAGGAAACAACAGGTAGTGCCGCTCAGACCAGAAGACAAGACATTGCAAGAGATCCCAGGCATTAGGAAGTTGCTTTGAGCAATTGTAAGTTCTCTTTTGACGTTTAACTTGGATGTTTTGAAGAGGTTGACCCTGATGTACATGCGTCTTTTGCCCTGGTTTTGCCTAGCTTTCCTTTCCAAGACCCATACCATTAAAAGCGGGTCTTGTCTGCTCTATGCATGTCTGCAGGGTTGCTGTGATGGTGAGAGCAACCTTCTGCTTTTACAACAACAAAATATATTTTTAATCATATTGCACTTTGCGCAAAGTAGGCAGAACTTAGATGGTCTGTCAGGTAGCTATTAACCATCCAGTAGATTTTAATGTGGCAGTTTAAAGATTCCTAGATGTATCATTTGATTCACGTTATTCCTATTTAAGCGCCACAAATGTGGAAATACTTGATGAAAATTCTTGACAGATTAAGAATGCTCTACAAAAATCAACCATGTTTTTCTTTACTCCTTTTTTAATTTATTTTGTTAATTGCTGTGTTTGAAATTACAATAACCTGTAGAAAGTACCAGGCATGGCAAATTAACACAGAGGCCTTCGCCAATTTAACTTCATGCTAGGTGAGGAATTGCATGGTAACGTTCCCATGGATAGACCTGGAGCCACCAGGAAGTGCAGATGCTGGAATCTTGATCAAAACGCAAAGAGCCGGAGAAACTGGAGCAGGTCAGGCAGCAACTGGGGAGGGAATGGACAGCCGGTGTTTTGTTGTCGTGACCTTCCTTCACACTGATGGAGCAGGATTGAAGAAGGGTCCCGACCCAAAACATCAGCTGTTGTTATCCTTGACTTTTTTCACACAGAGAGTTGTGAATCTGTGGGATTCTCTGCCACAGAAGACGGTGGAGGCCGATTCACTGGATGTTTTGAAAAGAGAGTCCAAACGTCACGTTCAAACATTGTTTTTATTAAGACATAGAAACATAGAAACATAGAAATTAGGTGCAGGAGTAGGCCATTCGGCCCTTCAAGCCTGCACCGCCATTCAATATGATCATGGCTGATCATCCAACTCATTATCCCGTACCTGCCTTCTCTCCATACCCTCTGATCCCTTTAGCCACAAGGGCCACATCTAACTCCCTCTTAAATATAGCCAATGAACTGGCCTCAACTACCCTCTGTGGCAGAGAGTTCCAGAGACCCACCACTCTCTGTGTGATAAAAGTCCTTCTCATCTCGGTCCTAAAGGATTTCCCCCTTATCCTTAAGCTGTGACCCCTTGTCCTGGACCTCACCAACATCGGGAACAATCTTCCTGCATCTAGCCTGTCCAACCCCTTAAGACATTACAGGTTTGGCATAGATGCCCGTTTGTTAAAGTCATTGTTGCTGCTGTTGAGCGAGGTTGTTGACTCCCATTGAAACATATAAGATTGTTAAGGGCTTGGACAAGCTAGAGGCAGGAAACATGTTCCCGATGTTGGGGGAGTCCAGAACCAGGGGCCACGGTTTAAGAATAAGGAGTAAGCCATTTAGAACGGAGGCGAGGAAACACTTTTTCTCACAGAGAGTGGTGAGTCTGTGGAATTCTCTGCCTCAGAGGGCAGTGGAGGCCGTTTCTCTGGATGCTTTCAAGAGAGAGCTAGACAGGGCTTTTAAAAATAGTGGAGTCAGGGGATATGGGGAGAAGGCAGGAATGGGGGTACTGATTGGGGATGATCAGCCATGATCACATTGAATGGCGGTGCTGGCTCGAAGGGCCGAAGGGCCGAATGGCCTACTCCTGCACCTATTGTCTATTGTTTCTGCTGTTGGTGTAGGACACACCACTTTAACTGATGATGTTATGTTCCCACCAAACACAGTAATGTGACCGTCCCAGTTCTGGTGACGAGGGTTCGATCAGTAATTGGCTTGGCCACTAGGTGGCACCACAAGAATTACATTTAGCTCTTGGAGCTAACAGAACATAGAAAGATAGAAAAATAGGTGCAGGAGTAGGCCATTCGGCCCTTCGAGCCTGCACCGCCATTCAATGTGATCATGGCTGATCATCCAACTCAGTATCCCGTACCTGTCTTCTCTCCATGCCCCATGATCCCTTTGGCCACAAGGGCCACATCTAACGCCCTCTTAAATATAGCCAATGAACTGGCCTCAACTATTCAATTCAATTCAATTCAATTCAAGTTTAATGTCATTGCACAAATACAAGTATAGGTACAACGAAATGCAGTTTAGCGTCATTCTTAGTGAACTACCCTCTGTGGCAGAGAGTTCCAGAGACCCACCACCCTCTGTGTGAAAAAAGTCCTTCTCATCTCGGTCCTAAAGGATTTCCCCCTTATCCTTAAACTGTGACCCCTTGTTCTGGATATCCTTAGACTGTGAGCCCTTGTTCTGGAACCAAGGGCGGTGGGGGGAAAAAGCCAAAATAAAAGATCCTATAGCGGAGCAAGATAGACCACTCCTTCTAAATGCAACGGGCTGACGTGTAGAACGCAACGGAGCGGAACGTGGGCCTTTTTATCATCGATTTCAGTAACCCGACCCGACCCGCAGTGTAATCAACGTTGCGGGGGAACAGTTTGTGTTAATAAATTATAATTCTGAAAATGAGAAGATTTTTCCCAAATAACTTTTATTTTTACGAGGATGTTTCCGTAACCATCTTCCGTCTGCGCACTAGTATCCTCTGGGATCTTTGGTGCGGAGACAGAAGCCGGTTACGGAAATGGGGCCTAAAATTACCCTTGAATCCGCCCATGACCGTACTACGTCTTTTTTGTCGAGTGGACGATCTTGCTCGCTGTAGGACCTTTGGCCAGAGTGGGGTACTGATTTTGGATGATCAGCCATGATCATATTGAATGGCGGTGCTGGCTCGAACGGCTGAATGGCCTACTCCTGCACCTATTGATACCGGCTGTGCGCCTCTAGTATTTTGGGTTCAACACAAGATTCCTGCATTTGCAGTTCATTACATCGCTGAGAAAGAGTGACGGAGATGAGCCCAAAGTGGGTTGAGTTAGTTGTTAGTGTTATGTTTGTGTTTAACTCTGTGAGAGGGGTCAGATCCAGAAAACCGATAGCTTCAAAGCACCAGGAGGAACTTGGAGCTAAATATAACGAAAAACGTAATCAGTATCCCTGCAGAGGGAAGGAAGTTCTTTTTCTCTCTTGTTCCTTTTTTGGTTGTTGAATATCATCTCCTCCCTTCAAGAACAGCTTCCTTCCAGCAGCCATCCAGCTCTCGAACGCTGCACAATAATAACCACAGCCCAAATCCACTCTGCTCCTTCACCACCACTCCTACCCTTTCACCACCACTCCTATCTTTCCTATCTGCTCCTTCACCACCACTCCTATCTTTCTCTCCCCCCAACTCCATCAACCTGAAGAAGGGTCCCAACCCAAATCGACACACACCCATTCCCTCTGCAGATGCTGCCTGGCCTGCTGAGTTCTTCCAGCACTCCATGTTTTACTTATGAACAGACCTGCTTTTAATTTAGTTTAAGTAAGTAAGTTTAAGTAAGTAAACAAGTTGATTGGCCAAGTATTCACATACAAGGAATTTGCCTTGGTGCTCCGCCCACAAGTAACAACATGACATACAGTGACAGTTACGAATGACTCAGAAAACACTAAACATTAATAATAATAATAGAGAAAGAGAGACAAAAGAGAGAGAAAATAAGGGTATGGATATTTTCAGTTTAGCCAGAAATATATTTGATGTTCAATAACTTTGAGCTCAATTTTAGTTTCAGAGCTCCAGCGTGGAAGCATGCTGACCTATCTTGCTTTGAATACCCTGTAGGCCTACAGGTGACTCCAGGCCGACCAATCTAACTGAACTATGACATTAAAGATTGATTGAAAGACATGGCAAGGAAACAGGCCCTTCGGCCCATCGAGTCCACACTGATCATCCATCACCCATTCACACTAGGTCCGGAGTCCACAACCAGGGGCCACAGTCTTAGAATAAAGGGGAGGCCATTTAAGACTGAGGTGAGAAAAAACATTTTCACCCAGAGAGTTGTGAATCTGTGGAATTCCCTGCCACAGAGGGCAGTGGAGGCCAAATCACAGGATGGATTTAAGAGAGAGTTAGATAGAGTTCTATGGGCTAGTGGAGTCAAGGGATATGGGGAGAAGGCAGGCACGGGTTATTGATAGGGGACGATCAGCCATGATCACAATGAATGGTGGTGCTGGCTCGAAGGGCTGAATGGACTCCTCCTGCCCCTATTTTCTATGTTTCTACGCTATCCAACTTAACGCATCCACTTCCCGCACACCAGAGGCAGTTTACAGAAGCCAATTAACCTCCAAGGCCGGGAGTCTTTGGCATGTGGGAGGAGGCCCGGTCGGTCACGGGGAGATCGTGGAAACTCCACGCAGACAGCACCCGAAGTCAGGATCGAGCCCGGGTCTCTGGCGGGGTGAGGCAGCAGCTCTACCAGCTGCGCCACTGTGCAGCCCTACGAGGGACTCGGCTCCAATGTCATTTGGGAATGGCCAACAAATGCAGAGTAACCTGTAACCGAACTAAGAAAGGCTGCTATGCCAGAGATGGGGCTGGGGTTGGAAGACAGGAACTACCATGCATGTGAACAGTTATGTGAACTTAGATAAAACTGCTGGAGAAACTCAGCGGGTGCGGCAGCATCTATGGAGCGAAGGAAATAGACAACGTTTCAGGCCGAAACCCAAAGGGTTTCGGCCCAAAACGTTGCCTATTTCCTTCGCTCCATAGATAATCAGTCTTTAAAATGATGAGAGGGATAGACAGAGTTGATGTAGACAAGCTTTTCCCTTTGAGAATAGGGAAGATTCAAACAAGGGGACATGACTTTAGAATTAAGGGACAGAAGTTTAGAGGTAACATGAGGGGGAATTTCTTTACTCAGAGAGTGGTAGCGGTGTGGAATGAGCTTCCAGTGGAAGTGGTGGCGGCAGGTTCGTTGGTATCATTTAAAAATAAATTGGATAGGCATATGGATGAGAAGGGTATGGAGGGTTATGGTATGAGTGCAGGCAGGTGGGACTAAGGGAAAAAATTTGTTCGGCATGGACTTGAAAGACCGAGATGGCCGGTTTCCGTGCTGTAATTGTTATATGGTTATAAGAAGGGTTTCGGGGCAGAAACATTGCCTATTTCCATCGCTCCATAGATGCTGCTGCACCCGCTGAGTTTCTCCAGCACTTTTGCCTACCTTCGATTTTCCAGCATCTGCAGTTCCTTCTTAAACAAGTTATGTGAACTTGGCCAGTGCCGATCTCTGGAAGCTACTGTTGATTTATTTGAGTTTCCAAACTCTACAGACACACGTAATTTTGGAATGGGAACACAGGTATCAGTGGTGAACTCTATCCCGACCGAGCCAGTGCAGTGGAAAACCTCCCACCCTCTGCCCAGTTGGAACATTACATTGAGTCAAACAACTTTGGTTCCAATAGTATCCTTACTACTGATGACTTGTGAGTAAGTTTATTGGCCAAGTATTCACATACAAGGAATTTGCCTTGGTGCTCCGCCCATAAGTAACAACATGACATACAGCGACAGTTACGAATGACTCAGAAAACACTAAACATTAATAATAATAGAACATTAATGATAAAACACCATTGATCAAGCAATCCTTATGATGGCAGTCCTTAAGAAAATATTTATTTTTTTAAACTTGCAGATGCAGGAAATCTGAAATTAAAACAAAAAAATGGTGGGAAAGCTTACTAGGTCCGACCGCATCTGTGGAAAGAGGAGCAGTGGCTATCTCAGGTCGATGTCCCTTTGTTTATTTCAGATTTTTGGCATCTAGAGGTTTTTGGATTTTCATAAGTGGTAGGAGCACAGTTAAGGCCATTCAGCCCATCGAGTCTACTCCGCCATTCAATCAAGAAACCCTTCTTCAGACTGATGTAGGGTGGTGGGGGGGGGGGGGGGGGGAGTGCGGGGAGAAGAAAGGAGGAAGGAAGAGGAGTCCGAGGGCTGAGGGAGAGCTTTTCATAAGTGGTAGGAGCACAGTTAAGGCCATTCAGCCCATCGAGTCTACTCCACCATTCTTCTTCTTCTTTCGTGTGGCGTGCACAGCCTAAAGTTGTTGGACAACTTGGGTACACAAAATGCTGGAGAAACTCAGCGGGTGCAGCAGCATCTATGGAGCGAAGGAGATAGGCAACGTTTCGGGCCGAAACCCTTCTTCAGACTCAGTTGTTGGGCAATTTGTTCTATTTGATCTTCCATTTGTACACGTCAAGTTGATTGCATTAGTCGAAACAGGGCGGACCACGTGAAGTTTGCAATCTTCCACCCCTCCGCCGTTCAATCAAGGCGGATCTATCTTTCACCCTCAACCCCATTCTCCAGCCCGCTCCCCATAATCTTTGACGCCCGTACCAATCAAGATTCATTTACTGTGTGTTATTTTAGATCTCATACCTAGGCTTGCAATTACGACTGTGTCATTACCTGTGACACAGTACAAACTTGTAATCCGGACCCACACAGGTACTGATCCCGAGGGAACGAACGGCGGGCATCAGCGATACTCTCCACTCAGAGTTTAATCTCAGAGAACCCAACCAACCCACACGACTGCAGCGTGTTGTGGCCAGATAACATGGGAGTTGGCCAATCATCTCACTATTACTCATGCAACATTGCCAATGTCACGCCATTAGACTTGGACGAGAGTCAAAATTAATACATTGTACGCACAACCTCCATGTGGTGAGGTAATAGATAAATGCAAGGATCATTATTTGTTAGTAACTAAATGTCTCTGTAATTTTGTCGTTCTGAATGTAAAAATAATTTTGTCCATCAAGCACGTGTACTGTGGGTGTGATACTGGCCCTGAAAATGCGGATCCTTGAATAATGGTCTGGGAGATAAGAGTTCAAATCGCATCGCCATGGTAAATTAAGTTCATACGTTCTAGGAGCAGAATTGGGCCATTTGGCCCATCAAGTCTACTCTGCCATCCAATCATGGCTGATCTATCTTCCCCTCTCAACCCCATTCTCCTGCCTTCTCCCCATAACCCCTGACACCCGCACTAATCCAGAATGTGTCAATCTGCACCTTATAAATACTCGAAGGTAGACAGACATAAAATGCTGGAGTAACTCAACGTGTTCTTCTCTCCAGAGATTCTGCCTCACCCGCTGAGTTAATCCAGCATTTTGTGTCTACCTTTGATTTTAACCAGCATCTGCAGTTCTTTCTTACACACCTTATAAATACCCACTGACTTGGCCTCCACAGCCATCTGTGGCAATGCATGCCACAGATTCACCACCCTCTCACTCAAGAAATTCTCCTCATCTCCTTCCTAAAAGAACGCCTTTTAATTCTGAGGCTAAGACCTCTAGTCCTAGACTCTCCCACTAGTGGAAACATCCTCTTTGCCAATTAACCAACAAACCTGCATGTCTTAGGAGCGTGCGGGGAAACCGGAGCACTCCATACAGACAGCACCCATGGTCAGGATCGAACCCGCGTCTCTGGCGCTGTAAGGCATCAACTCTACCGCTGCGCAACTGTGCCTCCCCATTTAAATACTTCTGTTCATCCTGCCTCCACCAACGTCCCAGAGAAGAGAATTCCAGAGATTCATAATCCTTTCACAGAAGGATCCCTGGGATGGCGGGACTGTCATATGAGGAAAGATCGAAAAGACTAGGCTTGCATTCAAGTTTAGAAGGATGAGGGGAGATTTGATCGAAACATATAAAATTATAAAAGGACTGGAAAAGCTAGAGGCAGGAAAAATGTTCCCAAAGTTGGGCGAGTCCAGAACCAGGGGCCACAATCTTAGAATAAAGTGGAGGCCATTTAAGGTGAGAAAAAACATTTTCACCCAGAGAGTTGTGAATTTGTGAAATTCCCTGCCACAGAGGGCAGTGGAGGCCAAGTCACTGGATGGATTTAAGAGAGAGTTAGATAGAGCTCTAGGGGCTAGTGGAATCAAGGGATATGGGGAGAAGGCAGGCAAGGGTTATTGATTGGGTTGATTTATGATCACAATGAATGGCGGTGCTGGCTCCAAGGTCCAAATGGCCTCCTCCTGCACCTATTTTCTATGTAATTAATATCTGGGACGCCAAGTTGTAAATGACCAGACCCTTATCTTGAAATTATGACTCCTCATTCAAGACTCTCCCACAAGTGGAAACATTTACCCGGCCTCCACCCAGCCATGCCTCCTTACGATCTTCTATCTTTCAATAATATCACCACTCATTTCATCTGAAGAACAGAAACTCAATTGAACAAGAAATATGTTGCCAGTCACAACGTTATTTTTGGCACGGGAGGGATTAAATGTTTGGCCTTGGAATTCAATAATCTCAATCGACTGCGGAACAGAACAAACTGCTGAAAACTTCTTGCTAGGAGTTCACCGCGTTACATAGTGGAAAAGCCCCTGGCGTGCTCGTTCAACAGTGGCACAGGTGGCAGTCAGCCAAAGGAAAATGCAGAGAAAGACAATGTGCTTCTGCAAACTGGGACGGCGAAAGACAAACACACACCTCGGGGTGGGGAAGGGTGGCCCACACTTTCAATGGGGTGGAGAGTGCGAGATATCTGCTTCAGGGGCAATGAGGATACGGAATGGGGAAGGTGGGACACATTCGGGGAGATGGAATGGGGAGCGTGGAATATTTTCTGCAATGGGGCGAGGGGATGGGGTGGGAACACATCTTGAACAGGGTTGATCAGATGTAATGCGGATCGTGTGTTACACTGAGGGGGTGCGGAGATGAAATGGGGAGGATCGAACACAACTTCCAAGGGGTGAGGACATGGAATGGTGGGGGTGGGACATCTTGTGGTATGGTACTTTATTCTTCACATGTGACAGTACAGTGAAATTCATTTTTGTATACAGTTCAGTACATTTCTGTACATAAGAACTTGGATAACACTAGACAAGCGTCTGAGATACAGTACAGGTGTATAGCAGCAGTACCTCGACACAGTATACAGAGTGGCCAGTTTGGTGGCGTTTTCATGTCGCAGTTGTTGTAGTGCAGGGGTCTTGATCTGACCATGAAGGTCCGTTGTCCTTGCTGGGGATTTGAATGAGAAGATGTAATTGGGGGGGAGTGGGATAGATTGAGTCAGGCAACATGGAGAAAAGCCCCCGCCACCCAACATGCCCTATCCAAGTTCGTCCCAAATGCTTGGACTTGGCCCTTATCCCTCCAACCTTTCCAATCCATGGGGATATTGTTCCATGGGGTTGAGAAGATGGAATGTGGAGCGTAAGCCACATGGTCAATGCCACGTGAGGAGTTGAAGAGATAGAATGGGATCTCCGAGGAGGGTGTGCAAGATACCACCTTAAGAGGTGCTTAGGCCAATACATCATCAAGCTGGAAAGGGTAGAGGGAAGATTTATGAGGGTGTTGCCAGGATTTGATGGTCTGAGCTCCAGGGAAAGGTCGAGTAGGCCGGGACTTTATTCCTTGGAGCGCAGCAGGATTAGGGGTGATCTTATAGAGGTGTGTAAGATCATGAGGGCACTACATTGGGTAGACACACACAGTCTCTTGCCCAGAGTAGGTGAATCGAGGACCAGAGGACAGGTTATGGCGAAGAGGAAAAGATTTAATAGGAATCCGAGGGGTAACTTTTCCACACAAAGGGTGGTGAGCGTTTGGAACAAGCTGCCAGAAGAGGCAGTTGAGGCAGGGACCAATTAAATGCTTAACAAATAGATAGACAGGTACATGGGTACGACAGGTTTAGAGGGATATATGGACCAAACGTTGGACTAGTGTGGCTGGGATATGTTGGGCCGAAGGGCCCGTTTCCATGCTGTATGACTATGACCAATATTTTCACATCAGACAACATCATTGACATGTGGCTTAGAAGGGGGTCTGGTGCCCAGCTGGTGGGCAGGAGATCTGAGGATCACAGGTTGGTTGTTAACACCACAACGCCGGCAAATTTTCACAAACGTTTCATCAGCCAGGAACCACTCCAAGACTTTGTGCTGCGCCACTGGTCAATGGTTGCCAGGCATAAGTCTCCATTCTGCTTTCGCTGGGACTTCTTCAAAGTCTAAACAACTTTAAAGGTGAGGCCCCTGTTGAGAACAGGAGTGAGCTCGGTGTGAGGAAAAGGGGTCAGAGCGGATGGTAAAAACACAAGATCACCTTCCCCGACTCTCAGTCTGATGAAGGGTCTCAACCCAAAACGTCACCTACACCGTTTCTCCAGAGGTAGACGAAAATGCTGGAGAAACTCAGCGGGTGCAGCAACATCTATGGAGCGAAGGAAATAGGCAACGTTTCGGGCAGAAACTCTTTGGGTTTCCGCCCAAAACATTGCCCATTTCCTTTGCTTTAACTAACAAACCTGCACGTCTTAGGAGTGTGACAGGAAACTGGAGCACTCGGAGGAAACCCAACGGCCCAAAACGTCGCCCATTTCCTTCGCTCCATAGATGCTGCTGCACCCGCTGAGTTTCTCCAGCACTTTTGTCTACCTTCGATTTTCCAGCATCTGCAGTTCCTTCTTAAACAAGTTATGTGAACGTGGCCACTGCCGATTTCTGAAAGCTACTGTTGACATATTCGAGTTTCCAAACTCTACAGACATACGTCATTTTACATCAATATCTCTCTCTCGACCTAACCAGTGGAGAGGAAAACCTCCCACCCTCTGCCCAGTTGGAACATTACACCGAGTTGAAGAACTTTGGCTCCAATAGCATCCTTACTACTGATGACTTATGATGGCAGTCCTTAAGAAAATATTTGTTTTAAAAACTTGCAGATGCTGGAAATCTGAAATCAAAACAAAAAATGGTGGGAAAGCGCACTAGGTCCGACCGCATTTGTGGAAAGAGGAGCAGTGACTGTCTCAGGTCGATGTCCCTTTGTTTATTTCAGATTTGTGGCATCTAGAGGTTTTTGGATTTTCATAAGTGATAGGAGCACAGTTAAGGCCATTCAGCCCATCGAGTCTACTCCGCCATTCAATCAAGAAACCCTTCTTCAGGCTGACGTAGGGTGTTGGGGGGGGGGGGGGGGGGGGAGTGCGGGGAGAAGAAAGGAGAAAGGAAGAGGAGGCGCCCGAGGGCTGAGGGAGAGCTTTGAAGGGGAGGAGACAGCAAGGGCTACCGGAAATTGGAGAAGTCAATGTTTATGCCACTAGGGTGCAGACTGCCCAAGCGGAACATATTTCCTTCGCTCCATAGATGCTGCCGCACCCGCTGAGTTTCTCCAGCACTTTTGTCTACCTTCGATATTCCAGCATCTGCAGTTCCTTCTTAAACACCTTTTCTCCAGAGATTTTGTTTACAAATACAGCGTGCAAACAGGCCCTTCGGCCCACCGAGCCAACTTCAATCAGCAATCCCCGCACACTAATACTATCCTACACACACTCACACACACGAGGGACAATTTACAATTATACTGAAGCCAATTAGCCTACAAAACCTGTACATCTTTGGAATATGGGAAGGGACTCAAGATCCCGTAGAATACGCAAATGGTGACGGGGAGAAGCTACAAACTCCGTACAGCCAGCACTTGTAGTCGGGAACAAACCCAGGTCTCTGGTTCCAACTCTACCGCTGCACCACCCAATAATGCTGCCCGACCTGCTGAGTTACTCCAGCAGTTTGTAACTACCAATAAACGCATCCTAGGATCGCAGCTTAAAAAACCCGACATGTTGAAGACATCAGCACCTATTGTGTTGCTGGCAGGTTATCAATTACAGAGAGGCTCTGTTTGCCTTTCCGAATCAATATGCTTCTCGCTTAGGCAGGGTTCTGTCCTGTTGGGTGCCATGACTATAAGAAATGGCATGTGATTAAATGTGTGTGGCTATCTGTGTCCTGACCTCCCTTAATCAACATGATTTAAATTACATTCTCATTAACATTCCTTGCCAACAGGAGTGGTTTTGAGAGTGTGATTTAAGTTGCACTGCATTCTTAGATCACCCTTTCGACTTTGGAGATAGAAACATAGAAAATAGGTGCAGGAGTAGGCCATTCCGCCCTTTGAACCTGCACCACCATTCAATATGATCATGGCTGATCATCCAACTCAGTATCCTGTACCTGTCTTCTCTCCATGCCCCATGATCCCTTTGGCCACAAGGGCCACATCTAACTCCCTCTTAAATATAGCCAGTGAACTGGCCTCAACTACCCTCTGTGGCAGAGAGTTCCAGAGACCCACCACTCTGTGTGTGAAAAAAGTCCTTCTCATCTCGGTCCTAAAGGATTTCCCCCTTATCCTTAAGCCGTGACCCCTTGTCCTGGACCTCCCCAACATCGGGAACAATCTTCTTGCATCTAGCCTGTCCAACCCCTCAAGAATTTTGTAAGTTTCTATAAGATACCACTCAGAAACAGGCCCTTCGACCCATCGAGTCCGTGCCGACCAGCGATCCCCGTACACTAACCTACACAACACACACGCCACGGACAATTTTACAACTTACCGAAGCAAATAAACCTTTGGAGTGTGGGGAGAAACCGGAGCACCCGGAGAAAACCCATGCAGTCACAGGGAGAACGTGCAAACTCTCTATTGACAGCACTCGTAGTCAGGTGAATGTGCAGACTCCACACAGACAGCAGTGAAGGTCAGGATTGAACCCAGGCCTCTGACACTACGAGGCAGCAGCCTTATTAGCAACGCCTCTATGCTGCATATACTGCCCCCCTTTCCCAACCCTCCCCCCTCTCCTTTCCACTCTCAATTCTGATCCAAGGTTTCAAACCAAAGCGTTGACAATTCCTCTCCTCCAGTTGCTTGCTCCGTTGAGTTCATCCAGGGGTTTGGAGTCAAACAGGTGGAAACAGGCATTTCGGCCCAACTTACCCATGCCGACCAACATGCCCCATCTACACCAGTCCCACCTGCCTGCATTTGGCCCACGTCCTCTAAACCTTTCCTATCCATGTACATCAGAATAAATGGATGTACCTTTAGAAAGGAGACGAGGAGGAATTTCTTTAGTCTGAGGGCGGTGAATCAGTAGAATTCTTTACCACAGAGAGCTGTGGAGGCCAAGTCAATGGATATTTTTGAGGCGGAGATCGACAGATTCTTGATTAGTGATGCCCCTGTCCCATTTAGGAAACCCGAACAGAAACCTCTGGAGACTTTGCGCCCCACCCAAGGTTTCCGTGCGGTTCCCGGAAGTTTTTGTCCTCCGGCAACCACCTTCAACTAGCATCGCAACCAGCTTCGACTAAAAAAAATACAGATGTTTAAAACGGAAACCACTTTCGACCATTAGGGAGACTGACCAAAACCTCCTGGAACTGCACGGGAACCTGGGGGGGGGCACAAAGTCTCCAGAGGTTCAAATTTCCTAAGTGGGACAGGGGCATAAGGGTGTCAGGGCTGATGGGGCGGCAGGAGAATGGGGTTGAGAGGGAAAGATAGGCCCGCCACGATTGAAGGATGGAGTCACTAGATGGGCCAAATGGCCTAATTCTGCTCCTATAACTTATGAAAAGCCACTTAAACACCACTATCGTATCTGCCTCTGCCACCACACCTAGCAGCGTGTTCCAGGCACTCACCACTCTGCGACTGACTAGACTCGGGTGATTTACTTTAGAACAGTAAACAGCTTTATTTCACAGCTCGCTGCGTTCCCGTAACAACGCATGTCAAACATTATGCTTTGCCAATATTTGAGCATGTGACAAAAGTGATGAGATTCAGTTTTTACTGGAGTGTTTGGCCGAGTCAACACAATAACGATCCCGCAAATCGGCCGCCAAACCCGTAGGCTCAGCGCCCTTTGCGACTATTGATCAACGCGTTGGCAATAATGATGTTGACTATTGATCAACGGTAATGGTGGTGACAATCGATCGACGGCTAGGGCAAGTGAACCCTGCCCCGTCCGACCACTAGCTCCACCTTTTTCTTTCAACGGGCGCGACAAAGTAAAAAGCGCAACAACAACGTCAGTTCACAACACGAATAACGAGGACGGCTGCAGCCAACTGCGCCGACAGCCTTCGCTGCGAGGCCTTTCTGGGACAGAGGGGCGGCATTTGTTTAAAACTCTCGAGAGGCGCTTTCCTCAGCCTGCACGGTTTTGAGCAGCCGGAGTCTGAAGAAGGATCTCGACCCGAAACATCGCCCATTTCCTTCGCTCCATAGATGCTGCCTCACCTGCTGAGTTTCTCCAGCACTTTTGTCTACCTTCGACTTTACCAGCATCTGCAGTTCCTTCTTAAACAGGAGAGGAGAAGCGTTAGGTCCTCCGCCAACACTAGAAGCTCCCATTGCAGCGTGTGCCATCGAGCTGTAGTGTTAATATATCTAATCTCCAACCTCAAGGGTGGCTTTTAAATATGGGTTGTTGGGACATGTGGCCTGCATTGACCACAAGGTCACAACTCCAAACACTCACTTCATTTCACATCCACTGGCCCAAGGCAGGTTACTGCCACGTGCTAAAGATAATTTAATGTCTCAATGCAAGATCCGAATACTTTGTGCCAATATATACTTAACGACATTCCTAAAGAGATGCACGTTGAGGATTCCCGACATTAAAGCCTTGAAAGCATAATGGGCCTTCTCCCAACTTTGGTCTCCTCATTATAACTTCAAAACAACCTGGTGATAAAACAAGCTATTTCCCCCCCCCCACCCCCCCCACCCCTCCCCCGATCTCTTGGAACATCTCGAGCAATTGGCCGAGAATAGCATGGGTGTCGGAAACCTCTTCGCAACAAACTTTTAAAAATTGCACATTCCTTAACCTCTCGACCGAGGTCCTCCCAAATAAGTTACAATCACTGTAAACAGGAAAACACAACTCCCTCAAGGACAGTGCAGGAAACAACTGCTTAACTATCAGCCTTTTGGTACGGGGAGGTGCAAACAAGTACATCGGAATGTTCAGCTGGGGCCGTGAGCCCCCGATTCCACCGCGCTGGCACAGGGCTACAAGGTGCTCAGTTCTCCCTTTGTTTCAGAAGCTTCTTGGCCGCGATGATGGTGTTCTTCATCAGCATGGCCACCGTCATGGGGCCAACCCCACCTGGCACTGGTGTGATGAAACTGGCTTTCTTCTTCACTCCTGAATAAACCAACAAAAGGTTAGAAAAAGGTCCTGCCTTACGTCAATCCATGCACCAAGATAGACACTAAATGCTGGAATAACCCAGCGAGACTTACAAAATTCTTAAGGGGTTGGACAGGCTAGATGCAGGAAGATTGTTCCCGATGTTGGGGAAGTCCAGAACAAGGGGTCACAGTTTAAGGATAAGGGGGAAGTCTTTTAGGACCGAGATGAGAAAAACATTTTTCACACAGAGAGTGGTGAATCTGTGGAATTCTCTGCCACAGAATGTAGTTGAGGTCAGTTCATTGGCTATATTTAAGAGGGAGTTAGATGTGGCCCTTGTGGCTAAAGGGATCAAGGGGTATGGAGAGAAGGCAGGTACAGGATACTGAGTTGGATGATCAGCCATGATCATATTGAATGGCGGTGCAGGCTCGAAGGGCCGAATGGCCTACTCTTGCACCTATTTTCTATGTTTCAATGACAGGCAGCATCTCTGGAGAGAAGGGATGGGCGACTTCAGGCTGCAAGGGAGTCGACTCAGAAACGTTACCCATTCCTAAACTCAGCCCATTCGAACGAATAAGACACAAAATGCTGCAGTAACTCAGTGGGACAGGCAGCATCTCCAGAGAGAAGGAAGATGGGAGACGTCTCGGGTCGAGGCCCGTCTTCAGACTGATGTCAGTGGAGAGGGAGATGCAGAGATAAGGAAGTGAATGAATCATCTAAAGTGAAAATTTAAAGTGAAAGGGAACATTTACCCCCTGGGTTGGGAACCCTTGATCTAGGAAATTCAAATAATGGTTGCAAGTTTTGCATCAGGAGAGCTGCAGAGAGCTATCCATTGCAGCATGCTGTCCTACTGATGCAGAAATAAGTCCTAAAGAAGGAACTGCAGATGCTGGAGAATCGAGGGTACACAAAAGGCTGGAGAAACTCAGCGGGTGCAGCAGCATCTAAGCAGCGAAGGAGGCTGAAAAAGGGTCTCGACCCAAAACGTCGCCTATCTCCTTCGCTCCTTAGATGCTGCTGCACCCGCTGAGTTTCTCCAACCTTTTGTGTACCCCAGAGATAAGTCTTCCCCAGGTAGACACAAAATGCTGGGGTAAGTCAACGGGACAGGCCGCCTCTCTGGCAAGACCTCCCCAACTTAGAAAGACCATCAGATGGCCCACTGACTACATTACACTGGCCGTTAAATAGGGCTGAGTATTCAGGGCAGGCAGGCAGTTAGTAGTCACCCACAGCCACCCAGAGGGGAGAATCACACTATCATTCCAGAGTGAATCGTAGTGCTTGCTGTAATGTTCCTGCCGTCATTTCTACAGGCTTGGACACGCTAGAAGCAGGAAACATGTTCCCGATGTTGGGGGAGTCCAGAACCAGGGACCACAGTTTAAGAATAAGGAGTAAGCCATTTAGAACGGAGACGAGGAAACACTTTTTCTCACAGAGAGTGGTGAGTCTGTGGAATTCTCTGCCTCAGAGGGCGGTGGAGGCATGTTCTCTGGATGCTTTCAAGAGAGAGCTAGATAGGGCTCTTAAAAATAGCGGAGTCAGGGGATATGGGGAGAAGGCAGGAACGGGGTACTGATTGGGGATGATCAGCCATGATCACATTGAATGGCGGTGCTGGCTCGAAGGGCCGAATGTCCTACTCCTGCACCTATTGTCTATGTCAGCAGGTTAGCTGTGCTAACATCACACACTTTATTCAAAGCAATTCAAATTGAAATCATTTCAAATCCCCATATCAGGCTGGTAAGCAAATTATTTTGCAAGAACAGGTGCGCTGGGGATCCATGTTCAATCCTGACACGGATGCTGTCTGTACGGAGTTAGTACGCTCTCCCTGTGACCAGTTTCCTCCCACACCCCAAAGACGTACAGGTTTGTGGGTTGTGTAAGAAAGAACTGCAGATGCTGGATTCAATCAAAGGTAGACACTAAATGGTGGAGCGACTCAGCGGATGAGCCAGCATCTCTGGAAAGAAGGGTCTCGACCCAAAACGTCCCCCATTCCTTCTCGGTAAAATTGTAAATCGGTGCTAGCGTGCGATGTAATGGCTGGTCGGGGTGGACTCGGTGGGCCGACGGGCCTGTTTCACTAGTTAAAGGTATAGTCTAAAGTATGTGTTTTCACACATGCCTCCAGATTTCAGAACTGGAAGTCTAAAGATTACAAGATCACAACTTGATTCAGTGCTGAATCTGTCCACTGTGAACGGCGGCTCGGTTGCAAACATGTATTGTCTTTCCGCTGACTGGTTAGCACGCGACACAGCTTTTTCTCCGTACCCCGCTACACGTGACAATAAACTAAATTAAGGAACAGGGTCGAAAAGGCCAATTCGCTGGTTGTTTTCCGGAGAGGTAGATTTAGCTCTAAGGGCTAACGGAATCAAGGGACATGGGGGAAAAAAGCAGGAATGGGGTACTAGTGACTCAGAGGGCGGTGGAGGCCGGTTCAAGAGAGCTAGATAGGGCTCTCAAAAATAGCGGAGTCAGGGGATATGGGGAGAAGGCAGGAACGGGGTACCGATTGGGGATGGTCAGCTATGATCACATTGAATGGCTCGAAGGGCTGAATGGCCTACTCCTGCATGTATTATCTATGTAACTGGCTGGGGACAGATTCTGTGCTACATTACGTTACAATAGACAGTAGAAAATAGGTCTATTACCAGACGGTTCATTCCGTTACCTTCAAAATCCACGTCTCCCACAAGTCTGGGCTTGCCAGTGACCGGGTCTTCGACACGATTGATGCCAACATCAATGACAGCAGCTCCCTCTTTTATCATGTCAGCGGTGATCAGGTTGGGAATACCTGCAAGGAACAAGGCTAGGGGGTCACAAACGGCAACAGCAGCACCTCCACTTGGAGGTAGACAAAAAATGCTGGAGAAACTCAGCGGGTGAGGCAGTATCCATGGAGCGAAGGAAATAGGCAACGTTTCGGGTCGAGACCCTTCTTCAGACCACTCATCTACTCCACTTTGAGGGGTCAGTTGGAATGGTATCGGAAGGAGCTGCAGATGCTGGTTTGAACTGAAGATACTCAAAATGCTGGAGTAACTCAGTGGGTCAAACTCCACAGAGACAGCATCCGAGGCCAGGATTTCGACTTCCACTCCTATCACTTATGACAATGGTCCCAGTTTTAGTTTAGAGATACAGGGCGAAAACTGGCCCTTCGGCCCATCGAGTCTGCCCTGACCATCAATCAACTGTTCACACTAGTTCTATGTTGTCCCACCTCCTCGTCCACTCTCTGGGTACCCCCGTACACAAACACTATCCCGCGCACACAAGGAACAATTTACAGAAGCCAATTCACGAGCGGGAGAGTCTAGGACTGGAGGTCATAGCCTCAGAATTAAAGGACGTTCTTTTAGGAAGGAGATTGTATTCACTGGAGTTTAGAAGGACGAGAGTGGATCTTATAGAAACATATAAAATTATAAAAGGACTGGGCAAGCTAGATGCAGGAAAAATGTTCCCAATGTTGGGCGAGTCCAGAACCAGGGGCCACAGTCTTAGAATAAAGGGGAGGTCATTTAAGGCCGAGGTGAGAAAAAACTTTTTCACCCAGAGAGTTGTGAATTTATGGAATTCCCTGCCACAGAGGGCAGTGGAGGCCAAGTCACTGGATGGATTTAAGAGAGAGTTAGATAGAGCTCTAGGGGCTAGTGGAGTCTAGGGGATATGGGGAGAAGGCAGGCACGGGTTATTGATAGGGGACGATCAGCCATGATCACAATGAATGGCGGTGCTGGCTTGAAGGGCTCAATGGCCTCCTCCTGCATCTATTTTCTATGTTTCTATGAGATGGAAGGATGTCTTTAGTCAAATTCTACTCCTAATGACCTTACGACCGCAAGGAAGATGGCCTCGTGGTCTCAACGTACCCAGTCACCAGTCCACTCACCTGCAGCGGCCACAATGATGTCAGCAAGCTTTGTATGCTCCCTCAGCTGGTCTTTAGGGGTGTATCGATGCGAGATGGTTACTGTGGCATCACCTGCAATACAATACAAGCCTTAGCTTTCATTTAGAATACGTACAAAAATTCATAGAGCCATATTGTGATGAAAACAGGCCCCAACTTGCCGACACCACCCAACATAGAAAATAGGTGCAGCAGGAGGCCATTCGAGCCAGCACCGCCATTCATTGTGATCGTCCCCTATCAATAACCCGTGCCTGCCTTCTTCCCATATCCCTCGACTCCACTAGCCCCTAGAGCTCTATCTAACTCTCTATTAAATCCATCCAGTGACTTGGCCTCCACTGCCCTCTGTGGCAGGGAATTCCACAAATTCACAACCCTCTGGGTGAATTTTTTTTTGTCACCTCAGTCTTAAATGACCTGCCCTTTATGACCGAGATGAGGAAAAAAAAATTCACTCAGTCCAACATGTCCCCCATCTACACTAGTCCCACCTGCCTGCGTTTGGCCCATATCCCTCTAAACATGTCCCATCCATGTATCCGACTAGACAATTTTTTATTAACTCACCTCCTGGCCGTTCGTGCCCGCCATCTGTGTGCAGGAGCATGGCGATGGGCATGCCGACGTTCTTTGACCGCCCAGCGACAACCACATTCTTCCCGAGTGTCGCAATTCCTGATGGACATAAATGGTGCACTGTTAACTCACAAACCTTTCTCAAGGTTCATGAGAGTTTATTGTCATGAGCCCCAGATAGGACAATGAAATTCTTGCTTTGCTTCAGCACAAAAGAATATGGTACGCATGGATACAGAACTGTTTGAGAAGGAACTGCAGATGCTGGAAAATCGAAGGTAGACAAAAATGCTGGAGAAACTCAGCAGGTGAGGCAGCATCTATGGGGCGAAGGAGATGGGCAACGTTTCGCCCGAAAACCTTCTTCAGACTGATTATCTATGGAGCGAAGGAGATAGGCAACGTTTCGGGCCGAAACCCAAAGGGTTTCGGCCAGAAACGTTGCCTATCTCCTTCGCTCCATAGATGCTGCTGCACCCACTGAGTTTCTCCAGCTTGAAAACAGAACTGATCAGTGTGTCCATATACCATCTTCCTGCATCTACTGCATCCGTTGCTCCAGATGCCAGCTGATCTACATCGGTGAGACCAAGCGGAGGCTTGGCGATCGTTTCGCCGAACACCTCCGCTCGGTCTGCAATAACCAACCCGACCTCCCGGTTGCTCAGCACTTCAACCCCCCCCCTCCCATTCCGTATCCGACCTCTCGGTCCTGGGCCTCCTCCACGGCCAGAGTGAGCAACACCGCAAGTTGGAGGAACAGCACCTCATATTCCACTTGGGGAGTCTGCATCCTCTGGGCTTAAACATTGAATGTTCTCAATTCTGTTAACCCAGACTGCCACCTCCCCCTCCCCACCTCTCCCTCAGCCCTCGGGCCCTGACATTCCTTCTCCCCCCCCCCCCCCCCCACCTCTCCCTCAGCCCTCGGGCCCTGACATTCCTTCTCCATCTCCTCCCCCCCCCACACAAGTCGCACTAGCTTCTCATTTTCACACTACAAACAGCTTACAATGGCCTGTTTCCTTTATCATTGATACTTTTTTGCATATCTTTCATTCATTGTTCTTTATCTCTCCACATCACTGTCTATATCTCTCGTTTCCCCGATCCCTGACCAGTCTGAAGAAGGGTCTCGACCCGAAACGTCGCCTATCTCCTTCGCTCCTTAGATGCTGCTGCACCCGCTGAGTTTCTCCAGCATGAAAACATAACTGATCAGTGTGTCCATATACACCTTCCCTTCTTCCTTAGAAGGCTGAGAAAGTTCGGCATGTCCCAAACAACCCTCACCAACGTCTACAGATGCGCCTTCAAAGGCATTTTTACTTGCCTGTGCGCTGGATAATTTCCCACACCCCCCAGGGCGTGGCGGGCAACATGGAGCTCTGGTCGAGGCACATGCGGCCCACGTTGATGACGTGAAACCCGTCCACATCCTTCGTGGGAGACACGGCGTTGCAGATCTTGCGCTCGTCGAGATGTTCTGAGGAAAAAAAGGTCGACAATGAACCAAACCATAAGGCCCTGGGGTTTTGAAAGGATCATAGAATCCTACAGAGTGGAAACAGGCCCTTCGGCCCAACTTTCCCATTCCGACCAACACACAAGTGTCATAGCATAAGTGTCACAACATGGAAACAGACCTTTCTCCGTGTGTAAATTAAAAAATTTGTCCCGCACATCCCCATTAAACTTTTCCCCTCTCTCCTTATAGCTACGTCCTCGTGTTGGACATGTCCACCATTGCGTCAGTCACACAGCATGAAAGCAGGCCCTTCGGCCCAACTTGCTCACACCAGTCAACATATCCCAGCTACACTAGTGCCACCTGCCTGCATTTGGCCCACATCCCTCCAACCCTGCCCAATCCATGTACCCGTCTAAATGCTTCTTAAACCTTGCGATAGTACCTGCCTGAACTACCTCGTCCGGCAGCTCGTACCATATACCCAACCACCCTTTGCATAAATAATTTGCCCCTTAGGTATTTTCCGTCTTTCCACCTTAAACTCACGTCCTCCGGTTCTTGATCCACCTACTCTGACCACAAGACTGCGTGCATTTACCCCATCGATTGAAAGTCAGTGCATATCATCAACTGATTCGAACCATGCTGAGGCCAGTCCAACAATTTGAAGTACAAAATGGAAGAATCGCACGTATCATGTTTGCTGGCCACTGCATCATTCAGTAAAGGGGAACTCAAGGTGACACTGAACATTTGGACCTGTCCCACGTGGCCATTTTTTTGGCGACTGCCGGCATCATTGACTGACGTATCTGGTCACCGAAAAAGTCGCGGCTTGACGGTGTACAATACAATACCGTTTATTGTCATTTGAACCTCATTGAGGTTCAAACAAAATTTAGTTTCTGCAGTCATACAAACAAGAAAAGAACCAAGACACAACACAATTGACACAAACATCCATCACAGTGAATCTCCTCCTCACTGTGATGGAAGGCAAAGTCTTATCTCTCCCCTGCACTGCCCATTCTCCTCCTGATGTCAGAGTCAAAGCCCCCGGCGGGCGATGGTAAATAAGTCCCGCGGCTATTAAGGCCGTGCCGGGTGATGCAAGGCCCCACTCCGGGTCTTGATGTAGGAGCCCCCGGCGGGCCCTAGCAAGTCCCGTGGCCATCAAAGCCACGCCGGGCGATGTAAGGCCCCGCTCCAGGTCATTTTCAATCCCGCAACTCGGGCGGGAGAAGTTGCTGCCGCGGGAGCTCCGAAAAGCGGTCTCCCACCAGAGACCCGCGAGCTCCCGGTGTCACCGTCCACCGGCCTGCAGCTGGAGCCTCCGAATCTCCGGGGTCGGGCAGCAGCAGCACGCCACCACAGCTCCTCCCGTTCCCAACTCGGCCAGCCCCACGATGGTGAGTAGCCCGCAGCTCCACGACTGGAGCCCCAGGTCCGGTTGGAGGCCGCTTCACGGTGCTAGGCCCCAACGACAACGGAGACCCGACAGAGAAAAGGTCGGGTCCTCCGTACAGGGAAAAGATTTAAACAGTTTCCCCACCCCCACCCCCACCCCCCATACATATCCAGCCAAAAAAAAACACTAACTAACTACACTCAAACGAGACAAAAAATAAAAAAAGACAGACGGACTGCAGAGGCCGATGCGACGAGAGTCGCGCCGCCCACCGAATTGACGTGTATTGACGCGAGGCTTTTCCTCGGGTGTCACAACATTTGATTTTGTCCAAAAATGTTCAAAATCTTTCGGCGACTCTGATATGCCAATCAATGACGCGGCAGGCGCCAAAAATACTCGCCAGGTGGGACAGGCCCTTTACACATCAGGAGAGTCCCAGATGGATTACGGACTCATTTTAATCATCTGCTACAATTTCCACAACTTGTAAACATTTCTTTCATCAACTTTGCAAGCGGTTTCATGTACATCGTCATACTCTGCTGCATCAAAGCTGTGGGAATGAATACCGTGCAGTTCGCTGGTGATGGGGCTTGTATCGATCAGGGCATCGAGTACAGGAGTTGGGATGCTGTGTGGCAGCTGTACAACTCATTGGTGTGGCCCACTGAGTCAGCGCCGACCAGCGACCACTACACGAGGGACAATTGATAATTATTTTTTACCGAAGCCAATTAAACTACAAGCCGTCACGTCTTTGGAGTGCGGGAGGAAACCGGAGAAAATGCAGGAAAAATGTTCCCAATGTTGGGCGAGTCCAGAACCAGGGGCCACAGTCTTAGAATAAAGGGGAGGTCATTTAAGACTGAGGTAAGAAAAAAGTTTTCCACCCAGAGAGTTGTGAATTTATGGAATTCCCTGCCACAGAGGGCAGTGGAGGCCAAGTCAGTGGATGGATTTGAGAGAGAGTTAGATAGAGCTCTAGGGGCTAGTGGAGTCAAGGGATATGGGGACGGGTTATTGATAGGGGACGATCAGCCATGATCACAATGAATGGCGGTGCTGGCTGGAAGGGCCGAATGGCCTCCTCCTGCACCTATTTTCTATGTTTCTAAAATACACGTGGGTCTCGGGGAGAGCGTACAAACTCCGTACAGACAGAACCCGTAGCCAGGATCGAACCCGGGTCTCTGGAACTGCAAGGTAACAGCTATGCCGTTGAGTCAGCAACTATTCCCTGCCCTGCACATGCCCACCACCCGAGAGATGATAAAATCATTGGCCTGGAACCACTTGCTGAGAGCTAATTTTAGACCCAATCTCACACACACACACACACACACACACTGAAATGTCATCAGAGACCTGCTGCTCTCAATAGTTTTCCCAGCAGACAGTGCTAAAGAGATGACTTCAGCCCAAAGCTACTATTCAATGCCATGGGCATTTCACAGGGCAGCACTGAAGGATATCTTGCACAGCTATTTCCTTCTACGCCCTAACCCCTCTTCCCTATGTTCACCCAGAGCACTGAGGCGGCACGGTGGCACAGCGGTAGAGTTTCCGCCTTACAGCGCCAGAGACACGGGTTCGATCCTGACCACAGGTGCTGACTGTGTGGAGTTTGTACGTTCTCCCCTTAATTGTAATCACGCATTGACTCAGAGCTCCAAGGCAAATTCCTTGTATGTGAACACCTACCTGGCCAATAAACTAACTTAGTACTCTCCGCTGAATGGTCAGCACGCAACAAAAGCTTTTCACTGTAACTCGCTAAACGTGACAATAAACTAAACTGACCCGCGTGGGTTTTCTCCGGGTGCTCCGGTTTCCACCTACACGCCAAAGACCTAGAGATTTGTGTGTTAATTGGCTTGGTATAAGTGTAAATTGTCCCTAGCGCGTGCAAGGGTGTTAGTGTGCGGGGATCGCTGGTCGGTGCGGACCCGGTGGGCCGAAGGGCCTGTTTCTGCACTGTATCTCTAACCCAAACTAAACATCAAGTCACACTAACTCCCAGCGTTTCCTGGCCCTAATTTGGTCATATGAAATCATAGTAGGTTCCTTCTTAGGGAAATTGGACACGGGCCATGCTGTGGGCCACACCGAGCTTCTCCCAGCTGTCAGCCGCCTCTAGGGAGTACGGTCCCGGCTTCTCCCCTTCCCCCGCAGATTCCGAGACGTGCTGCAAGCTCCCCCGCAACTTGCAGGCTGCTAATCGCGTCGTAGTGTACGAGCCTCGCAGCCGAAGTGGGTTTCAGTTTGTTTTTTTTCTGTTGAGTTTATCGCTACACGTACCGAGGTACAATAGACAATAGGTGCAAGAGTAAGTCATTCGGCTATTCGAGCCAGCACCGCCATTCAATGTGATCATGGCCGATCATCCCCAATCAGTACCCCCGTTCCTGCCTTCTCCCCATATCCCCATGACCGCTATTTTTAAGAGCCCTATCTAGCTCTCTCTTGAAAGCATCCAGAGAACCTGCCTCCACCGCCCTCTGAGGCAGAGAATTCCCCAGACAGTCGGAAAAACCATTTGTAGCGTGCTGGCCAGTCGTCCAAGGATAACACACGATCACAACCGAGCCGTTTACAGTGTTAAGTTGCGGGATACTTAACACGCAATCCAGCATTTCCTGCTAAATGCAGGAAAAATGTTCCCAATGTTGGGCGATTCCAGAACCGGGGGCCACAGTCTTAGAATAAAGGGGAGGTCATTTAAGACTGAGGTGAGAAAAAACATTTTCACCCAAAGAGTTGTGAATTTATGGAATTCCCTGCCATAGAGGGCAGTGGAGGCCAAATAACTGAATGGATTTAAGAGAGAGTTAGATAGAGCTCTAGGGGCTAGTGGAGTCAAGGGATATGGGGAGAAGGAAGGCACGGGTTATTGATTGGGGACGATCAGCCATGATCACAATGAATGGCGGTGCTGGCTTGGAGGCCGAATGGCCTCCTCCTGCACCTATTTTGTATATTTCTATGATAAGGGAACAACAGCCAGTGCAAGGGTTTGGCATCAGGATCGTACAACACGGAAGCAACCCCCCCAACGTCAACCACAGCGACCATCGAAAATCCATTTACACTCATCCAATGTTATTCCCCCCACATAGGTGACCTCCGAGTGCCCCAGTTTCCACGCACATGCCAAAGACGTGTGGGTTCGAAGGTTAACTGGCATCTGTAAATTGCACCTAGTGTGTCGGGAGTAGACGACAAGATGAGTGCATGAGGCGAGCATAGAAAATAGGTGCAGGAGTAGGCCATTCGGCCCTTCGAGCCAGCACCGCCATTCAATATGATCATGACAGAAGGTGGAGGACCTGTGCAGTTCGATGGCCACAGGGAAGAAGGATCTCCTGTGGCGTTCTGTGCTGCATCTTGGTGGGACAGGTCCGTTGACAAAGGTGCCCCTCAGGTTGACCAGTGTGACATGGAGGGGGTGAGCTGTATTGTCCAGGATGCTCCGCAGTTTGAGGAGCATCCTCCCCTCCAAGACCCACCTCCAGTGGCTGATTAGGAAAAGGGGAGATGCAACGAGACCTGGGTGTCATGGTACACCAGTCATTGAAAGTAGGCATGCAGGTGCAGCAGGCAGTGAACAAAGCAAATGGTATGTTAGCGTTCAGAGCAAAAGGATTTGAGTATAGGAGCAGGGAGGTTCTACTGCAGTTGTACAGGGTTTTGGTGAGACCACACCTGGAGTATTGTGTACAGTTTTGGTCTCCAAATCTGAGGAAAGACATTCTTGCCATAGACACAGAGAAGGTTCATCAAACTGATTCCTGGGATGTCAGGACTTCCATATGAAGAAAGACTGGATAGACTCGGCTTGTACTCGCTAAAATCTAGAAGATTGAGGGGGGATCTTATAGAAACGTACAAAATTCTTAAGGGGTTGGACAGGCTAGATGCAGGAAGATTGTTCCCGATGTTGGGGAACTCCAGAACAAGGGGTCGCAGTTTAAGGATAAGGGGGAAGTCTTTTAGGACCGAGATGAGAATTCTTTTTAATCACACAGAGAGTGGTGAATCTGTGGAATTCTCTGCCACAGAAGATACTTGAGGCCAGTTCATTGGATATATTTAAGAGGGAGTTAGATGTGGCCCTTGTGGCTAAAGGGATCAGGGGGTATGGAGAGAAGGCAGGTACGGGATACTGAGTTGGATGGCATGTTGAATATTGAATGGCGGTGCAGTCTCGAAGGGCCAAATGGCCTCCTCCTGCACCTATTTTCTATGTTTCTATGAATCCAACTCCACCCCCAGCCCCAGCCTTCCTGATGGGCTCGTTAATTTGGTTACCGCTATATACAGAAGGTCTCATAAATCACTGACTCTCCTGGTTGTAGCCACCCTTGCATCGGTACTAGGCCACCCCCACCCAAGCATAAAAGGGCACCTGTTGTGTAACGGGATCAACGCCCCTTCTTGAAGTGAAGTGACGTGACATGTGCAGGTCCTCCTGTATACAGTAGTGAGCATTCAGTGAGTCAATGGCTATAACCAACGCCTCATGTCTATTTTTGCCCCTTTCAGCAAGCTCAGGCATTCCATCAGTCCGGGCAACACACCAGCATTCAGCAATGCTAACCATGCGGGCATGTCCAGCACTGTCCCCCATGCTCCATACTTTTAGTTTAGAGATGCAGCACGGAAACGGGCCCTTTGGCCCACGTGGACCAGCGATCTCCGCACATTAACACCATCCTACACACACTAGGGACAATTTTTACACTTATAACAAGCCAATTAACCCACAAACCTGTACGTCTTGTGGGAGGAAATCATGTGACGATGTCGGAGAAACCCACGGGGTCACGGGGAGAAGGTACAAACTCTGTACAGGCAGCACCGGTAGTCGGGATCGAACCCGGGTATCTGGCGCTCCAAGCGTTCTAAGGCAGCGACTCTACCGTTGCGCCACCGTGCCTTACACCAACTCTAGAGGGGAGACTTGATCGAAGTGGAGCATATTAAGAGCAGCGGAGATAGAATCAGAATCTAAAGGACGTTCTTTTAGGAAGGAGATGGTCAAAATTTCTTTAGTCAGAGGGCGGTGAATCTGTGGAATTCTTTGCAACAGAAGGTTGTGGACAGCAAGTCAGAGGATATTCTTACGGCAGAGATAGATAGATTCTTGATTAGTACGGGTGTCAGAGGTTATGGGGAGAAGGCAGGAGAATGGGGTTGGGAGGTAGAGATAGATCATTCGTGATTGAATGGCGGAGTAGACTTGATGGGCCGAATGGCCCAATTCTACCCCTATTCCTTATCACCTTATGATCGGGTAGACATTCAATACCTTTTGCCCCATGATGAGGGGTGATCTTATAGAGTATAAAATCATGAGAGGAATAGATCGTGAAGTCTGAAGAAGGGTCTCGACCCGAAACGTCGCCCATCTCCTTCGCTCCTTAGATGCTGCTGCACCCGCTGAGTTTCTCCAGCTTTTTGTGTAACCCCCGGGTAGATGCACAAAGTCACTAGCCCAGAGTAGGTGAATCGAGGACCAGAGGACATAGGTTTAAGGTGAAGGGGAACTGGGGGGTAACGTTTTTTCCACCATGACCCTAAGAACGTATAAACATTAAGGTGAGAAATCTGTCCTTGTTTTGTATATATTTTGTATAATTCCAAATATATTTTTGGAGAGAAAAAAAAAAATCAAGAATTAAAATAGATAAAAGATCAGAATGGATGGAGAATCAAGTCTGAAGAATGTTCTCGACCCGAAATGTCACCCATTCCTTCTCTGCACAGATGCCGCCTGTCCCGCTGAGTTACTCCATCTTTTTGTGTCTGTCTTCTGTTGTTCATTTAAATGTCTCTACTAATGTAACATCTGCAACTTCTCTGTGGATTGTTACCTTGTCGTGGTGGAGAAGCTTGTGTGGACCCGAGATCCTGAGAGCGATGCCGTCTGGAGCGATGCTCCTGGTAGGGCCACCCATGGCGGTAAGGTCGAGGGGGAGGTCTCTGACAAAGAGCCAGTCCAACCAAGACCTCAACGGTGGAACAGGCGGAGGACGATGGCTGACCTTGGTGGAGCGTCACAACGGCTGGGAAGGCGGATGAAGGCTGCAGCAGAAAAGGGTCTCCAGTCGTCTTGGACTCCATGCCACTGGATCCTGACCCAGATCTGTCAAGGACCGTGTGGTGGCTGTCTGTGCACCAGTCCCCCCATGTTAAACAAAGTCACGCACAGGCGTCCTCCATAAAGGATATAGCACCCTGGAGACGCCGTTGGTTAGCCACGACTGAAGGGGGCCTAAGAAGAACTTCCAGATCTACTGGCTACACCAAGGTCAACAAACAGAACTTCCAGTGAGGAGGAGGTGGCAGAGATGACCCAGGAGCTCCATCTCTGAGCAAGGCCCTTACCTGGTAAAGGAAGCTGCACCAGCAACCCGTCCACTCTGCTGTCATTGTTGAGTTTGGTAATCAACTCCAGGACCTCTTCCTCGGTGATGCTCGTCGGCTTCAGAATGGTCTCGCTCGTGATCCCTGTTCCAACAAGTTGAAAGAACAGTTATTATAAAAGGCGATCGTCTCGGGTACAAGTGCCCGTTGATCGCTGCAGGCCTGGAAAGAGTTGACGTTGGAGAGGGTGCTTCTACCAGAGGGAGAGTCTAGGACCAGAGGCCATGGTCTCAGAAATAAAGGACCGTCCTTCAGGAAGGAGATGAGGGGGAATTTCCTTAGTCTGTATTTAGCGGCGAATCTGTGAAATTCATTGCCACAGACGGTTGTGGAGGCCAAAGTCAATGGAGGCAGAGATAGATAGATTCTTGATTAGTATGGGTGTCAGGGGTAAACATAGAAAATAGGTGCAGGAGGAGGCCATTCGGCCCTTCGAGCCTGCACTGCCATTTAATATGATTATGGCTGATCATCCAACTCAGTATCCAGTACCTGCCTTCTCTCCATACCCCCTGATCCCTTTAGCCACAAGGGCCACATCTAACTCCCTCTTAAATATAGCCAATATTGGCCTCAACTACCTTCTGTGGCAGAGAATTCCACAGATTCACCACTCTCTGTGTGAAAAATGTTTTCCTCACCTCGGTCCTTAAAGATTTCCCCCTTATCCTTAAACTGTGACCCCTTGTTCTGGACTTCCCCAACATCGGGAACAATCTTCCTGCATCTAGCCTGTCCAACCCCTTAAGAATTTTGGGGAATTGAAAGAATTAAGAATTGAAATCCCCCCTCAATCTTCTAAATTCTAGCGAGTACAAGCCGGGTAATGGTGAGAAGGCAGGAGAATGGAGTTGAGGGGGAAAGATAGATCAGCCACGATTGAATGGCGGAGTAGACTTGATGGGCCGAGTGGCTCCTATCACTTATGAACTAACCCCACTGTCGGCCATCTTAACGTCAACTATCGTTCGTGGGTGACCAGTTTGTCATTTCTATGCAAGCTGGATAGTTCTGGAATCGGGCGGCAAGTGTGTAAATACATACTTTAATTCAGACTTTTTAAAAATACAGTGTGGAAATGGGGCCCTTCGGCCCACCGATCTTTGGAAGCTATTTATTTTCTGAGAACGAGACTGTCACTGGTGGCCATCTTGGATTCTCGTCTCAAAACGGTGTGAACAGGGGTAGAACAAAATTCAAATGTGAAACAAGTTCCGCCACACTCACTCTACAGGAACAGCCAATCTAAAACTCTATCTAAACTGCAGTTAGAATGCATCACTTGCAGGCTTACTGTTTAGTTGCTCATAAAATATAAACAAACTTAGGATCAACTGGATAGATTTCCGTGCTGTATCACCAAATTAAACTAACTGCTGTAGATGGAACTATCAGCCCACTTTAATCTTGAAGACGTAGAAACATAGAAAATAGGTGCAGGAGGAGGCCGTTCGGCCCTTCGAGCCAGCACCGCCATTCATTGTGATCATGGCTGATCGTCCCCCATTAATAACCCGTGCCTGCCTTCTCCCCATATCCCTTGACTCCACTAGCCCCTAGAGCTCTATCTGACTCTCTCTTAAATCCATCCAGTGACTTGGCCTCCACTGCCCTCTGTGGCAGGGAATTCCATAAATTCACAACTCTCTGGGTGAAAACGGTTTTTCTCACCTCGGTCTTACATGACCTCCCCTTCATTCTAAGACTGTGGCCCCTGGTTCTGGACTCGCCCAACATTGGGAACATTTTTCCTGCATCTTGCTTGTCCAGTCCTTTTATAATTTTATGTTTCTCTAAGATCACCCCTCATCCTTCTAAACTCCAGTGAATACAAGCCTAGTCTTTTCAATCTTTCCTCATATGACAGTCCCGCCATCCCAGGGACCAATCTCGTGAACCTACTTTGCACTGTCTCATGGCTGATCATCCAAAATCAGTACCCCGTTCCTGCTTTTACCCCATATCTCCTGATTCCATTCACCCAAGAGCTAAATCCTTTCCTGCATCTAGCTTGTCCAGTCCTTTTATAATTTTATATCTTTCTGTAAGATCCCCCCGCAAGACAACCTGCAGGTGGAGATAACAGCAGCAGTCCTTCAGACAAGCCGTGCATTGTTTTCCACCAAGTATACCCCACTGTACTGGAACTCTGCAGCTCCGATCATTGAGTCCGCCCTGATAATGAGAAGCTTGCAGCGAGCCATTACTGATAGGCACTCGTGACTTGGCAGATCAACCACCCGATCTTGCAGCAGCACACTTTCGAACAAGGGAGCCTTATCTGAGAATTCAAAGCTGCTCTTAAAAAAAATTACACATTCAATTATCTCTCCCCCCCCTTCGCCCTCTCGCACTTTTTCTTCTATTGATACGCTTTTTTTTGCTTCATTCAAGATCCTGCTCTCCGGAAGGAGGAAGCCCGAGTTACCCGTGTGTTATTGTGGGAGGTTGCGTTTGCACAACCCCCTCATCCAGGACGATACACAACTCGATTTCGACAAAGGCCGTTTAGGCAAGAGCTTGACAGACGGCCAAAGGAGCCACATTAAGCAAGAAGGCACAACTCCCTCCTGCGCCTGTTCTCCATGCCCAGCTGCCCAGAACATTGACAGTCCGCAGATTCTTCACATTGATACCGCAGACGTTTCCAGCCTCGCGCCACACACAAAATGGCGGAAAAGCAACTCATATTTCGCTTGAGTGGCTGACAGCTAAGGTTGCCAACTGTCCCGTATTAGCCGGGACATCCCGTATACTGGGCTAAATTAGTTTGTCCTGTACGGGACCAACCTCGTCCCATATTTGACTGCTGCTAATCTGATCGAGGGGAGCGCCGCTTCCGGCCCCGCCTCACCCGTCCCGACGTAGTGCAGCCCATGGAGTGCAGCAGCAGCTCCTTGCCCCTGGCCCCATCGATCGGTTCGGTCGGCAGCCCGGCCAGCTGTCCGACCTTCAGACCTTCGCTTACCCCTGACACCACCACCACCGCCCCTCCTCATGGCCGATCATCGGTTCTCGAGTTGGATGGGGCGCAGAATTGCCGTCGGGGGTTGTCCCGTATTTTGACCTTTTGTCCCGTATTTGGGAGCGAGAAAGTTGGCAACCCAGTTTCCAACTTCGTGCCACGCACAAAATGGAGGAACAGGATCTCGTATTTCGCTAGAGTGGCTGACAGCACATCGGTATGGACGCTTAATTCTCCAATTTTAGGTAGCTTCCACCTCCACTCCCCCCCCCCCCCCCCCCCCCCCCTTCCTCCAGCCTAGTTTAGCCAGTTCCACAGTTCACCATATTGTATCACTCTGGAGATCGCACCTTCCCTAACCAACCATGGGCCTAGCACGACTTCACCCTGGTCAGCCCTGATCGCTCCAGGCCTTTTCTCGCCTCCAGCTCTTCAACCCCACCCCACCCAACCCCGAATTTCAGTCAGAAAGGTCCCGGCCTGAATCATCACCCACCCTTTGTCTCCAGAGATGCCGCCTGACCCGCTGAGTTACTCCAGCATTTCCTGTCTATTCTTGCACAACAACTTTGAAAGGTCTTCCTCAATCCTGACAGCAGACAGGGATTGCGAACATGTGCGTGATTTGCGTGAGGAATAAGGAATGTTGTAATGGTCGATCTACAGGTTTTGCAGGAAGTAGGAAACGCTGAATCAGCTAGACCTTGCGTGTCCAATTCCAATAACAACCGGCTCCAAAGAACTTCCTGGTGGCACAGCTCCAGCAATCTGGGTTGAATGCTGACCTCCCACGCTGTCTGAGTGGAGTTTGCACGTTCCCCCCGCGACCATGTGGGTTTATAAATTCACATTTTCCGAAGTGATTGTAGAATTAGGCGATTCGGCCCATCAAGTCTACGCCATTCATTCTTGGCTAATCTATCTCTCCCTCCTAACCGCATTCTCCGGCCTTTTCCCCATATCCTCTGACACCCATGTCCCAAAGACGTGCGGGTCAGTCGGCTAATTGGCCCGTGAGAGCAGTCTCGGACATATGTGGCTTGTGGGAGAATCGAGAGCTAATGGGCAAGAGGATGCATGGAAATGGGTTACAAGGAGAGAAGATTTACGAGGATGTGGCCAGGACACGAGGGCCTGAGCTATCGGGCTAAGCAGGCTGGGACTCTATTCCTTGGAGCTCAGGAGGATGAAGGGTGATCTTGTAGAGGTGTACAAGATCATGAGAGGAATAGATCACGTAAACATACAGTCTCTTACCATGAGTAGGGGAATCCAGAACCAGAGGACATAAGTTTAAGGTGAGGGGTGGGATGGGAGAAAGAGTTAATAGGAGCCTGAGGGGTAACTTTTTCACGCAAAGAATGGTGGGTACTTGGAACAGGCTGCCAGAGAAGGTAGTTACTATCGCAATGTTTAAGAAACATTTAGACAGGTACATGGATAGGACAGGTTTAGAGGGATATGGACCAAATCTAGACAGGTGGGACTAGTGTAGATGTGGCATGTTGGCCACAGAGCCTGTTTTCATGCTGCAAGACTGTGACTCTATGAAATGGGATAGCAGGGAGCTGGGGCTGATTGGCCAACGTCACCAGGAAATATGAGGAAGTCCACTTGGTAAATGCAACAATCAAATATAAGTGGAGCGATTGTCATAGTGATTATAGAACAGAAACAAGTTCTTCTGCCCAGAAGGTCAATGTTCCTTAAACATTCCTACACATTATGCAAAAGGTAAAGAGCTGCAGGAACATAGCAGGTCAGGCAGTATCTGACCAACAGTCTGAGTAAAGCCCCTGTCCCACTTACGAGACCTAAACAACAACCTCTGGTGACTTTGCCTGCCACCCAAAAAAAAAAAAAAAAAATCAAGGTTGAGGTGACATGCAACCTCCTACCACCTCCCACGCACGTGTTGAAAACCTTCCTCAATTAGAGAAACATAGAAACATAGAAAAATAGGTGCAGAAGTAGGCCATTCGGCCCTTCGAGCCTGCACCGCCATTCAATGTGATCATGGCCGATCATCCAACTCAGTATCCTGTACCTGCCTTCTCTCCATACCCCCTGATCCCTTTAGCCACAAGTGCCACATCTAACGCCCTCTTAAATATAGCCAATGAACTGGTTTCAACTACCTTCCGTGGCAGAGAATTCCAGAGACTCACCACTCTGCGTAAAGAATGTTTTCCTCATCTTGGTCCCAAAGGAATTCCCCCTTATCCTTAGACTGTGACCTTAGACTAGACATTAGAATTATGAAGAAAACCGGCTTTGACTAGACCTGCGACTAAAAAACTAAAAAGACGAGATACATACCCACGTCGGCGGCAGCTTTGGTTTTGTTCTTCACGTAGGAGTGGCTGGCTGGGTTCTCGCCCACCAAGATAACGCTGAGATGTGGCCTCCTGTTCCCATCAGCCACCCAGTTCTCCACGTCGAGCTTGGCCTCTCCTCGGATCTGCCTGGCGAGCCTTCTCCCCGAGATGACCACCGCATCATTCCTGGAATCAAAAGAGGCCAAAGGCGTTTAGAGTTTGTTCAAGTTCAAGTGAGTTTATTGTCATGCGAGTCTGAAGGAGGGTCTCGACCCGAAACGTCGCCTATCTCCTTCGCTCCTTAGATGCTGCTACACCCGCTGAGTTTCTCCAGGTTTTTGTGTAACCCTCGATTCTCCAGCATCTGCAGTTCCTTCTTTAACACTTATTGTCATGTGTCCCTGGCAGGACAATGAAATTCTTGCTTTGCTTCAGCACAACAGAACATAGTAGGCACAAAGCAGGCCCTTCGGCCCACCGAGTCCGTGCCAACCATCAATCACCGCAGACACTAGTTTTATCGGGTCGAGACCATTTTTGAGTCTATCTTTGGTTTAAACCACCATCAGCAGTCTGGCTATTCCATCGGTTTAAATAAGGGGTGAGCTCAGGTTCTTCCTGTTGGAAACCAGCACCACTGAGTCACTAATGTGCTCAACGATGACAAATCAGGTTATTGTGTAACGAGGTGGAAGAATTGCCACAGGTGTATGCAAAGAGATACAATGACAGGTTATTAAACCTTTGTTTGTGGCTTAGAAAAATCTGATGATGGCCAGTTCTCAGGAAGGCAACAGAACACTTATGCAAACCCAGGGAGGCTGTCTGTCACTCAATAATTTGCACCAAGGTGTCACAACATGGATTAAGCAATTAGCAGATTATATTAAAACTAATCAGTGGGACTGATTGCAAAGGGGGGAAAAAAGGAAACATATAAGATTGTTAAGGGCTTGGACACGCTAGAGGCAGGAAACATGGTCACGATGTTGGGGGAGTCCAGAACCAGGGGCCACACAGTTTAAGAATAAGGAGTAAGCCATTTAGAACGGAGATGAGGAAACACTTTTTCTCACAGAGAGTGGTGAGTCTGGAATTCTCTGCCTCAGAGGGCGGTGGAGGCGGGTTCTCTGGATGCTTTCAAGAGAGAGCTCGATGGGGCGCTTAAAAATAGCTGAGAAGGCAGGAACGGGGTACTGATTGGGGATGATCAGCCATGATCACATTGAATGGTGGTGCTGGCTCGCAGGGCCGAATGGCCTGCTCCTGAGACCTAAAAGATAACAATAGAAACACAAACAAAGAGTGACAAATGAAAGTCGTCTTGAAGAATGACAGGTAATGTATTTAGGAAGGATTAAGGTGGATGGGGATAAATGGATGTGGATGCGCACATCTACACAGATCAGTGGCGTAAGCAGGATAGGCAAGGTGCTTAAAATATCGAGCCACGAGTCCTTCTGGATCAGCATCTTCCACAAATCAGCTCACATCTAGGATGCCGTGCGCCAGTTCTGATCAAGGAGAGGAGTACTGGAGTGCTGGGGAAATTTCCAGGGATGCCGCCAGGGCTAGAAAATGTGAGCGATAAGGACAAACAAACAGGCCGAAGAGAACTTAAACAAGGTTTAGATGGACAATTTATTTCCCCTCAATAACTTGCGGCACGGTGGCGCAGCGGTAGAGTTGCTGCCTTACAGCGAATGCAGCGACGGAGACCCAGGTTCGAACCCGACTACGGACGCTGTCTGTACGGAGTTAGTACGCTTTCCCCGTGATCTGGGTGGGTTTTCTACGGAATCTTTGGTTTCCTCCCGCACTCCAAAGACGTACAGGTTTGTAGGTCAATTGACTTGGTAAATATAAAAATTGTCCTTAATGGAATTCACCTTCGACAAAACTTACGCCAGCAAAAATTATCGCCACTGTCTCCGAAGGTTTTTCTAACATGTTGAAAATTATTGCGGCAATTACCTGTAGTCGCCCAAAAAAAAGTGGGACATGCCCATTACTCTTCAATCAACTTCATCCTGTTCTTTTATTATTGCACCAATCTTTCTCTCCCCCTACTTCAGATTGCATTACAATCTTCGCATTATTCTGCTGTTTTCTATTCCCAGTTGTATTTTTTGTATCTATCAATATCCTGAATATTGTTTATGCTGCAACTTCATGCAAACATCATGGAAATTCATTGCACCCTTTTGTACATGGATAAAATCTATTGTATTGTATCTATAGATGCTGCCTCGCCCGCTGGGTTTCTCCAGCCTTTTTGTCTACCTTCGATTTTCCAGCATATGCAGTTCCTTCTTAATCTATTGTATTGTACGTGTGTGTGGGTGTGGGTGTGGGTGTGGGTGTGCGTGCGAGTCTGACTTGCTTACAGAGTGGAGCTGCTGGTTGCACTAATGGACTCGAAACTAGAGCTCTGGACTATTATCAGAAACCCGTGTTCAAATCCCACCACAGTATCTGGGGAAGATTAAATTTAAGTAATTAAATAAATGTGGAATTCACTTAAAAACTCGCGTTAAATTACTGTATTAGTGAACCAGATGGTGTCTTACAAATCGCAACCCGACAGGTCAGGCAGCATCTGGGGAGGGAATGAACAGATGCTTTTTCGGATCAGGACCCTTCTGCAGACCCCAACGCGAAACGCCACCTGGGCATTAGTTGCCGGACCCTCTGAGCTCCTCCAGCACTTGCCGCTTTGCTCAAGTATCGAGCATCTGCAGTTTCTTGTGTCGCGATGTTTTACAAATGATCCTTAAGATAATCAGACGTCCGTGATCATTCTGGCCTGCGCCCAACCCTGACGTGATCGATTCTTAGCCTCCACAGTTTCAGGACAATTAGGGATGGACTGAATGCCCTGCATTGACAGTGAGATCCACATCTCATGACTGAATGGATTACAGATGGAGCGATGGGATATAGAATTGGCCAAACAGTCCTATTCTCAGCTGCACTCAATAATTGTCTGCACTGTAAATTTCTGCAAACTCGTGACTGCAGAATTGGAGAGACATTGCCAGTAATGTATGAGGAGATATTAAAGGCGGCACAGTGGCGCAGAGGTAGAGTTCTACCTTGCAGCGCCAGAGACCCTGGTTCGATCCTGACTACGGGTGCCATCTGTACTGAGTTCATACACTCGCGGTCCCGTGGGTTCTCTCCGGGTGCTACGGTTTCCTCCCACTCGCCAAAAATGTACAGGTTTGTAGCTTAATTTGACTTTGGCAAAAGTCTTAAATTGTTGGTAGTCTGTAGGATAGTGCTAGTGTACGGGGCGATCGCTGGTCTGTGGGCTGAAGATCGTGTATCTTCCGCGCTGTATTTCTAAACTAAACTCACCTAAGGTGGGGTGGGGGGGGGGTCTTACGTTTACAAGTTCAACACTACAAGTGGGAAGGGAAAGAAAAACCTATGGCTGAATGGCCTAAAAGAAATAGACATTCAATAAAGATGGACACAAAGTACTGTGGCAACTCAGCAGGTCAGGCAGCATCTCTTTCGGAAAGGGGATGCTGAGCTTTGGACTTTAAGAGATACAGCACGGAACCAGGCCCTTTGGCCCATCGAGTCCGCACCCGCAGGGGCAGACAAACTGAGGCAGGTCCCTTAGAGGATGAGACTGGGCTATTATTAATAGGAGAAAGAAATCTGCACAGACTAAATTATTATTTTGCCTCAATTTGTACGGCAGAAGCAAATTGGAAACATACAAGGTTGTTAAGGGTTTCGACACGCTAGAGGCAGGAAACATGTCCCCGATTTTGGGGGAGTCCAGAACCAGGGGCCACGTTTTAAGAATAAGGAGTAAGCCATTTAGAACGGAGACGTGGAAACACTTTTTCTCACAGAGAGTGGCGAGTCTGTGGAATTCTCCGCCTCAGAGGGCGGTGGAGGCAGGTTCTCTGGATGTTTTCAAGAGAGAGCTAGATAGGGCTCTTAAAAATAGCGGAGCCAGGGGATATGGGGAGAAGGCAGGAACGGGGTACTGATTGGGGATGATCAGCCATGATCACATTGAATGGCGGTGCTGGCTCGAAGGGCCGAATGGCCTACTCCTGCACCTATTGTCTATAAGACACTAAACATCTCAGTAATACAGCAGCTTGGGGTAGCAACTACTATCAGAGAAGGAAGAGCTGAACTAGCAGTATAATTATAAATGTCAATGAGTGTCTTGGGCCAAACAGCTTGCATGTTAAGGTCTCGGTTGAGGTGGTTGTAGAGATAACGACTGTCATGCCCTTAAGAATTGGACTGTTTGGAGCTGATATCTAACTGTGGTACCACAAAACTGCAAAAGGACACAAAGTGCTGGAGTAACTTAGCAGTAAATGTCAGGCAGCATCTCTGGAGTACATGGATAGATTACATTTTAAGTCAGGAGCCTTAGAAACATAGAAAATAGGTGCAGGAGGAGGCCATTCGGCCCTTTGAGCCAGCACCACCATTCTTTGTGATCATGGCTGATCATCCCCAATCAATAACCCATGCCTGCCTTCTCCCAATAACCCTAGACTCCACTAGCTCCTAGAGCTCTATCTAACTCTCTCTTAAATCCTTCTTCAGACATCAGACCTAACCCAAAATGTCACCTATCGATTTTTTTTACCATGAATGCTGCCTGGCCTGCTGAGTTCCTCCAGCACTCTGTGTCCTTTTGTGTAATAACCAGCATCTGCAGTTCCTTTTTCCCACATTCCGACTGCACCACATCTGTTCCATGGGATGTCGCTACCCAGGAACTGCACTGACGCCAATGGATGGGAATGAAGAAAGTGCAGCTTTCTCACAGCTCCGGTGACCCAGGTTCAATCCTGATCCACAACGCTGCGGCAACCTCAAATAGGTCGAACACAGAGGAAGGGGACCTTCCCCCACAGTGGAAAATGTTGATTCCACTGACGATCGTGTTAAATTCTATATTGTGTCGTGTTTTTTTTTAAACTTTGTATGGATGTATGGAAACTCCCCTTCCTGCTCTCCCCCCTCCCCATTCTTGTCTTCTCTCGCACCCTCCCCCCTTTATCCCCCCTCTTTTCCCTCGCTCTTCCCTTTTTCTAACTCTTTCTACTTTCTTTTTCTCACCCCCCATTTTCTCCTCATCTATCTCTCCCCTCCTTTCTCTTTTATTTTCTCCCTCCTTTCCTCTCGACCTCCTATTTTCTCCTGTCCTATTCTCTGTCTCTTCCCCCTCTTTTTCCAAATTCTTCCATGTACGCGAGTTGATTTCAATGTGCTATATGAATAAATATTGATTGATTGATTGAATGCTGTCTGTGTGGAGTTTGCATGCTCCCTTTGTGACCAGGTGGGTTTCTCCACACTTCCCCGCCACCCCAACGTGCTCCAGGTGCCTCCAACACCACAAAGGAATGTGGTTTGGTAGACCAGCCATGTAATCTAGATCATCCTAATTATTTATAGTTTATTGTCACCTATACCAATGTACAGTGAAAAGCTTTCTGTAGCGTGGTAACCAGTCAGTGAAAAGACTATAAAGGATTACAATCAAGTCGTCCACAGTGTACAGATACATGATGAAGGAAATAACATTTAGTGCAAGATAAAGTCCGATTAAAGATAGTCTGAGGGCCTCCAACGAGGTAGATAGTAACCATATAACAATTACAGCACAGAAACAGGCCTCTCGGCCCTTCCAGTCCGTGCCAACCATTTATTTTCCCCTAGTCCTATCTACCTGCACTCAGACCATACCCCTCCATTCCCTTCCCGTCCATATACCTATCCACTTTACTTTTAAATGTTAAAATCGATCCTGCCTCCATCACTTCTGCTGGAAGATCATTCCACACAGCCACCACTCTCTGAGTAAAGATGTTCCCCCTCATGTTACCCCGAAACTTCTGTCCCTTAATTCTCAAGTCATGCCCTCTTGTTTGAATCTTCCCTACCCTCAATGGGACTGCTCTCTAGTTGTTGATAGGATGGTTCAGTTGCCTGGTAACAGCTGTCCCTGAATCTGGAGGTGTGCGTTTTCACGCTTCTGCACCTCTTGCCCGATGGGAGAGAGAAGAGGGATGTGACTGGATCTGGATTATACTGCTGGCCCTGCCGAGGCAGCGTGAAGTGCAGATGAAGTCAGTGGAAGGGAGGTTGGTTCTTGCAGCTTAGAAGGGGTGCAGTAAAAGCAGGAGTTAATGAAAGGGCAGGTGAATAGAGAAATAGAAAATAGATGCAGGAGGCCATTCGTCCTTTGTGCCAGCACTGCCAAACATCCAGAATCAGTATTTAAGAAGGAACTGCAGTTGCTGGAAAATCGAAGGTAGACAGAAATGCTGGAGAAACTCAGCGGGTGCAGCAGCATCTATGGAGCGAAGGAGATAGGCAACGTTTCGGGCCGAAGCGGTCTGAAGAAGGGTTTCGGCCCAAAACGTTGCCCATCTCCTCTGCTCCATAGATGCTGCTGCACCCGCTGAGTTTCTCCAGCATTTTTGTGTACCATCCAGAATCAGTACCCTGTTCCTGTTTCTCCCTATACCCCTTGATTCCATTAGCCCCAAGAGCCAAATCTAACTCTCTCTTGAATAAGTCAGTGAATGGAATTAATCTGAGAACTGGCATAGACTAGATGGGCTAACTGGCTTCCTGCGTTTTAAACAAATATAAGGCCACAAGATATTATGTTGGACTAACGTCTCTTGGCAGACAACTCTTGTCGGCAGAGGCAAGGTTAATAGCCCAGGTTCCTGATTTAGTATTTTGGCAGCTGCTATTTTTTGAAACATCTTTAATGGACGTCAATTGGAGATGAGCAAATGAACTGCAAAATTGGCGGGGCCCTTGTTTACTGCTGGAGAGAGCAGGGAGATAGATGTTTGATGAAAATCCAGTCAATTGAAATGCAATCGATAGCACCGACTGACCTTTCATGTATCGAGGCATGGATATAATTTATTAAAGTGTGCTGCCAACATTTAACAGACGAGGAGGGGATTGTGAGTATTTTACCAGCAACTCGTCTCAGCTCGCCAATTGAGCGAGGAAACGGTGGCTGCGAATCACACTCGAGTCTCGCAGGCACAACCGGTAGTGTTGAATGGCGAGCGGTTCGAGAATGTAATTTCAAGTGTAAATCTCGTTAGTGGAAGGTCGGCGTCGCTGGGGGGAAATTTCCAGTGCAAACTCAACACGAGATTACATCAGAAACGCCAACAAAAATGACACGCTTTGAAGAAATGCTATATACACAGCAATACAGAAAAGACACTGCACGCGGCTGATTGGAATGGGCTGGGAGCAGAGAGAAACAAGGTCAAATAGAAACTACACAGTTATTGCAACTATTTTTTCATGTCAGCTCCTGGTTCGCCCTGCCCCGCTTCTCCACGCACTAGATGCGATCGGGAAGCGTTGCTTTTCCACGCCCGATGAGTCTGCACCGTGGCTTGAGACAATGAAACACGTAACCAGCCCTGGGTATTTCATCAGCCGTCTTGCCGGGGCTGTGGGCTCGCATCCCGGAGCCAAGGAGTGGACAGGGGAGGGGAAAGGGGGGAGAGAGGGAGGGGAGGGGAGGGGAAGGGGGGAGAGAGGGAGAAGGGAAGGGGGGAGAGAGAAGGGAAGGGGGGAGAGAGAAGGGAAGGGGGGAGAGAGAAGGGAAGGGGGGAGAGAGAAGGGAAGGGGGGAGAGAGAAGGGAAGGGAGAGAGAGAAGGGAAGGGAGAGAGAGAAGGGAAGGGAGAGAGAGAAGGGAAGGGAGAGAGAGAAGGGAAGGGAGAGAGAGAAGGGAAGGGAGAGAGAGAAGGGAAGGGAGAGAGAGAAGGGAAGGGAGAGAGAGAAGGGAAGGGAGAGAGAGAAGGGAAGGGAGAGAGAGAAGGGAAGGGAGAGAGAGAAGGGAAGGGAGAGAGAGAGAGAAGGGAGAGAGAGAGAGAAGGGAGAGAGAGAGAGAAGGGAGAGAGAGAGAAGGGAGAGAGAGAGAAGGGAGAGAGAGAGAAGGGAGAGAGAGAGAAGGGAGAGAGAGAGAAGGGAGAGAGAGAGAAGGGAGAGAGAGAGAAGGGAGAGAGAGAGAAGGGAGAGAGAGAGAAGGGAGAGAGAGAGAAGGGAGAGAGAGAGAAGGGAGAGAGAGAGAAGGGAGAGAGAGAGAAGGGAGAGAGAGAGAGAAGGGAGAGAGAGAGAGAAGGGAGAGAGAGAGAAGGGAGAGAGAGAGAAGGGAGAGAGAGAGAAGGGAGAGAGAGAGAAGGGAGAGAGAGAGAAGGGAGAGAGAGAGAAGGGAGAGAGAGAGAAGGGAGAGAGAGAGAAGGGAGAGAGAGAGAAGGGAGAGAGAGAAGGGAGAGAGAGAAGGGAGAGAGAGAAGGGAGAGAGAGAAGGGAGAGAGAGAAGGGAGAGAGAGAAGGGAGAGAGAGAAGGGAGAGAGAGAAGGGAGAGAGAGAAGGGAGAGAGAGAAGGGAGAGAGAGAAGGGAGAGAGAGAAGGGAGAGAGAGAAGGGAGAGAGAGAAGGGAGAGAGAGAAGGGAGAGAGAGAAGGGAGAGAGAGAAGGGAGAGAGAGAAGGGAGAGAGAGAAGGGAGAGAGAGAAGGGAGAGAGAGAAGGGAGAGAGAGAAGGGAGAGAGAGAAGGGAGAGAGAGAAGGGAGAGAGAGAAGGGAGAGAGAGAAGGGAGAGAGAGAAGGGAGAGAGAGAAGGGAGAGAGAGAAGGGAGAGAGAGAAGGGAGAGAGAGAAGGGAGAGAGAGAAGGGAGAGAGAGAAGGGAGAGAGAGAAGGGAGAGAGAGAAGGGAGAGAGAGAAGGGAAGGGAGAGAGGAAGGGAAGGGAGAGAGGAAGGGAAGGGAGAGGGAGAGAGAAGGGAAGGGGAGAGAGGGAGAGAGAAGGGGAGGGGAAGGGGCAAGGAGGAGAGGGGAAGGGGGCAAGGAGGAGAGGGGAAGGGTAGAAAAATTGAAAATAAGGAAGCTAAAAGAGAGAGAAAGTGGGAGGAGAGAGGGTGAAAAAAGGAGAAGGGGAGAGGGAACAGGAGGGAAAAAATGGGGGGAGAAAGGGGGCAGAGAGGAAAGGAGGGAGAAAATAAAAGAGAAAGGGGAGAGATAGAGGAGGGGGAAGGGGAAGGGGAAGGGGCGAAAAGGAAAGGGGGGGAAGAGGAAAAGAGAAAGTAAAAAGAGATAGAAAAGGGGGAGAGAGGGAGGGGAGAGGAGGAGAAAAAAGGGGGGAGAGGGAAGGCAAGAATTGGGGGGGAGAGAGCAGGAGGGGGAGAGGAGGTGGGTGAAGGGTTTGGCGGTGTGTAGGAGCTGGGGTGAGTGAATGGAGCCGGGCCGGGTAGTGGGTGGTGGTTGGGGACGGGGAGGGTTTTTCTCCCACGACCCTTCCCCGGGTCTATGTCCTACCTGGGCGCGCTGGTGTGCAGGCGACAGGCCCTGAGCAGAGCGGCGCTGAAGAAGCGGAGAGAGGAGGTGGTGATGCCGCCGCAAGCCGGGAGCATGCTGCTGGTGATGAAGGCTGCTGCAAGGGAGGCCGGGCAGCCGCGGGTACCTGCCTTTTACAGCCGCCGACGCAACCACCCCTCGCTGCGGACTATTGGCTGCACTGCCATCAATCAGCTGTATCCAACGTAGTTTCCGCATTACAGGCAGACGTCAGCAGCCGGGTGAAGGATCTGGTGCTTTATATACTACAGTCATTTATGCTGTGGTGCTTTCTACTCTGTTTAAGAAGGAACTGCAGATGCTGGAAAATCGAATGTAGACAAAAATGCTGGAGAAACTCAGCGGGTGTATGTATATATACATACATATACCTATATATACACACATACCTATATATACACCCATACCTATATATACACATACCTATATATACACATACATACACATATACATACATGTACACGTATATACATATATACACACACATGTACATATATACATATATATATACATATAAACACATATATATATACATTGCTGTTCCATTATTCTATGTTCTCTCTTCTGGGCGAGATGCTAACTGCATTTCGTTGTCTCTGTACTGTACACTGCACAATGACAATAAAGTTTGAATCTGAATCTATGGAGCGAAGGAATAGGCGACGTTTCGGGTCGAGACCCTTCTTCAGACTGATACTATACTATAGTGCTTTATGCTATGATGCTTTATGCTATAGTGCGTTATGGTCTGGTGATTCATGCAGTTGTACTTTATGCTATGTTGATTTGTAGTATGGTACAGTGATTTATGCTGTGTTTAAGAAGGAACCATAGATGCTGGAAAATCGAAGGTAGACAAAAATGCTGGAGAAACTCAACAAGTGAGGCAGCATCTAGGGAGCAAAGGAAAAGGCGACGTTTCGGATCGAGACCCTTCTTCAACCTGGTACTATACTATCAGTTCACCAGACTGATTCCTGGGATGTCAGGACTGTCATGAACAAAGACTACATAGACTTGGTTTATACTCTCTAGAATTTAGGAGATTGAGAGGGGATCTTATAGAAACTTACAAAATTCTTAAGGGGTTGGACAGGCTAGATGCAGGAAGATTGTTCCCGATGTTGGGGAGGTCCAGGACAAGGGGTTACAGCTTAAGAATAAGGGGGAAATCCTTTAGGACCGAGATGAGAAGGACTTTTTTCACACAGAGAGTGGTGGGTCTCTGGAACTCTCTGCCACAGAGGGTAGTTGAGGCCAGTTCATTGGCTATATTTAAGAGGGAGTTAGATGTGGCCCTTGTGGCTAAGGGGATCAGAGGGTATGGAGAGAAGGCAGGTACGGGATACTGAGTTGGATGATCAGCCATGATCATATTGAATGGCGGTGCAGGCTCAAAGGACCGAATGGCCTACTCCTGCACCTAATTTCTATGTTTCTATAGTGCTTTATGCAATGGTGCTTTATGCAATGGTGCTTTATGCAATGGTGCTTTATGCAATGGTGCTTTACACTATAGCACGTTATGTAGCAATGTTACAAATTTTTGAGATTTAAGAAATCAAGTCTGCAATTTATCCCATCAGATAAAGCATAAAACAAAGTTTAATTTGACACCTAATTCACTTTCATATCTTCAGTATTAAAAAACGGTATGGTCATTTTCATACTCAGAAATTAGCATCTTGTTCCCAATTGCTTTTCCATTGACTTAACTCAAAAGCTGTGATCAAGGACAGTCAAAAGCCCATAAACTTTCTTAAAAATTAAGAGAACTGAATGAAATTTTCAGTTATTATAGATTGATGCATTCTGAAACAAATATGAAACAATATTACTTGGATGACCTGAGCATATAATTAGTTACCTAATTGTAGCTAATTACAAAATTCAATTACTAGATCTAAACATCTATCCATTTCTTAAGAAAAGATTAACATTTTTAAATAACCTAAGTGTCCAAATAACATTCACACGAGAATTCACAATATAACATGATTATAAAATCTCATTGTCATGAATTTATATGCCAAATGGAAGGAATTTAGTGTTTAATTCCCGTAAATTAATGGCCATTTAAATCATCTTGTGAGTGGGATTTTGTGGAACCCGATCGATTGGAACGTTGCGGTTAGCGGTGAATTTAAACCCCATATCGGCAGGAAAAACACTGCCGGTTCGTATGGGGCCTAAATCACCTTTTCGCAACATAAAATTTGGATTAAGGTAATCCTAAGAAGCAAGTTTAGATGTAAAATAAACGGTTTACCTTTATTTGTCCCGTACGGGAGATCCGTCCCGTTGTCGGTGTTGACAGCGTTAGAAGTGGATTTATATTTTACTCCAGCGCTGAAATTGTCGCACGGTTTAAAAGAAAAATGAACAGAACGGCAGTCGGAACAATTCTTCAGCGTTAGCTACCAGCCCAGAGAAAATATATCTGACAGGCAGGAGAAAACGGCATTTTAACCCCCCCCCCCCCCCCAAAAGGCGCCACAGTTGCGCACATGGCCAGTGACGCTGAAGGTACGTTTTGTAACATACCTACTTTATGCTGTAGCGCTTTATGCTACGGTACTTTATGGTCTGGTGATTTGTAGTATGGTACAGTGCTTTATGCTATGTTTAAGAAGGAACTACAGATGCTGGAAAATCGAAGGTAGACAAAAATGCTGGAGAAACTCAGCGGGCGAGGCAGCTTCTATCGAGGGAAGGAAATAGGCGACGTTTCGGGTCGAGACCCTTCTTCAGACTTTATGCTATGGTGCTTTATGCTATAGACTCAAAAAGCTGGAGTAACTCAGGCAGCAACTCTGGAGCGAAGGATTGGGTGACGTTTCAGGTCGAGGCCCTCCTTCAAGCTGAGAGTGAGTGGAGAGGAAAACTGAAGGTATGAAAAGGTACAGAATAAATCAGAACCAGGAAAAGTGGAGCCCACAGTGGTCCAAGATGAGGTTAGTTTATTGTTACATGTACTAAGGTACAGTAAAAAAAGTTGCCATATCTCACCAATGTCCTGAAAACTTAAGCGCAACCTCTCTACTTTTATATTTCTTTCGAAATAAATGTTTTTAAATTATTTTTCAGCCAAATGGAGAATGTAACACCTTGTATTCCATTTGCCAGATCTTTGCCCACCTAACCTGTTTAGATTGCTTTTCTGATGTCCTCTGCACAACTTACTTTGGTGAAAAAAAAAAATTGGCCTGGATTTCGCAACATGGCTTGATATCTTCAACCAAGTGCATTCAAAACTGGGGCCTCAGCACAGATCACTAAGCACCCAACGTCATATCTTGCTGACTTTGCTGCTACCAGTCTAATCTTCATTCCACACCAATCTATCATATTTTATTTTCTGCAACAAAGTTCAATGCCACACCTAATAAATAAATGCCCTCTAATAATCAGAGTACATTCACTGGCTTCCGTTTACCCAGAGCACTCCCTTCAATGAAATCCGATGAATTGATCAAACGTGATATCCCTTTCTGCAAAACTTTGTTTGCTTAATGTCATTAGTTTGTTATGTGCTCAACTACATGTACTGAACTGTACACTGCAAGGGCCAGGAAGCGAGCGGGCAAGATCATCGCTGACCCCTCTCACCCTGCCACAAAACTCTTTGAATCACTTCCCTCTGGAAGGCGACTCCGGACTCAAAGCTGCCACAGCCAGACATAAAACTAGTTTTTATCCACGAGTAGTTGCTCTACTCAACACCCAAAAATCTGTAGCCTCCCTTTGATCTGGTATTTTGTTGGTTCACATGCTTGATCAATGGTATTTTATCATTAATGTCTTATTATTATTAATGTTTAGTGTTTTCTGAGTCATTCGTAACTATCACTGTATGTCATTTTGTTACGTGTGGGCGGAGCACCAAGGCAAATTCCTTGTATGTGAATACTTGGCCAATAAGCTTACTTAAATATTAGCTTCTAATGAAATTGTGACAAATATGATCAACTGGCTTGTCGTCTGCTTCACATTTTAATAAAGGATTTATATTTACTCTTTCCCAATCCAATACCAACTAACCTGTTCTTTAAAGACTGCAAGATAAAATCTATCAGCAACCAGACATGTGAGCCCACAGCACCAACACATTTGATCATTTCCTGCATTCTTCTACCATTCCAATTCACAACCATTTCTGATATTTTGTTTGTACTTACACTATAATTAAGACTGATGCAAAGTACTTGTTTAATTAGGCTGCAATTTCCTGGCTTCTGCGTTACTGATTCTCTGGACTTGCTACCCACAGAACACACACCCACTGTATTCAACTTTTAAAGTCTTCCTATCCTTCATATTTCAGGCTAGCACTTTCTTGTACTCTAATTTGTCCTGTACTTCAGTCATTCTTAGCCTTTTTGTCACCAATATTTAGACCTGATAATTATAATTGTACATTACAGTGTTTTCCTTAAAGTTTGCAACTATAACCTTCAGTTAACCTTGGTTGGTGGGTCCTTCCCCTTTGGAACCTTCCTTTCTTGGTAGATTCTGAGATATCTCCTTCAACATCGCTGTGGGCTGCGTTCAGCAGCAGCCTGCATGTGTGGAGCAGACCAGCAAACGGCGCAGCACGCCATTTTTGATGCACTGTGCTGTCCTCCGCCCCCCTGGTGGAGGGGTAGACCTCACGGCCCTCGACAACAGCACATTGAACTGGCTACAGCGCCTGGAGGGCGTTACATAACCTCTGCTGCCTCAAACACAAGAAGAAATATCTGCCACCTCGATTATAATGCGGGAACCGGGTCAATACACCCCTTGCCTTAATTTACCCAACTCTGCATTCATGTCTTCAGACATTTCTTCCCTGTGGACCATTCTTCACACACTCAGAGTAATAAAGTTAATTACATCACTATCACTTCTACTTTTACGAGGGGCTTCTAAATTAATCTTATCTTGCTCCACTTTATCAGGCTCAGTGGAACCTACTTGCTTCTTGGCTTGGAATGTGCTATTCTAAGTTACTGTGTCGTAACTGCAGATCAAGTCTACTTTGCCATAAATGGATTAAAATCCCCATTGTTTATCACACCTTTTTGACAAGTGGCCATTATTTCTACCTCTCTGAGATTAGCCTGTAGTTCCAAATTGGATCTGAACTGGAAGGAGGAAAGGCATGAATGTGTAAAATGATAAGGAAGTAAAGTATGAGAGTGGGGAGCGAGAGGTGAAGAGGGGACTGGGAAAGGGGGGAGGGAGGAATAAAAGTACTTTATTTTTAACATAGTGAAAACGACTGGTGGATGCTACATGTTTAAGAAGGAACTGGAAAATCAAAGGTAGACAAAAATGCTGGAGAAACTTAGCGGGTGAGGCAGCATCCATGGAGCGAAGGAAAGCAGGTGAGGCAGCATCCATGGTCTGAAGGGTTTCGACCCGAAACGTTGCCCATTTCCTTCGCTCCATAGATGCTGCCTCACCTGCTGCATTTTTGTCTACCTGGTGGACGCTACATCACACTTGGGATGAGGTTAGCAATAAGACGAATGAAAAGACAACACAAAATGCTTAAGATTCTCCGTTGGTCTTGCAGCACCTGGGGAGAGAAATATTTCCTTATAATTGGATTGCATAATTCTGTTTTTCCAGTGCCATGCAATCAGAAATATAATTAGCTTGGAGTATATTTCAAATATTTCCAGGTTGTATCAGCAATCAAGATAATTGCCTGAGCATTTCATTCTGATTGTCAATGCGCATCCTATCACACCATGTTTAACACACACACACAATGTTAAGTATTTAGGAAGGCAAACAAATGCTGGCCTCAATTGCAAAGGCAATTAGTTTAGTTAATTTTCAAATATACCGAGGTACAGTGAAAAACTTTTGCTGCGTGCTAACCAGAAAGGCAATGGATGATTACAATCGGGCCATCCACTATGTGCAGACTCATGATAAAGAGAATAAAGCAAGAAATGCTGCTGTGGGAGTAGAAGAGCAATTGTCATGCGTGATTGCCGATACACTTCTGTGACGAGGACACAAACAGATGCATGGCTTGGGCATCATCTTGGATCTAGACAATACAGAGATGTCTTGCAACAACTGGACCTGTTTCGGGGAGAGCACAAGATGCAGTGTGGTGATAATGTAAATACCCAATACTGACTATTGGCAAGTGTAACGTGCAAGGTGGAATTACTGAAACTTGTACACCTGAGCTTCACACAGCCAAAAAAATGCAACCCTGGATCAAACTGTGGGGAATAAAGTGAGGTGCAGTGCTGTGGATGAGATTGCAAAGCAAGGTCACAGCTTTAGAAGAGTTACAGCAAATTTAATACAAAAGTAGTTAACCACTGAACTCAATCTGTGCCATTTGGATTGAAATCAACACAAGTTGGTAAAGCATTAACTGAATGACGGCAGTCTTCAAATGCATTATGGCTCGCAGGTGTAGATGCATCCTGACCAAGTGGAACTGGGGAGCCATCTAACACTGAGGTTCCAGGCTTGTGGGTAGGGCCCTCCCCACCTTCTCTCACACATGCATTTCTCTCTTTCCCAGTTCTAACAAAGAGTTGAAATGTTGACTCTTCTCTCAGGTGCCGCCTGACGTTGAGTTTTCACAGCATTTTATTACAGATTTTCACATTTTTAATTTACGTATTTGGCAAGAGGCGTCCTGCTCAAATTACCCTCCTTTTTGCTTCGAATACCTCAGAGTATAGGGGATGTAAAAACACACTTTAAAAGGGAAATCAGGAGGGTTAAAGAGGGACATGAGATAAGGTAAAGGTGTGTTGCCAGTCTGCTGCCCCCCCCCCCCGGTATCTAAAACTAGAGGGCAAGATTTAAGAAGGATCCCAAGGGTAACATTTTGCCAAAAGACAATTGGACGGGTAAAAATGAAAAGTCACCACAGCAAGCATGGCAGACAGCATTCCCACAGTTGTCAGTTCCTGAAGGGCAGAAGATTCACTGCGCAAGCTTACATTTTCTTTCCAAAGAAACTTAACTGGCTCATTTGAGCAACTTTTCCTTTCACACCATGAATAAATCTCAGTAGCACATTGGTTCTGAAATTACTTTATTATATTTACCATTAGAAATGTACAGTAAATCATCTTTCACAAATGTTTGACAAAACGTGCATGTTTCAGAAGCTGCACATTGAAGTATCAAAGTCAATCGATCCTACTGGTCAAAGAATGGTAACTCAAGAAGCACCTGTAAAAAGATACAAAGACACTTCTCATTTTTAAAACTACATGCTAACAATCAAAAAAATTAAGAATCAAGGTTAAAATACCATGTGAACCAGATAGAAAAAATTAACATAGCAACTGCTGGGGAAAACATGTTATGTTGAACTCCAATGCCAAAGAATCAGCTGAAATGAGTGGACAGGTGACAGCTCAACCCCCAACACTTACTCGCTAGCTTAATCGCAAGTGCATTCCAGAAATCGAAACCGGGTGAAATGTTTTATTTGAAGCCAAAATGAAAATGCTGGGAGCTGCTTTATCTGAAGCTGACTGAATGTCAGAACTAAATGGGGAGGGCAACGGAGAAAATATGTGAACAGGAAGACAAAAAAAAAACATTCAACAAACTAGAACATGGAGCAATACTGGGCTGAAGAGAAAACATGGTTAAAAAAAACTGCTTTCAAAAGAGAACACAGAAGATGTTTTACCTAATGCCCATTACTGCATGAGTGCTAACAACAGAGCAAATTTACAGACATTTCAGTTGATGTTCTGGTAATAGTATTGACAAAAATACCATCGAACCTCTCCATTTCCAACGGTACCACCAAAGTAGAAGATAACTTACAATCACACAACTTGCTCATTTGAGCTTTAAATGATCCAAGTTAGATTTAAAACAAACACGAGTTCAAAAGGAAGCTTTGCAGTAGATGTTTACTTTGATTTGCCACATTCACTCGAGTCAAAATTTATCAAAAACAAATTCTCCCCCCCGTGGCATCAGGCAAAATACCTGACGCTCCAAACAAATTAAGACGCCCAATGTTGGGCGACATTTCCAGACTTTTAGACCAAAACATGTAAAAAAATAAAAAGAATTGCAAAGTAGCTCTATTAGTAAAAATATTACTGCTTTTGATCTTGGAAGAAAATAGCAGTGTTGCTGCATTGGTCATCCATTATGAAACTGTGGCAGATTAGGTTCTTGAAGCTTTAGACTCAAGGACCGATTGCGAAACGGGTTACATTCTCCATCCAGTCATGTTAGCGTCCAAGTTACCCATTCCCATGTTCTGGTTTGGATTACTGGAATATCCTGATAAACCACCATAGCCTGTAATTCAAAAATAAAACTTATCCCAAAATATCCATTTGCAGAGTTACAATTGTTCAACTTGTGCAATGTTTGAAGCTCAAGATGCAGAAAGCCTCCATAAAATTACAAGGGATGCAACCGTTGAAATGTGTATGGAAATACAACTGCAGATGCTGGTTTACATTGAAAATAAACTAAATACCAGCGCTACTCAGCAGGACAGGACAGGCAGCATCTCTGGAGAAAAGGAATAAGTAACGATTCGGTCAAAATCCACCCAAAAATTGTCACTCATTCCTTCTCTCCAGAAATGCGGCCAATCCCAGAGTTACTCAGCATTTTGTCTCTCTTTACTGTTCATGAAATGATCTGCAATCAATTGGTTCACCAACCCACCCTCGCCCAAGAATGTTACGATAACCTCTAGTAACCAACAACTCCCCAAAGCTGTCCTCAAGAGAAGATCTTCACTTACCGTATCCACGTGTAGTTCCAGAATTTCCATAGCCTGCATAACTATTTCCCATGTTGCCATAGCTATTTCCCACACCCTGACCATTATGCCCATAGCCTCCTTGATTACCTGTCAAAAATAATTGAAACAGATGTTTCATTAATTTCACCCTCTCTTTAATAAAGAGCAATACCCATTCAACTGCTCTGAAACACATGCCACATACTTGACAACTTGCATGCCACTTAAGAGCCGCAATGTGTTTAGTAAGGTCATCTTCCTTTTGTGAGTTAAAAAAATGGACAATAGGAATTTGCTTTCTGCACTAAAGTTATTTGCAATTCAGCCACTTGCCCTTTCAGTGCAACATAGTTCAGCCTTGCAATTTAACATGAATTAAGAACTTCTCTTAATGCCACCACAGCCATGAAATGTCAACATCAACAGGACAATAACGCAGGCACAAAGTACAATTGATAACCTGCTATCCAACTAGCCACCGAGAGCAGTTTCCTGTGGTCCCTTTGAACTCACTGGATTATTTTACTAGGGTAAAATCTGCAATGCATAGGGCATTTGGAGTAATATCCAACAGACTGGTAAATCTTCCAGCCAGCCTAGCAGCAAGGATGCTGAATTATTGGTGTCTTACTAGAAGCATGTATCCTTAAAGCAAACAACTCTAGAATAACTTCAATTGCTCAGATAAAACAGGAGCAATCCCTTCAGGCCACATTGTTCTTGTGGAACGTTGTCCAAAGTTAAACTAATCTCCTCTGTCTGTATGTGACCCATATCCTTCCATTCCCTGCATATACATGCACCTATCTAAAAGTATCTTAAATGCCACTTCTGTATTTCCCTCCATCACCTGTCATTTAATAAAACCTGCTCTGCACAACTCCTTTAAACAGTGCCCCTCACCGTAAATGTAGACACGTTAATCTTTGAAATTTCCATCCTTGGGAAAAGATTCTGACCGAGAACCCTACTCAAGCCTATCAATTTTATACAATCAATGAGGACTCCCCTAAACTCCAACATCTCAGATGTCCAACCTCTCCTTATGTCCAATAATCCTCTAATACAAGGAGCATTCTGGTAAAACCTTTTTGCATCCTCTCCAATGCCTCCACACCTTGCCTTAATGGGCCATCCAGAAATGCACACAATACGCCAAATGGGATCTAGCCAAAATCCAGCAAAGCTGCAACATTTCTTCCTGGCTTCTATTCTATGTCCCACCCAATGGAGGCAAGCAGATGCCCTCTTTACCATGAGGTGCTGCCATTTTACAGGAGCTACAGACTTCGAACACAAGAAGAGTCTTGCCATTAACTGAATACATTTCCCTTTAAATCAAACTACTAAATCATCAAAACACACACTTGTTCGGATTCTGTCACTTCTCCACCCATTTCTGTAGCTAATCAATGTCCTGCGTACTTTGACAGCCTGCATCTCCACCAATTACTCTCATCCGCAAACTTACTAACCAACCTATCTACATTTACATCCAAGTAATATATTTCCATCACTAGTGCCTGCAGGCCAGACCTCTAGTCAGAATAACACCTACCCACATTAATTAGAAAAATGGGAATTAATTTGAACACAGAAACCAAGGAAGCTTGAGGGCATAACTTTCAACTAAAGATCATTTCAATTATCTCCACTTTAGCTCTGTTGTGTAAAGTGGATTTAGAACTAGGAAATGTTAAGTTTGTGCCTAATTCCAATGCTTATTAGTTTTAAATGTTTTATGTTCCCATGCTTTACAGCTTGAAGGTGCAATAAGCATTACCAGTTTACTATCAGTAAACAGAAGTGTCAGCTGCCAGTTTCCAGAAAGCTGAGATGTGGGAAAAAATGGCTAAACAAACTGAACATTCTTTCATCCTTACACTCATTACATTCTCAAGCACCATTTACCAATTGTCAAGTTCAAACAAGAATTGACAATTACCTGTAGCGTAATGATCAAGGCCCATAGCACTCATTCGATGAGCTCCATAAGCACTTGCCATATTGACAGTAGAATCCAGGAAGAGCTCAATATACCGATGTTCTAAAAAGACAAAAAATAATACTTTGTAATTGCAAAGCAGCAGTCTCAGAATAAGCAATGTGGTCAAAATTAATTAGCCCACTCTTGAATAATGACAATTGAAGATACAACAGAATTTGGAAAGTTGGTGGTAGACACAAAATGCTGGAGTAACTCAGCGGGACAGTCAGCATCTCTGGAGAGCAGGAATGGGTGATGCTTCTTCAGACTGATGTCAGGAGAGTGGGGGAACAGAGAAATAATGTCATCAGAGATAGTAAGACTAGTGGGAGAACTGGAAAGGGGGAGGGGATGGAGAGAGAGGGAAAGCAAGGGCTATTCAAAGTTAGAGAAGTCAATGTTCATACCGCTGGGGTGTAAGCTACCCCAGCGAAATATGAGGTGCTGTTCCTCCAATTTGAGCTGGGCCTCCCTGACAATGAGGGCGGCCTAGGACAGAAAGGTCAGTTTGGGAATGGGAGGGGGAGTTAAAATGCTGGGCAACCTGGAAGATCAGGTAGGTTAAGGCGGACTGAGCGGGGTTGGTCAGCGAAACAATCGCCAAGCCAGCACTTGGTCTCGCTGATATACAGGAGCTGACACCTGGAACAGCGGATACAGATGAGGTTGGAGGAGGTGCGTGAACCTCTGCTTCACCTGAAACGACGAGGAAAAGGGACAGGTGTTGCATCTCCTGCGGTTGCTGGGGAAAGTACCAGAGGAGGGGGTGGTTTGGGTGGGAAGGGACGAGTTGACCAGGGAGTTGCGGAGGGAACGGTCTCTGCGGAAAGCAGTGGAGATGGGAAGATGTGGTCAGTAGTGGGATCTCGTTGGAGATGGCAAGGGGTAGACTGTCCTTGTTACGAATGGGGCGAGGGGGAGCAAGAGCGGAGTTGCGGGATAACGAGGAGACCCTAGTGAGAACCTCATCTATAATGGAAGGGTGGATTCCCCGTTCCCAAAAGAATTAGCATATCTCCGATGGCCTGGTATGGAAAACCTCACCCTGGGCACAGATGCGGTGTAGGCGGAGAATTGGTATTGGAATTAGGAGCAGGGCAAAATAAAGACATGTTAAATTCACAACTACACATGACACCATATAACCAAAATGAGGAATGCAGCCGTCAGCTAGCTTTCATTAATAAACCTTGAACTATAAAGATTAGAGACTAATTAATGACGTCTGCTTCAAGGTTGTACGCTCAAATTGACTCATCAGCTTTTACACTTATAATATAATAGTGTTAACATTTATAAAATTGCACAAATCTTGATTAGCAAGGGTATTATGGGGAGAAGGTAGGAGAATGGGGTTGTGAGGGAAACATAGATCAGCCACGATTGAACGATGGAGCATACTCGATGGGCCGAACGGTCTAATCTTGCTCCAGCAACGTATAATTTTAAACACTCACGCATATGTGCTCTGTCTTTAGACATGGCAGCAACAGCATCTTCATGAGTGGCAAACTCAACATCAGCTTCTCCAGTCAGGCGCCCATCAGAGCCATATTCAAAGTTGATCTTAACGGGAATGAGTGGTGAAAAAAACTGCAGAGAAAAAAAGTTGAGCAGTAATAAATAGCAAGAATATTTTCTCCGCCCATTTTTACCACCTGTGCCAACTCAGAACTGACACTAGAAATAGGCACCTTATTTATATCCGCACAAAGCATAACCAGGTAAATGTTCTTATCCCAGCGTGAAATGCAGCAATAGTCTCAACTGCAGAGCTAAGCAGTTAATAAATCAGTGTCAATGCCAGTGAAGTTTTCTACTGTGGGGCCCTTGATATTACAGGAGCTTCATCCAATATTTAGCTCGAGATGTTTTCGAGTGAAATCCCACTCCAGCAAGTGTTTTAGTTATTAACAATCATATCTCAAATGTAATGGAAAATGGCCATCACGATTTTCCCAAACATTTCCCATTTTAGGTTAAATACAATTCCCCGTATGCCACTTACATCTGCAACATCACCTTCCGAAGCTCTAAAGGGTAGCCCTCTCATGTGTACATAATGACCTGTACCATTTTGGAAAAGTGGACTGGCATCCCCCGCTCCACCATAACCACGGTTACTCATCCCTGCAAACAACAGAGATAGACAGCATTCAAAACACTAGACACCAAACCCAGGCTGGAAAGCCACCAAGTCTAGAACAAAACGATGAAACATTTAAATTTACAAATCAAACTAATTATCTAGTTATATCCGAGCAGGTCTCCCTCAGAGAGAAGTACTCCCCCAATGCTGCACATTCAATCCCCCAACTACATTGAACATGCAACTCCAAGATCAAATTATTTAAAACCCACTTGGTGTAATTGAGTATCTTATTCAATGGCAGAAGTTTTCTTTACCCCCCCCCCCCCCCAGTTAAAAAACAAAAACAAGCTTCACTGTACGGCAGGTCAGAAATGCAGTATGGGCAGCTCATAGAGCTGTGGCTTCACACTACCATCAATCCATTTTCAGTCTTAACCCCCAGTGCTATGCAGAGTTCTTATGTTCTCCCAGTGACCACATCCCAAGGATGTGCCAGCAGGTAAACTGGAGTGACCAAATACAGAGAACGCTGTAGAACTTGTATAACTCAATGTCTCATCATTGTGGACACTGGGTTGAAATATAGAAACAAAGAATGGCAGATGCTGGTTAATACATAAAAGGACAAAGTGCTGGAATAACTCAGGGTTTCAACCCGAAACACCACCTTATCCATATTCTCCAGAGATGCTGCCTGACCTGCTGAGTTACTCCAGCACTTTGTCCTCAAGTGGGTTGAAAGATCTGCTCCCGCTCTATATAACTATATCTTATCCACAACACGCAGAACAAAAAAAACTTAAGCCAACACGAGATTCATACCTCTGTCCATCATTCCAACTGCTCTCATATTGTGTCCATATCCTTCACGTCCATACCCATACCCATCATTGTAACCGTAATCCTCATAGTTGCCGTAGCCTGGAGGAGAAATAAACTTTACAGTCTGTACGAAACACAAGCCGTGCCCTCCCTTGTTTAAAGTATCAGTGAACGGTAATGCCTGGATAAGACCAAGCTGACACTATCATGATTACCTATCCATTTGGTACAAATCCAAGATGGATAAGCATGGTGGAAATAGGCAGAGTAAAAAATCATGCCCATTAACACACAGCATTTCAGTGAAACAGTCGTTTGAAGTTGCGGACTTGAAAAAACTCCTCAATCTTACCACCGCCATAAGCAGAGTTTCGGCGTGAACGGTCATACATGTCCCCTCGCATAGGGCCTGGACCACCATAGCCACTTCTTCCACCCATTGGTCTGTCATATGGTCCTGGACGTTGTCCCATTAACCTTCGCGGAGGATCCTGATAAGTTCGAATCTCTCCTCGACTGCTTCTGAAGATTTCAATATACCTGAACAGCCACAATTAATACATTTACTTTATGGTCATGGCCATATTAAAAATCAGTTTAAAATGTTAATCACACAATCGTAGATTTCTCTGGTGAAAAGAATCAGAAAACCCCCTTTTTGTTTTTACCCACATCAGCCGAGTACACTACAGGACAATGTCACCAGGGCCACATTAGCACTAAATAGTTCACACCTTATCCATGTTCAAGGAACAGTGGACAGCCTCTGTCACTCTGTTACAGAATCTGACTGGTATATCAATGCTAACAACATGGCTATTAAAGATGGAGCACACTTGACTCCCACTCAATGACACCTCAGTGGTATTTACATATGTCAATATCTAGTTAAGTGGCAGAAAATTAGTGGTAGTTTGCATTAGTTGAGTGAAACATGAAACGGCTTTTTCAAATGCTGTCATATTTTACCTGACACTGAAATAAGTATAACGTCAACCATAAAATCAGATCTCTGACAAGGCCACTGGGAATCATAGTAACAAGTGTTAATTAACAGCTAAATTGAAAAACTCAGTTAACTTTTCACCAGAGCAATCAATCTACTTGGACTTGACATAATTAACATTTAACTATGTCCATGAAGAGATCCACAATATCTGTTAACAATATATCTATAAATTAGAATAAATGTCTGACTTGTTAGAACACATTGGAATGGAGGGATTTAGCTAAACAGATAAATTATAGGCTCATTTGAAGAGGCATGTGTGCACTTTCACGGCCAAATTGGAAAAGCACTTAAGATGAAATAAGAACAAGCCAGAACAGGTCATACCACACACACTCACAAGGGTCTCGACCCGAAACATCACCCATTCCTTCTTTCCAGAGATGCTGCCTGTTCCGCTGAGTTACTCCAGCATAATATGTCTATCTTCAGGATTATGATTTTTCCAATGATCGGCCTCAACTCTACTTTCCTGCCCAACCCCAACAATACTAGCACTCAGCATCCACAAGTCACTGGGGCAGCGCTTTCCAAGATTCAGAATCCCCAAAAAGAAATTTCTGCCATTTTCAATGAGCTTTCCTTTCCAAGATACTTCCACCAAACATTATAATTCTTCCACCCAGGTGATTAACCTTGTGAACAAACATTCTGTGAGGAAACCAAACATAAATAAGATTGTCCCTCATTCTTCTGAAACACAGCATAGAGGCCCAGTTTACTAAATTTTTCTCTTCATCCTAGGAAGGAAATGAACGTGCAATATGCACTGATTCACCACCGTTTCACCTGCAAGGCAATTATATCCTTAAGGACACAAAAGCCAAGCAGCAGCACATCCCGTAATTTGTACTATATCCCCATGAAATATTGTCCTTCCATTGGTGCTGCCACCCCCCCACCCCTCAACTAAGAGAATCCAGAACAAGCTCCCGGAAATGCAAAGGGACTTGTGAGTGCTTGTGCAGGATTCCCAAAAAGTGAATCTGCAAGTTGAATCGGTCGTAGGGAAGGCAAACAGAATGCTAGCATTTATTTTGAGAGGGCTTACAAAAACAGGGATGTAATGCCGAGGCTTGAAAAGACGCTGGTCTGGCCGCATTTAGAATGTTGAGGGGGAACCTCATTGAAACGTACAGAATAGTGAAAACCTTCGATACAGTGGATGTGGAGAGGATGTTTCACTAGCGGGAGAGTGTAGGACTAGAGGTAATACACTCAGAATTAAAGGATGCTCTTTTAGGAAAGAGCCAAAGAGATATTTATTTCATCACAATCACAGATGGTGATGAATCCATGGAATTCTTTGCCACAGAAGGCTGTGGAGGCCAAGTCAGTGGATATTTTTCACAGCAGAGATCCATAAGATTCTTATGTGTATGGAAGAACTGCAGATGCTGCTTTAAATTGAAGGTAGACACAAAATGCTGGAGTAACTCAGCAGGTCAGGCAGCATTACTGGAGAAGGAATGGTCTGTCTGAAGAACAGTCTCGACACCAAAACGTCACCCATTCCATCTCTCCAGAGATGCTGCCTGTCCTGCTGAGTTACTCCAGCATTTTGTGTCTCCCTTAGATAAGATTCTTGATTAGAACGGTGTCAGAGGTTATGGTGAGAAGGCAGGAGAATGAGGTTAGGAGGGAAAGATAGATCAGCCACAAATGAATGAATGGCATAGACTTGATGGACCGAATGGCCTAATTCTGCTCCAATTACATATGATCTAAACATATGGGACATATTGCTTGAGGCCAACACAAACCTGGACTTTCAACATAAATGTGACAAGATTCCAAATTGTGCAAGACCAAGTCAGACATTTTGCTTTTAAAAAAGCATAGAGCAAGTTTGTGAAACACAACATACGCAAATGCTAAATATTTCATCAATTTGACACTATACCGACGCTTCCAAGTGCAAATCCAAATACTGAGTTCAATCAAATATGAAATGTTTTATTCTCCAGATGAATTAAATACAAATTAGCAAGCTGACTAGTCATCACCTTCCCATTAGGTTAGATGACGACTGAAGCCTGCAGTGCTGTGCGCTGCACGCACTAAGCTGAGAAAATTGATTACAACAAAGGCTTGACAATGTAATATTGGTTTGTTACAAAAATGTAACTTAATTTTGCATGTATAATTTAGTTTATCCAAATGTAGCAAAGTATTTAAAAATTGAATCAAATTTAAACAATTTTGCATTCTCATCAGATAATCCTAAACTGTGGAGCCCCCTGGACGATCAAAATTCTGCAAATTTATTATTGAAATTTAAATTATGCAAGTGCAGATTTCCAAATGCCCGACAGATTACATTTGTCATTAACTTTCAACTCTATACTGAGGGCTCTACAGTATAGGACATCTTTTACACAATTTAGAAAAATCAGTTGAGTCCCCACTGTTTTCCAAAGGCATGTGGGTGGTTCGACTATTTTCTCTTCAAGAATGAATTAATTCTGCAACCTGAACATGTGGGCTTAAAGACATATGAGCCACCCTTCCGTCCAGCCCCACCTGTGCCCTATTCTTTCCTTGTGTTTCCCCAGTGCTTTTTCAGCTATCTCCTTTGATGCAAACTGCACGAAGGCTTCCCCCGTGCTTCTCCCCTGGTAGTCCACCGGCAATGTTATCCCATTTGGCACGATTTCCAACCCTTCAACCCAAGGACAAATACCCCACAAGGGGAACAATATTAAAAGTTGAAACATTCCTACTCTTATACACATACTACAGCATTATCAAATGTTGAGTAATGATATCAGAATTGACTAATGAGGCAATAGGCAGTATAATGCTGAGTACATAAAGCAAAGATTCAAAAAACAAAATAAACACAACTTCAAATTTTAAAAGTTTGAACAGAATGTGTTTGTTTAACCTGCTCGAATAGTAAATGCAGTTATGGAACATGGATGCAGCCACATTGGCAACATTCCAACTGATTCCTAACATTACACCTGGAATAAAAACAGTTGACTAGCCAAAAAGTGAAATTTATGAAAGGATGATTAATTTGTCCTTGAAAAAATATTGCACAGGACGTGGACATCTCTGCCATGTCCAGTGTTTGTGTCCAGGTGCGATCAAGATGGTAGTATCTAGCCACCAGCTTCACTAGTAGTCTACTCGGTGCTGTTCAATAGATTTAGATCAATAATGAATATAAAAGAGTTGCATTTCCAAGTCAACAGGTGTGGGACTTGGAGTGAAGCATCTTAGTTGGGCGTCCATACTCCTGCTCCATTGTTGCTCTCAGGATGAACTAAGCAAATCATCACTTAATTGGATTGTGACAAATTAAATTACACTTCGATTTTAAACCCGCAAACCCAAAGGGAGAAAAATAACTCAAACTAATGCATCTGATCAAGAAAAAGGTCAACAATATACAACTGGAATTGACCATGGAAACAAATCATTTACACAGTACCAAACTGAGTGAATGAATTGTTTAAGTCTTGCAATGATTAAAGTTGCAAAAAATCCTCTAGTTATGTCAGAAACCCAATCCAGATCCATTTGCTTTACATAATTAGCATCATACAGACAATGCATTCACCAAGCAAACTCTGTGTCAATACACAAATTTAGCATGGTCTTAAAAAAAAATAAGTGCTCACTTACATTACAAGCTCCAAGTTACTGACTGTGAAGAAAGTTAGCTATGACATTAGACTAGCTAAATAATCACTAAACTAGTGCCTCAACCATACTTCATCTAATTGAATTTTTAACTGGATTTAAATTACAGTAACAAGTTCAACTAAACGGCTCAATCTCTTGAAATAATCACAGAGCAGACCAATGGCGCAACTTGCAAAAACAATTAACTGTCAAATCACTCGGCCCCAGAGCTAACTTCTTACTGCAATAAACCACTACGCCAGGATTCCTATAATCTACCACCCAGTTATCTCAATTAGACTTAATAATTACAGCAAGGACTTCGATCTCACCCCATGGTTGATAATCTTTATCGAAGGGTTTAACACCTGATAAAGTAGCCATATGAGCAAGGAACCACCAACGTGACACTTAACTCAAAACAGTTGGTACTTTCAGATGGGGAGAGGGCATGAGGTCAAAAGCATGGTTGGACCCTCCTGGCAAATTTGTGCACGTAGTCCACTAATCATCTAAAGAGTCGGAGGCTTTCTACTTTTATAATTACTGCAGACTTTTGGGCCCCATTACAAATTCTTCACAGACAGTAACTGAGGTATCAGCAGAAAAATAAAATCTTACATTCTTTTGAAAAGGTCAACATGGATACAAATAACCCAATTTAAGGGAGAACCACTACATTCTTATCCCTTTATGTGTTGCCACTTTTGGCGCAGGCTTGGAGCGTTGACAGGAACAGTCAACACTGTAGCCAACGGCTAGAGGTGCACCATCCCAGGCTACCCTTCCTGTTAAGAGTAAGTGCCCCAACATTTAAGAGATCCCCAACATTGGCAAAGTTAGAAACACTCAGGACAGCAGACACATATCTGCATCTACCATTCTGCAGTGCAACATTAGATTCCAAATTTTTAGCACAACTGACCCAAATCTTAGCTGACCCAGTCATGAAGGAATAGTTTAGAATAACAACACCAAATACGTTTTACTTGCATTTTAGTATTAAAATTATCAATTCTACAATACAAATATTTATAAAACTACAAAAAGAGCTAAAACAATTCAAAATCAGATAAACTGTATCCATTAAAAAAAAACATGCATGGAACACCAGGATATTATTTATGAACTTACAAGGCGATGCTTCTGAGTAATTCCTATGCCAGAGCAACCTTTTCTAAAGTATTCCTTCAAATATTAAAATAACATTTATAGCCACTGGCTCACAAAATTGGACTCAAGGATTGATATTTATGAAGTTTTAAATCGAAGCATGGAAAAGTAAAAATAGAACTTGTGATAGTGGCCCTAGGTGCCTTTATAAAAAGTAATGCATTCAATGAAACTAGTTTAAACGTTAGCATTTTGCCAACAAATATAATTTTCACTTTGAAAATCAAACGTCACTACGATATAGAAATGTGCCTTCAAAACCTGGTCCAATACCTTTTGCTAGACTAAAGCTAACATTGTTCTACAATGTACCTCAAATACTCAATGAAAATGCCTTCATTGCAGATAACTGCTGAATTGTAGAACTTCTTTTTGAAAGTCGTTACTTTTGGATTAAAAACCCTTGTGCCCAATGCTATGTGCCATGTTTTAAAAGGTGATTTAACTATCCCACACCCAGTTGTTAACAAAATACTCTAGATCAGCCTTGGAGAGCAACATCCAAAACAAAGAATATACAAAATTACGAACAAATACACCCAATCTTTTCCCCACAAATCAATTTATTTTAACATTACTATGACATCAACACCTCGCCAGCTAATATGTCCAAGTATTTGGTGTTCCATTACTGGGGAAAATAAACAAACAATGAGTACCTGTGAAAAACTGCAAAATTTCCTCCTTGCTGCATCCAAAGGGTAAGCCTCTAAGGCGTACTGTTCCATCGCTTGTTGATTCCGTTTGAGTTGGGTTAACATGTTTTAGTACCCAGTCCATTTCAGTGGCTTTCGTTTCAAACACTGTAAATGCAAGTTAAAATACTAACAAAAATCTTAATCTACAATCATTTCTGCAAAACATCAATGAGGAAATATCAATGACCAAAGATCCAAACATCCTATTTCCATTAATTACAATAATCTGCTGGATTAGTTTGGATAGCAAAGACATTTGCCCCATAAAATACAAAACTGAAGATTCAAAGATCTAGCATGGATCACTGTTCACACCAACTTTGTTTTCCCACTTCTGCATCCAGTTCCTACACACAGATAGTATAGAAACTTCCCTTGGGTATTTTACATTTATTTTTTTCTGTATAACTGCCACCTGATGAATAGACTTTTGGCTTAATTCCATTGTAGATTCAAGCGTTCGTTTTTCTCAAAATCGAACAGTTCAAGATCAAAATCTGCTCGAAACAAAAGCACCCTCTGCAGTTGCTAAGCCAAACAAACTTATGGGAACCAAGAAAAGAACAATCTGCTAAATGAAAACAAACAATTTTATTACAAATTCCCACCCAGCTGATCCCATTCAAAACATCCATATTTATATTTTAATTATTGAATGTATGCCTAACAATTTAAATGATTCAAACCTTTCAATAAAGGAGAGTAAGTGGTCAGTAAAATTAAAGTTCACTGGCTTAAGAAACCCAATTCAATCACAAAATATGAATTGCATAAACTCTCTGCACAAGACACAGCCATCAAATTCTGCACCATGGGTTAAATATAAGAGGATTCACAAATCATTCAAGTACAAACAAAACGTATGCCTAATCCTGAGACACTAATAAGTCACACACAAGTTCCATCATTTTCCTGATCAGCCAAACGTGTCAGTTTTTAACAGGTCCATCTTAAAGTACACCGTGCACACATTACCTTCCCATACATTCAATGACCTATCCCAGTACTTAATAGCAAATAAATGGATTCATTACACTCAAACATTGTCGTCTTCTTGTGCAGCCAGCATCTTGACTACAAATATCACCTAGGCACCAAACAATAACAACACTAACAACATCCAGGAATAAAAAGAATACAGGAGATCAGAAATGCAGTCAGACAGGGCTTAAACAACATTGTAAAGTAATTATGCAGAGAAAACTGCAGGATCTTAACAGTTCATATACAAGGGTATTTCCCCTCCCAATCCCCACTTAAAATGCCAGGAAAATTCAAGTGAAGGAAGCCAAAGTTTAGAATTAGCTAGTCTGCAAAAACTCAACAATGGAAAGGTTAGAAATGAGGGTAGGCCACAACGATAATTGAAAAAGTTTCAAACTCAAAAATAATTTTACCTAAGCAGAAACCATTATAGGTCAGCACGAAAAGCAATTGGTGAATAGGAAACTCCACCTGGTGGCGCCACAGTGGCTGCCAAACCAACAGTCTGTCTCATCCTTTTCTTCTTTGTTGCTTTTTAGTTTGTGTTAAATGCATGTTTAAGTGCTCTTTATCTTTGTTTTTATGTGGGGGGGGGGGGGGGGGGAGAAAACCTTTTTTAAATCTCTTACCTGGACGGAGATGCGATTTTTTCCGTATCGTATCTCCGTCCACACTGCGGCCTAACATCGAGGAGCTGGTGGCCTCTTGCTGGGGATCGACCTTGTACCTCCAGCCACGGGAGCCTGCTCCAACCATCGTGGAGCTGGCGATCCCCGTTAGGGGATTGACCTTGTACCTCCAGCCGCGGAAGCCTGCGGACTTTAACATCATGGAGCTCGCGGCCCCTTAGACAGACTTCGGGAGCTCCAGACCGCAGGAGCTTTGACCGCCCCAACATGGGGGCTTCGATCTCCCCAACTGCGGATGGTTCGACTGCCCCGTCCGCGGGAGAATAAAGAGTGAAGATGATTAGATTTTATTGCCTTCCATCACAGTGAGGAATATGGGGAATCCGCTGTGGTGGATGTTTATGTAGTTGTGGACTTGTTGCTTTTTTTAGTATGACTATGGTAAATCGAGTTTCGCTATACCTTAATTGGTACGTGACAATAAAAAACCTTTGGATTTGGTGGTCATTATTAAGAGCTTTGAAGTTCAGAGCAGAATTTATGGAAGACAACCGAAAGATCACTGGAATAATCAACAACACCCCCCCCCCACCCCAAAACTGCTTACTCACGTCAAAAGTAGAATGATTAAACTTCACTCATTACTTAATGTAGCACAAGGAATTCAGTAAATAAAGACCCGAACTTAGGCCGTGTCCCTCCAATTTGAAACAAGCTTACCTTCAATGTATCTATGTCCCATGCTTTCACGATCTTTTGCAAGGGCAACTTTTACATCTTCCTCAGTTTCTAGCTGAACAAAGGCTTCTCCACTTGGGCGTCCTTCTCTCAAATAAGTGAAGTGTATTCCACCAGTTCCGTTTACTATCTTGCAATCTGAAAATACATGAATTACTGGCATATTTTCTGAAAAGCAGGGAAACAAAAAAAAGCTATGTTCTGAATGAAAAGACATGTTAAAAGTGCTGGCCATCATCAAAACTGAAAGGCAAAATAAATGGTTGCAAGTATCATTTATTTCCATCTTTAATGCTGACCTTAATGTCAAATCAACGTACCGAGGGGAGTAGGAGAAATAGTGGGCACATTAGGACATTTAAAATTAATTTATTAATCTAGCAATTAACATTGTCACTCAATGGCAAAATTCTTACAATTAAAACAGTGCCAAGTATGCTTTCCCTCCTTTGGTCATAATCAGCTGCCAGGCCATGATCTCAACGATAGTTTTGAAGTGAGAATTAAGAATTCCACAGTAAGATCAAAATCAGATATATCTTAAATATGTTGGCTGGTTACTTGGTTATTGTAATTTACCTAGAGTTAATAAATGGTAATACTATCAATGGTTGATGGGCTTCTGATAAAATGGGCAGTTAGGGTACATGGAAATAAGTGGGAGAAATAAATGTTGGAAACATTCTGTTGGGGAAGCTTCTGCGTATTTGAAGGTCGCCTTTCAGTGCGAAAATAAGTCCCCATACCTCAACATTACTGATCAAATGTATTTAAAAATCCATTCAGTTCAAATTTTTAGGCAACCCCCTGCACTTGAAAAGCGAAGTTCCAAATCATTCACATAAATTCACCAAACCTGAGAAAAACCGCAAAACCTCATCGGCTGTGCATGACCATGGAAGTCCACGAATTCTGACAATAAAATCTTCCTCCATTTGAATGCCTGATTATGGAAGCTCAAGAAAATTTCTGAAAAAATAGAAAATTAAAAATGATAGGTCCGCCATAACAATCCTTTTTGAAAAATGAAAAGCAAATACCTAATGTATTACTATACATTCTGATTGGTACATGGCGGCCAAGGTAAAACCTTAAGGTTAGTTTTACATTTTATTAGATGGTGCTGCACAAACCTGTTGGGTCTTTAATGTGCTCAGCTGATGGCTTAGCACTTCAGACTTTACTAACTATGAGTGAAGATAGTTTACTGCTATTAAATAAAGCACATATAAGACCATACCAGGATTAGACACACGCACACGCAAAGACGAGAAGCCAATGCAGAGGAGTTAAAGGAGGGGAAGCGCAACCAAGAGCTCCCATTGATGCTAATGGAGGCTTGATGCTCATGGAGAAGAGGATAAATATATATTCACTTAGGAGAATGAGTCATGCAGCAAATAAACAACTTGCCCACACCAATCAACATGCCCCATCTACACTAGATCTACCTGCCGCATTTAGCCCATATCCCTGAGTTATCCTATTCCATGTACCTGTCCAAATTTTTCTTAAACATTGTAATAGTACGTGCCTCAACTACCTCCTCCAGCGGCTCATTACATATACTTATCACCCTTAACATCTTTCTGATAAAACAGGGTGACCAAAACTGAACACAATACTCTAAATGTGGCCCCACCATTGTCTTGTTAGACATAAACTAATTGAAACGTGGAAAACTATCACATATTTCCATTGTGTCTGGAAGTGGGGGGCAGTTTCAAAATAGAAAATCCTTCATCAAGCAGGTACTGAGAAGTACTCGATAGTCCAATACTGTTCCTACATCTTGTGATCTTGTAGCTTTTCGTGCTACTCGTTAGTCCAAACTTCAGATGGAGAAGTAATGTAAACTTGTTCCTTTCACGGGTGAAGCTTTGCACAGTAGACCCACAAATATATCTGACATCATTGGAAAGAGTGGATGTCGTGTGTTTGTGTGGAGATGCTGGAATTATCTTTGACCTGTACACTGTGAATGGTTCTGTTGTAATAAAAGGCCCGCTCCCGACATCAGTTTGAAGAAGGGTCTCGACCTGAAATGCTGCCTGTCCCGCTGAGTTACTCCAGCATTTTGTGTCTACTTGTTACTTTTCTGCAGACAGGGGAGCACGCAATAAAAGCACTTTGTTGTACCTCGGGTACACGAGACAATAAATAAACTATAGGGCTGGAGAGAAGAAAGTGTTAGGGTCAGCAGCTCCGATCAAAGACTCTCAAGGCAGGCACACTAGACTCACGGGCATCTCGGGCATCATTCGAAAGAGTATATTTCAAGTGTGTATTTTTTTAATATATATATATAAAATTTATATATATGTGGAAGAAACTGTTGGGATCAGCAGCTCTGATCAAAGCCTCTCGAGGCAGGTACACTAGACTCACAAATATCTCTGGTGTCATTCAAAAGAGTGTATTTCAAGTGTGTGTGTGCATGTGTGTGTGTGTGTGTGTATATAATATATATATATACACACACACACACATATATATACACACATACATACATATATGGAAGAAACAGTTAGGATCAGCAGCTCCGATCAAAGCCTCTCGAGGCAGGCACACTAGACTCACAAATATCTCGGGTGTCACTCGAAAGAGTGTATTTCAAGTGTGTGTGTATATATATATATGGAAGAAACAGTTAGGATCAGCAGCTCCCATCAAAGTTTCACGAGGCGGGGGCACACACGCGGCCACCTTTGGCCGGAGGGTTAACTCCACACCTCCAACGTTTCCCTACAAACACACCCCCACGCGGGGGGGGGGGGAAGAGAGAGAGAAGAGGGAAGGCGGAGGTATCTCCATCAAACGAGCGGGGATAAAACCCGTCGAGCACGGGAAGTAAACGAGCCGCCCGCCGATAACCGGTGGGCCAAACCGCAGGAGCCGTCGAGAGTGTGTGAGCGTCCACCGTCCATTACACACTCACTCACCCCCAGAGCGCAGCAAAATGGCGGCCGCGCCTCACAACGCCAGGCATCCTCGTGTGGGCCGCGGATTATCCCGCCGCCCCCCCTCCCTCCCCTCACCTCACAACCCGCACCGGACAGAGACATTTCATTAACACTACACACATCCTCCCGAACGGACGGGACGGTTCGGGGCCGGGAGGGAGCGGCCAAACGGCGGCAGGGCTCGGGCGCGACATCTTACCTTTAGCTCGCCGCCCGCCGACTACTCCGCCCGGCGCGCTGACGTCACACGCCGGGCACAATCCCCCCCATTGTGTCGTCACCACAAAAAAAACCGTTTCACTCAGACGTTCAAACAGTTCAAACATTTCAAACATTTCTTTTTATCATCTTTTATTCATCCAGAACCTCACAGAAACACACCGACCGTCCTTTCTGTATAAAATATTACTATTCTCACAAAGCCCGCCTCCCTCCACCACTGATAGGCTGAAGCGCACAGGATCCCTATTGGTTCCCTAACATGTCAATCAAACATTTCTTTTTATCGTCTTTTATTCATCCAGAACCTCACAGAAACACACCGACCACCCTTTCTATATAAAATATATTTATTAAAGATCCTATAGGATCTTTGATATTTATTCTCTCTATGTTTATTCATTGCCACAAAGCCCGCCTCCCTCCACTAGTGATAGGCTGAAGCGTTCAAGATCCCTATTGGTTCCCCAACATGTCAATCAAAACATGTCAATAATAATAGCAATATCTTTTATTGTCATTACACACAAGTGCAACGAGATTTGGTTTGCAACTTCCATCCCACATCATAACTTAAACTATTTTACCTTGTATGTATCGTTAGCTTTTATGTTTGAATGTTGCACTGACTGGTTGACATTTTTAAATTTCGTTGTACAGGGTTCATGTTACAATGACATTAAAGAAACTATTCTATTCTATTCTATTCTATTCTAATAACATTTAGATTTAGATATCCCGAGAACAAGGTGAAAGAACATTAGAACTGTAAAAGTTTTTATTGTGTTTTATTTATCCAGAACCTCACAGAAACACACCGACCACCCTTTCTGTATAAAATATTATTTATTCTCTCAAACATTCTCACAAAGCCCACCTCCCTCCACCACTGATAGGCTGAAGCGTTCAGGATCCCTGCACAATACAATACCATTTATTGTCATTTGAACCTCATTGAGGTTCAAACGAAATTTAGTTTCTGCAGTTGTACAACCAAGAAAGGAACCAAGACACAACACAATTTACACAAACATCCATCACAGTGAATCTCCTTCTCACTGTGATGGGAGGCAAAGTCATATCTATTAGAACAGTAAAAGTTTTTATTGTGTTTTATTTATACAGAACCGTACAAAAACACACCGACCACCCTTTCTGTATAAAATATATTTATCAAAGATCCTCTTGCCCGATCCGATGGTCGGTGTGTTTTTTATTCTCTCTATATTTATTCTCTCTATATTTATTCATTTCCACAAAGCCCACCTCCCTCCACCACTGATAGGTTGAAGCGTTCAAGATCCTTATTGGTTCCCTAACATGTCAATCAAAACCTTTATATACATATATTTTTTTAATAAAGTCATAGGAGCTCTTTTTTTTTTGTTTTGGTTTTTTTTTGCTTTGTCGCCTCATGGTTAGAGACTAAGAAAAACGATCCCACTGGGACACGGTTAGAGAGTTACAAAATAAACCATCCTACTGGGAATTAGTATTAGTCCTTTAAGTTATGACATCGGATGGAAGTTGCAAACCAAATCAAATAAGTTGCACTTATGTGTAATGACAATAAAATATATTATTATTATTATTATTATTATTATTATTATTATTATTATTATTATTATTATGTGTAATGACAATAAAATATATTATTATTTAAAACATTTTTGTTTCTGAAATAAAGTGCAGGTTGTTTCCTCCAGGCAGCCAGTCCCCGCCCTCACCCTCTCCCCATTGGTGGATCTGGAGTCCCGGGGGGGGGCCGTGAATGGCGGCCTCTGATTGGCGAGGGTTAGTGTCGATCATTGGTGTGATTTGCATAGTCGCGGTCCCACCCCCCCCCCCCCCCAGAGGGAGAGGGGGAGGGGCGGGGGAGTCTCGCGAGGCTTGAGGGCCTGAGGCGGAGGGGAGAGAGAGAGAGTTGGTCAAGTTGTGACGGGAGAGACTTACAGTCGCCGTCTCCCTAAAGTGGATCGGATTGTAATGTCTACGCCACTTAAAACCTTAAAAAAATAACCCCACACTTTTCCTGCCGATTTCGAGTGGAACAAACTAGCAGAAAATGAGCTTCCTATTGTAAGTATATATGTGTGTGTCTCCTCCATTCTTCCTGTTTCACTGCTGAACTGTGTGTGTGTGTGTGTGTGCTGACTCTGGGCCTGCTCCTTCTCTCCACCTCACTCACCTCTTTATTTTATTTTTTGTCGTCGCTGTCTCCTTCTGCTTCGTTGCTGCACCCTCTTCTCCCATTTCGCCACACGACAATTTACCTTCTGTTGGATTGGTACATTTGTTGATTGGAAATACGGTTTTATCAGCAAAAAAAAAAAGAAAATCCCACAATTGGACAGACTTCCCTATTTTTTTTTTTTTTAAACCTCGAGTTATCTTTATCTTTGATCCCAATTTCTTTCATGGAACAAGTATTGTTTCTTTTATTTTTTTTTAAATACAAACTGCTGGAGTATTATGGTTTATTTTAACCACGACCTCATTTATAGTTTATTTTAACCACGACCTTCATTTGGCAATAAACCGATTCTGTGATGTTCGATCTGTTCTGATCGATTGTTATACCCACAACCCAGAACGTGGGTTGTAATCGTCCTGATTCTCTCAATTTTGGGGGCAGATGGGAGCTCTACTCGTGAAGTATCGTGTTTGATTACTCCATGTGGATTTCTTGGTTGTTGTCTGTATTTTTGGTCATATGTTTGCAAGAGTCTTCCCCCCCCCCCCCCCCCTTTCACCCACCCCCAAATCCCATCCCCAGCAATAGTTTGTTTGCCAGCTGCAACTACCCATTTGTGTTTCATGTTGAATGAATAGACTTCAAAATAATTTACCTCTCTCCTTCATTTTCTCTCTGCCTCCACCAGGAAGGAAAACTGTAGGTTTCAATTATCTTCCTTCATTATTTTCTGCTGTGTTTGCTTCCTGACGTTTACAAATCTTGGCTACTTTACAATGACCTTTGCCTGTTACCCATTTTCCTTCGTTATGGTGTTTGCAATTGTTGAAAATAGCAACATTATGCTTTTGATGGTATGGAATGGCGGATTGCTCCATGCGTTATTTAGAATTTTATATCACAGCAAGTGTACTTGTGTAACAAGTAACAATTTTGAGATCATATTGTGTCTGAATCTTGATCAGTTTATTTCAAACATTATAAGAATACCATGGTTTTGGTTAATACTTATTACTTTTGTGGGAAAATTAAAACTTGTGATGTTTGTCTCGAATGACATACTCTGAATTACCTTCTCGATTTCCAGTTCACTGTTTGTCATGGTGACTGCTTCCAAAAAGAATTGCTTAAATAACTGGTGACAAGACACATGCTTTAATGGAAACAAGATGGCCATTTTAAAGATATTGTGCCTCTGAAGGCTTGTTTGTGTGGTTTTGTGGTTGCAGACTGCTCCAACTTAGTGCAGGTGAAGTCTCTAAATTCACCAGTAGTTTGCTTTTTTGTGATAGATGTTTGACTGAGTGTGCGTAGGGGAAGCAGGTGGGTATTCTGCAGCTACAGTTTTGAATGGAGATCCCCTCCTCGTGGCAGCCATCATCCGCCTTCGCAGCAGTTGAAATCTTAATTTTCATTTATTCTACTTTTGTGACTTTGGATGGCATTTCGTCTAGGGCTGCACCTTGGCCCATGATCAGTCTGATTTAGCTGAGCTGATCGGCTTCTGAATCTGTTTCGTAGGATAATACCTGTAACCTTGCCGTATTCTCCGCTCATTTATCAGATCACTTTCTCCTCTTTATGTCCTATCCTCGCTGCCCATATTTTTTTTTTCTGGAATGAAAGGGTAGCCGATGCAGTAAATTACTTCAGTGCATGTCATTGGTAAAGCAACCAGTACCTAGATTCACCTGACCAACTTGTGTTGCTAGTCTTCTTCCATGTGAAGATTTTGCAAACTGATTATGAAACGTTTGATTTTGAATAGTCAGGCTTTGTTTTCTCACTGGAGATGTATTTAGTAGGAAGGAACTGGAGATGCTGATTATACACAGAATGCTGAAGTAACTCAGCAGGACAGGCAGCATCTCTGGTCAGAAGACCCTTTCCATCTCGCCAGAAATGCTGCCTGGCCTGCTGAGTTACTCCAGCATTTTGTGTGTATCTTTAGTAGTTAGTACTTGACTTTCGGCATTGGAATAGAGGTTCAATATTTTCATTCATTTATACCATCTAGGTGTCACAGGCAAGGCCAGCCTTCATTGCCATTAACAAGGTGGTGGCGTTGCATTGTAAAATCACTGCAGTCCTTCTGGTGAAGTATTTCCATAGTGACATTGGCTGGAGGGTCAGGGATTTAGACTTGGTGATAATGAGAAAACATAAGGTGGAAGGTGGTGTTTGGCTCGGCAGTAATTTAGTTAAATTTAGAGATCCAACATGGTCCACCGAGTTTGAGCTGACCAGGAATCGCCCTTGCAATAGTTCAATCCTACACACTAGGATCAATTTACAGAAGGCTATTAACCAACAAACCTGCATGTCTCCGAATGTGCGAGGAAACCAGAGCACCGAGGAAAACCCACGCGGTCATGGGGAGAACGTACAAATTCTGTCCAGACAGCGCCTGTAGTCAGGATCGAACCCGGGTGTCTGACCCTGTAAGCAGCACCTCAACTGCTGTGCCACCCTGGCATAGGTGTTCCCAAGCACCTGCCGTCCTTGTCCTTGGTGCTGGATCTTGTGGGCTTGGGAAGAAGCATAATTGAGAAACTGCAGCTCTTTGTGTAGGCGTACTATCGTTCACTGGATGCAGAGGATGCATGTTTGGGTTAGTGCATGAGGTGTAGGTCAAGCAAACTACTTTGCCTTAGATTGTGTTGACCTTTGTGGGTATAATTGGAGTTGAATTTCACCCAGGCCAGTATTCCATCAGTTTCCTTAACTGTTCTTTGTATATTTAGCAGACACTTTGGGGAATTGAAAGTTGAGTCACTTCCTGCAGGATTTATGACGCAGCAGATGTGGCTGATAGTTAGTTATTAGATTATCATGTTGGTATATTCTGCTATCAATGGTTCTTATTGTCCATGGTAGGTAGACATTCATGACTTTGTCAAGACTTGAGAAGCAGAAGGCCTATGATAAGGTGCCGTACGTGAGGCTTCTAAACAAGATAGGAGGCCACGATATCAGAGGCATGTATAGAAAATTAGTTGACAGGCAGAAGGCAAAGAGTGGGTATATAAGGGCCTTTTCTGGTCGCCGTATGGTGACTGCTGGCGTTCAGCAGATGTCTCGTGTTGGTCGGTTATTTTTTGCATTTATGTTAATGATCTGGATAATGGAATTGTGTCGGAAGGAACTGCAGATGCTGGTTGACACTGAAGATCGATACAAAATGTTGGAGTGACTCGGATGTTTCGGGTCAAGACCCTTCTTCACACTCAGTCTGAAGAAGGGTCTTGACCCGAAACGTCACCCATTCCTTCTATCGAGAGGCTGAATGGCCCAATTCTGCTCCTATGTTTTGTCATCTTGTGAGGTTTTTGTGTCACTTGGGCATATGGACAGCTTTTCCGAGGAGTGGCAAATGGATTTGCACATTGTGCAATCAGCAGCAAATATCTCCGGTATTTTTGTGCTAGAGGGGTTTTCATTGATGATTGGGAGAAGAGTTCCTCTTGGGAGCTTGAGAGATTTTCTGAGGCCGAGACCCTTCAACAGTCAGAACCACCTATGGACAAAGCACATCTGTAACCAGTGAGAGCTTCCCTCTTGTCTGATGTCCTCATTCTTTAGGAAACACGGGTTCCCCTCTTCCATTATAGATGAGACTCTCACTAGGGTCACCTTGATGTTCCGCTCTTACTCTCCCTTCTCCCCCCCCCCCCCCCCCCCCCCCATTCATAACAAGGCCAGACCCCCTTGTCTTCACCTTCCACCCCATCAGCCGTCGCATACAGCATATAACCCTTCAACATTTTCGTCACCTCCAACGGGATCTCACTACTGGCCACATCTTCCCATCCCCACCCTTTTCTGCTTTCCGCAGAGACCGTTCCCTCCGAATCTCCCTGGTCAACTCGTCCCTTCCCACCCAAACCACCCCCTCCCTGGGTACATCCCCTGCAACCGCAGGAAATGCAACACCTGTCCCTTTACCTCCCCCCCCTCGACTCCATCCGAGGACACAAACAGTCTTTTCAGGTGAGGGAGAGGTTCACTTGCACCTCCTCCAACCTCATCTACTGTATCTGCTGTTCCAGGTGTCAACTCCTGTACATCGGCGAGACCAAGCGCAGGCTTGGCGATCGTTTCGCTGAACATCTCCGCTCAGTCTGTCTTAACCTACCTGATCTCCCGGTGGCTCGGCACTTCAACTCCCCCTCCCATTCCCAATCTGACCTTTCTGTCCTGGGCCTCCTCCATTGTCAGAGTAAGACCCAGCGCAAATTGGAGGAACAGCATCTCATAGTTTACACCCCAGCAGTATGAACAGTGACTTCGCTAACTTTAGATAGCCCTTGCTTTCTCTCTCCATCCCCTTCCCCTTCCACGTTCTTCCACTAGTCTTACTGTCTCTGTCTACATTCTATCTTTGTCCCACCCTCTCCCCGACATCAGTCTGAAGAAGGGTCTCGACCCAAAACGTCGCCCATTCCTTCTCTCCAGAGATGCTGCCTCACCCGCTGACTTACTCCAGCATTTTGTGTATCATTGATGTCAGTGTTGTTTCAATGTTTCCTCAATGTCTAATAATTCTAATTTGTTGCTTTGAAAGTAATATTTTAATCTGCCGATGAAATATCAAGACTTTTCTTATGATGAGCAGTGTTTATTTATCCTGTTCAAAGAGTCTGTTCTTCACATCAGCTTCAGTAGTAACTAATATTCTGTTTTACTTTGGATTGGAATGAGATTTGTTTTTTCTACGTATCTCTTATAAAGTACGTGCCTTTTGCCAGCAGAGGCTATTGGGTAATAGGGGCAGGAACCGGCTGTAGTTTCTTTTTCTCTTGCACATAAAGTTCTGAAGGGCCCCATTCCACTGCTGCCTGCCTGAACTTGTATACGTGCCGGACAACTTTGTCACCTCAGTTTGTTTCGTACTCATAGAGTTTTGCTTTAAATTGTGCAAGTCCAACTTAATCCTGTTCTTGTGTAGTCTGTGTGGATTTCTAACTATAGTTTATGCTATTTCCTGTTGTCACCCATGTGACTACAGGTTTTTTTTTAAGAGTGCGTTTTGTCCCTGTGGGTTTTCTGTGAAATTCTATTCCACCCTTCTGCTTGTAGAAGCAAGGAACTGCAGATACCAGTTTACCAAGGAAAGATACAAAACTCAGGAGATCAGGCAACATCTTTGGAGAACATGGATAGGTGACTTTTGGGTTAGGGCCAGTCTGAAGCGCGGTCTCCACCCAAAACATCACTTATGCATGGTCTCCAGAGATGCTGCCCAACCCACTGAGTTACTCCAGCATTTTGTGCTTGCTTTCCTTTCCTTCATGCACGCATATCCTATTCCCGGGTCCATTTCGCTTTCACCCCCCGACCCCTTACACCTACATGCCCACCCTCTGGCTTTACATCCCATTCCTCGTCTCTTCTTTTAGCTTCTTTGTCACTTATTCCACCCACCTTTTGCTTGCCAGGCTTTGTCCTACCCCCCGCCTCGCCTTTGCAGTTTTGTTCCCCCCCCCCCATTACATGCAGTCTGAAGAAAACCTGAAATATCTCCTGTCCGTTCCTTCCACAGATGCTGCCTGACCCACGGACTTCCTCCACCACTGTTTTCGTCTTTTCCTTTCCTTCGTTCCCCACTACGCTCTGCAGCGTTTTCACTTGTAGCATTATGCTTCACATATGCCTTTTCTCATTACTCTGCTTCGTTCATTATTGGAGGGTGATTATTTCTCCTCTATCTGATCCACAGTTCAATCAAAGCCTTCTCTTCCTGGCAACATTCTGTGCACACCCAGGCTGTACAATCAATCCTTTTACCACTTCCCTTTCAGAAGTCCTAGACCCCAAACTTCCATTCTGTGTAAAACAGTGATCCGACTGCACTACTTTCATGTCCTATGCTGCACTGCTGATTAAAGTACGTTCTGTTTGACATTTTGTGATTGATACACCTCCTGTCAGTTTGCTAGTATGACTGTAATGTCTGATTCCTGCACCCTTCAATTCTCCATCATGTGCCCATTAAACACTTAAGGGCTTGTCCCACTTGCGCGATTTTGCCGGCACCCTTCATAGCCGCATCAGGTTGCTGAAAATTCTCAACATGTTGAAAATCCAGTGGCGACCAGAAAAAGGTACAACTCTTTGGGCGACTACTCACGACCAAACAGGCGTCACCCCGCCATGTACGAGTTGTGGCTTGTATCATTGCAAATCTTTTGATTCGGGTTTCTTCAAGTCTGCTGGTGATTTTACATGTTTGCATTGTGTTAAAACTTGACGTTTAATAAGCCAGCTGTGAAATGACCACCAAGTGAATTGATGAAACTGTGGGGAGAAATGGCACTGTTTTGTGTAATTATCACACCCCTATTTCTGGAATCATATTCCTTAGTGGGCATGTCAATGTTGGTTGTCTTATCTTTAGTTTTTGACACTTTCGCTGTAATTCCTCTTACAATTAAAGTTGGGGTGAAAAGTGCTGCAGCAATTAGTATTGTCGCTTCTCAATTGTAATGGCCAAGGAGTTTGATCCAGATCTCTGATGTTGATTATATGGAGTCTGCACGTCCTCTCTGTGATCGTGTGTGTTCCCTCCACCACAACTACTGGTCCTTATCCGTAGATATGCTGGGAGGTTAAGTTGTTACTGTAAATTAGTCATCATTGTGTGTAATGGTGAAGGGCAGTTCATGATTGTATGAGAGAATAATTTGCAAGGCTATGGAGAAGAGGTAGAATGGGACTGATGGCATTACTCTGCTGGGAACTGGTATAGATCCAATGGGCTGAATGGTCTTCAGTGACATTGCAAATGCAGGGTGAAGAAATATTAAGAGTTATTGTTAAATCCTTTCTATATTAGCTTATATACTTTTTAGATTACCCTACTGAAAAACCCAAATAAAGTTGAACAGACAGGTTGTTCCAGGATAAAAGCTAATTGTAAGATTGTAGACTAGTGTTCTCCAGTGGGGATAGAAGAGTTCCAATGACCCAGAACTGGTGTGCCATGGACTGCTTTGATTGGAGCAGACTTCTGTTGCAGTGCATCCACATGTATTGATCACCCATTGCAAGCCTGCCCTCCCATTCTGTGATCTGTTTGAAGGGGAAATAGCAAGACCAGGGCATGGGTATCGGGATTGGGGAAAGAGAGCAAAGTGTAGAGATTAGGACCTGGGAGAGTTGTGGTTTCTGAAGATCATGTGTCGTGTGAGATGGTGTCAGAAGACCGGGACCATGTGGTGTCCAACAGGCTATGGTCAGGGTATTGTGTAAGAGTCAAGTGTTTTATTGTCACATTTCCCAAAATAGAAAACAATTCTTACTTGCAGCAATATACCAGATATGTGCACAGTATTCAGTAGACACCATAATAAACAACGATGTTGAAAATAAATACAAAATGCTGGAGTAACTCAGCGTCTGTGATGAAAAAGGGTGGGTGACGTTTCTGGTCTTCGCCCTTCTTCATACCATTACCCATTCTTTTCCTCCAGAGATGCTGCCTGACAGGCGGAGTTACTCCAGCACTTTGTGCCTATCTTCAATATATACCAGCATCTGCAGTTCCTACACAACTAAATTTTCAATCTAACAAAACAAACAAACAATATAGTGCAAAGACAAAAAAACAATGCACAAGTCACTAGTGCAATCAAGGCAGTTTGGAGTTCGTAGTGTTCAGCAGCTTGATGGTTGTTGGCAAGAAGCTGCTCCTGAACTTGGATGTTAGTTTTCAGGCTACTCTACCTTCTACCCAGTGGCTGGAGCGAAATGAGAGTGTGGCCAGGGTGGTGTGGGTCTCTGATGATGCTGGCTTTTTGAGGCAGCTCTTGCAATATATCCCTTTGATGGTGGGGAGATCAGGACCCATGATGGGCTGGGCAGCGTTAATGAGGCTGGTAATGGGTTGAAACTGGCCATCTCGTGGAATATATGACAAGCTTGCTAGATATCAATCATGAAAAATGGATTGTCATCTAAATAGGGAGAAACTGCAAATAAATTGTTGATCAATCTAGGTGGCCCAGTGCAAGAGTCACTATAAGCTAGTAGGCATGTATTACTAGTTAGAAAGGGCTTGGAGTTTACAAGTAGGGAGGTTCTGTTGCATTACACATGGTGAGGTTTGTGGACACACCTGGAATACAGTGTACACCATTGGCCCCCTTTATAGATTTACCAGGCTAATTCTTGGGATGAGAGGTCTGTCCTAAGAAACTAAACAGTTTGACCTGTGTGCCATGGAGTCTTGAAGAATGAGGGTGGCCTTATTCAAAGTTAAGACCCTAAGGGGACTTGACAGTGTCGATGTTGAGATGATCTCAGTTGTGAGCGAGTCTTGATCAAGAGGCCATAACTACAAGATATGGGGCCATTCATTTAAACTTCAGGGACACGGGAATTTCTTCCTGCAAAATGAGATTTTAAATGACCTTTTTCCCTCTGGTCTGGAGATTGAGATGGGGCTCACTGGAGTCATATGGTCAATATGGGATAGGAGTAGAATTGGGCCATTCGGCCCAACAAGCCTACTCCGCCATTCAACAATCATGGCTGATCTAACTCTCCCTCCCCCTGCCTTCTCCCCAAAACCATGGGCCCCAGGCATCACCAGCTTAGTGGGGAAATGATATTCCAATAAATTAACACAGTCGGGTTCAAAATGCAGGACTGGGACGTAGTCTGAGGCAGTCGTCTGTCAAATGAAGCTGCAATATCCATGCTATGAACATGTTCAGTGTTTGCAGCCCTTTAGAGCAATGTGGCCTAATTTCCTGCTAACGTCATTCACGTGTGACTGAGACTGAAAGGTCTGTGTGTGAATGGAGGTACTTGGTTGAATTTCTGGAGCTGCTGACTACTCCCTGAAAATAGTTGTGATTACATCAGACTCCAGTGTAATTTTTGGCCGTTTCCAAGTCTTTCCTCTTTCCTTTTTCCCTGCTTCCCAATAGGCAACTGTCATACATGTACAATTGCAGTGCTGAAGTATAAATAACTTGCTTTAATTGCATTCCAGTGGCAATCGGAGTAATAGAACTTTCAAACCAAAAAAGAACATTCCAGAGGGTTCTCACCAATACGAGTTGCTAAAGCATGCCGAAGCAACCTTGGGCAGTGGCAATCTCCGCCAGGCTGTGATGTTACCAGAAGGCGAGGATCTTAATGAATGGATTGCTGTCAATAGTAAGTTTGGCCAATTTGCGCTTGTGGTTTTCTCTCTGTCTACTTCTGTGAAGTTGTGCCACTGCGGATTATCTTTTCAGCTGCCAGGGTGCAAAGTTCGGGAATACTCTGCCCCTTCCATAACATTTCTTTTTAACCCTCCCTGATTGACCAAGCTTTCCTGTCGAAACCAGGAAAAATCTAAAGAAAGGGTCCTGACCCAAACCGTCACCTATCCATGTTCCGCAAAGGTGTTGCTTGACCTGCTGAGTTACGCCAGCACTTTGTGACCACGTTTTCCTGCTGTCCCTTGGCAGCTTTATGGAAATGTTGTGGTCAAGATGCTATTTAAATTGAGCATGCTTTCATTTTTAAAGAGCAAGGAAAAAGACCATTCTACCCATCTGGTCCATACTGACCATATATTGTAATCCCATTTAACAACAACACTTGGTCCATTTGTAGCGGCAGATTTTCATATCTTTCGGGAAATTAACTCCCTAAAAACGAAACTTCTGCACAAGGATCTAAGCTCCAAACGCGCCCAAAAACATGTCATAAATCCCACCCACAATATAACGGGCAGTCTAAAATTTAAAGGCACATGCCTTCCTCAATGACATGCAAAACTGGCCATATTGTGTTTGATCGTAGCCTTATTGTTGGCTTTGGATTTTTTTACTGTCAAGTTACATGTTTGTGCCATTTGTATTTCGACGTCGTCTTGAAACCAAATGGAATTGTGGTTATAACAATCTTGATTTTCTTTTTATAGTTCCCATCATGAAATGTAAAATTGTAAATCATTTTTCACTTTGGTCTTGCATCAAAGGAGCTGCAGAAATGGGTTTCATGTCCTTTTACCTGTTTCGCTATCCCTCAGCTTTCATCATCAAAGAAAATATTAAACTGATTTAAAATGGGGACAGTCACTTGAGGATTTGCTTACTGAATGGCTTGGAGGTAACTAACAGTAGCAATGTGGGTGTTAATTTCTTTTCAGCTGTGGACTTCTTCAACCAAATCAACATGTTATATGGAACAATAACAGAGTTTTGTACAGAACAAAGCTGCCCTGTTATGTCAGCAGGACCAAGGTGAGAAAGATGTGCTCCCCATTGTAGGGTAAGACTTGTGTGAAACCTCTAGATAGCAAGGTTGACAACGACTTTGTGGTGAGGGTACACAAAATGCTGGAGAAATCCAGCGGGTGCAGCAGCATCTATGGAGCGAAGGAGATAGGCAACGTTTTGGGCCGAAACGTTGCCTATCTCCTTCACTCCATAGATACTGCTGCACCCACTGGGTTTCTCCAGCATTTTGTGTACCCTTGATTTTCCAGCATCTGCAGTTCCTTCTTTAACACTTTGTGATGTGGGTTTGGTCATTGTAATGCAAATTCACCAGATTCATGGCTCGGGTACGAGGGATTGTCCTGCAATGAAAGCTAGAGTAGGGTTGTTCTAGACTCAAGGGAACACAAACCATTAGGCAATTTCATAGAGGCTCCCTTTTTGTGCCTGCAGTATTTTTAGATTTTGACAGTGTGCAGCAAGTCTGTTTCCTGTAGCTGGATGGCTGGGAACGCGGGGGTTCCGCCCTCCAGATAAAAGGTAGCCATTTCAGAAATCTTTATTTGTAGGGTGCAAATCTCGTTTTATAGCAATGGGTCGTGAAGGCATTGAGTTAAGTGGGTGGGATTCCTTGAGAAAAGAGTGGCGGAGTTTTGGGTCAGCATGTGTAATGCTGAAGAAAGGAGACTACTGACCCTGAGCATGTGTAATGCTGAAGAAAGGAGACTACTGACCCTGTCCCACTGTACAAGTTCGTTCAAGTGCTCTCTCGAGTTAAAAAAAAATCAAACTCGTGGTAAGAACATAGAATAAACGTAGCGGGTACGTCGGAGCTCAGGGACACCGATTAGCGGCTCGTAACGCTAACGGCAGGTACTCAGGAAGACTCGCTAACAGCAGGTAAGCTCGGGAAGATTTTTCAACATATTAAAAAATGTCCACATGAGCCCAGAGTCCTTACGAGCGGCCATTACCGTAAATCTCCGAGTTCGAATCAGGGAGAACACTTGAATGAACTCGTACAGTGGGACAGGGCTTTAACAGTGAGGTAGAGATAGCAACAGGATAATGTTTAAGAAAGAACTGCAGATGCTGGAAAAATCGAAGGTAAACAAAAATGTTGGAGAAACTCAGCGGGTGAGGCATCTGTGCTGCCTCACCCTCTGAGGTTCTCCAGCATTTTTGTCTACAAAAGGATAATGTGCTGTGTTTGAGGCAGTAAGGAATATGGTTTATGATACGGGACAGCTGGAAACTGGCTTGGAGGAACTTGAATGTAGAACAGTAGGAAAAAATTAGGTGTCGGCTTGATTCAACATTTAGGATAGGCAGTGTTTCGTAATGCACTTGATGCAATGCAATGATGACAGCAGACTTGAAAGCAGGAAGAGCGATACCCATAGAAACAAAATGAAACTGTATTGGGCTCAGTAATATTGGTTCGCAGTAATTAGGCGTGGGCCAGTAAGAAAAGGATTGAGAAAACAGGAAGTTGGCTTCATAGGCTTTTCTTTTAGACTTGAGAGATACCGTGTGGAAACAGCCCAGTCGGCCCAATGTGTACACGTCGACCAGCGTTCACCCCGTACACTAACCCTATCCTACGCACCTGGGACAACTTTTGACAGCTTTTCCTGAGCCAATTAACCTAGAAAACTATACCTTTGGGTGTCAAAAACAATCTGATTGATCTTATTCCCCCACTTATGCAACCGGGTTATTGATTGGGGACAATCAGCCATGATCACAATGAATGGCGGTGCTGGCTCGAAGGGCCGAATGGCCTTCTCCTGCACCTATTTTCTGTGTTAACCCATTCCCTCTTTGGAGTGTGTGGGGGAGACCTGGAGAAATCCAATGCAGTCACAGGGAGCGTGTACAAGCACCTTTCAGACAGCACCCGTGGTCAGGATTGAACCTGGGTCTCTCCCGCTATAATCTGGCAACTTGCCACTGTAACATTATACGGTTAGAGGAAGCAAGGTGAGGGATGAGGCAGTTTTGAAGGCGTGGTAGCATGGAACGTTCTGGCCACGTGTGTAAGCTTAACGAAGGAACAGGATGGAATTATGGAATTCTAACAGAAGAATGCCAGTACTTGTATTTTTATTTTGAAGGGTGCATGGATGGCACAATTTGTGGGGAAAGAAGTTTGAGTCTGGGGCTTCCTGCTTCATGATAAAATTGTTGACTGATCCAAGCAAAAGTGGTGCAATGTGTAGTCCGGCTGCATCATGGATTCGTTCATCTGGGTTTGGTCCTTGACCTCCGAGTGGATTACCCCAGCGAAGGTCTGGGTTACCAAAGTCATGCTGGTCGGTCGGGGTAGGGCGGTTAATTGGTTACTCTAACTTATCCCCCATGTAGATTGAATGGTAGAAGAATAGGTGTGAAGTTGATGGTGTGCAAGAGGGAATAGGTTGCATGAGTGGGGAATAAGATTGATCGGATTGTTTTGGCTCCCACAATGGAATTGATGGACTTTATTCCATGTTTCAAGAAGATATGACACAAATAATAAATGGACTTGCAGTACCGTCTAACTAATCTCAAATGAGGTATCCTAAAAGTTAGTAAAATAGATAATGGAATTTCAGTATTCACGCATTCTTTTCTTTCTTGTCATCTCTACCACCAAGATATGAATACCACTGGGCTGATGGCACCAACATTAAAAAGCCAATCAAATGTTCTGCTCCAAAGTACATTGACTACCTTATGACATGGGTACAGGACCAGCTTGACGATGAGACCCTCTTTCCTTCCAAGATTGGTAAGCCATTTTCTCTCGACTGTTTTGGAAATGAAAGCTCTTCGTTGAAAATGAAATTGCAATCTACTAGAGCAGGAACGAGTGTACCTTTTCGCAATGAGATGAGGAGGATTGTATTTAGCCAGAGGACGGTGAATCTGTGGAACTCAATGCCACAGACGGCTGTGGAGGCCAAGTCATTGGGTATCTTTAAAGCGGTATTTGGCGGGTTCTTGATTAGTAAGCGTGTCAAAGGTTATGGGGAGAAGGCAGGCGAATGGGGTTGAGTGGGAAAGATAGATCAGCCAAGATTGAATGGTTGAGTAGACTGGGGCTAATGGCTTAATTCTGCTCCAATGACTTATGAACATGGATGTGAAATGCTCTAAGTGCTTACCTGAGTCATGAAGTCTGTGGTGAGGAAGTCAATGGATTGTATTGCTGAGTTGGGAATTGTTAGCGCTAAAGTAAATATTAAGATGCGGGGAAAGTTGAGGGAAGAAGAAAGGAAAGGGGTGAAAGGCTGGAGGTGATTTTTAAATTTTTTTTTTTTTTAAAGGCGTGAATAACGAAATGTGGGGTGGGGGGGGTTAATGGGAGAAGTAGAGTAACTATTTGGAATTGTCAGAAAGAGGAAAGGGGAGAGACTCCCACTTTGATACCCCTGCCTTGGGTTCCAACCAGGCTGAACCTGAGCTGCAGGAACCTTGTGATTAGTTGCATTGCATCCTTCCTGACCTGATACAATTGGGCCATTTTAATTAAACCAGCATTGACATACTCCGGATACCAGCATTCCATTTTTTTTTTTTTTTTTAAAGTAATTTAGAGCAAATTATTTAACCCCTCGGCCTCACCGTAGAATGGTGGGAAGGAGAGATTTTTTTTTTTTTATTGGCTTTAGGATGTGAGGCGCAGATCCTTGGTAAGTGTGCTCACAAGCCTTGTTCATGAATACTGTGCCTGTGAATACCAGGTGCAGGGTCCCGATCATTTAAATGGAGAATTTGCTGCTCGGAGAAAGAAAAATTATCATGCTCATTTTGAAGGACAATTTTGAGTCCTTTTTTTTTCTCTCAATACTAAGTTGGGATCAGGCCTTTGCCACCTGCCAAGTTTTTCTTGGTTACTTTGTGGGTTGGACTTGTTCTGGTCCACCATGGGCTGCATGTCAGCCATGCGAGGCCTGACTGAATGTAAAGCCAATAATCACGAGCGGATTAGGGTGACACAGTGGCGTAGTGCCAGGGACCCAGGTTCGGTCCTGACTGTGCAGAGTGTGCACGCTTGCCCTGTGACGTGGGGGGCTCTCTGGTTTCCTCTCACACTCCAAAGGCGTACATGTTTGTAGGTTCATTGGCTTTGGTAAAAATTGTATACTGTCCCTAGTGTGTAGGATAGTGCTAGTGTACGGGGTGATCGCTGGTCGGCGCGGACTCGGTGTCGCATCTCCAAAGTCCGAAAATTAATTCTTGCGGATTAGTGAGGTGATTACACATCTTGGGACAGGAGCACGAAAAACAAACTAAGAATTGTCTCTGCCTCCATCAATATTGGCTGACTTAAGAATCCTCAGCCTTAACTTTTATTACCTGCAAGATTTTACTCTAGACTTTGGCTGTTAAAATTTGGACAGGTTTTGATGACACCTGAAGTTGATTTTTTCCTTTTTAAGATTTTTTGAGTTTGAAAAGGGGGAAGTCTTTTAGGACCGAGATGAGAAAATCATTTTTCACACAGAGTGGTGAATCTGTGGAATTCTCTGCTGCAGAAGGTAGTTGAGGCCAGTTCATTGGCTATATTTAAGAGTGAGTTAGATGTGGCCCTTGTGGCTAAAGAGATCAGGGGGAATGGAGAGAAGGCAGTTAAGGGATACTGAGTTGGATGATCAGCCATGATCATATTTAATGGCGGTGCAGGCTCGAATGGCCTACTCCTGCACCTATTTTCTATGTTTCTATGAAAGCTATAAACTCTGAAGTATTTTTGATTCATCATGTTTATTCATTGCAGGGGTACCCTTTCCAAAAAACTTCATGTCTGTGGCCAAGACCATTCTGAAGCGGCTGTTTAGGGTCTACGCTCACATCTACCACCAGCATTTTGACTCTGTGATGCAGCTACAGGAAGAGGCCCACCTCAACACTTCCTTCAAGCATTTCATATTTTTTGTTCAGGTAAAATATTCTCCCTGCACTCTCGACTCTACTTGGCGAAGCATCTTGATAAAAAGTTGTGCCATTTATTTATTCATTTACATCTGTTTGTTTGCCTTCACACGGATGTAATTGTGGCATAATGCCATTATGATTCTCATAGTGGATCAAAGGATAATTCATGGCCAAATTTCATTGCCCTGTACTTTTGGGCATCTGGGTTTATATTTTAAGAAATGCAGGCACTTTTCTTCTACAAACTTGACGTCTGCTGGTTTTCCCCATTTTCTTTTCTGTATAAATCGAAGTGTAATTCCCCTGTCCCACTTAGGAAACCTGAACTGAAACCTCTGGAAACTTTACGCCTCACCCAAGGTTTCCGTGCGGTTCCCGGAGGTTTTTGTCAGTCACCCTAATGGTCGAAAGTGGTTTCCGCTTTAAAAATCTGTAATTTTTTAGTGGAAGCCGGTTGCGATGCTAGTTGAAGGTGGTTGCCGGAGGACAAAAACCTCCGGGAACCGCATGGAAACCTTGGGTGGGGCGCAAAGTCTCCAGAGGTTTCTGTTCAGGTTTCCTAAGTGGGACAGGGGCATAACTGTTCCCTAGATACCTCCTCTGATTAAGTGAATGCTGTTCATTAAATTGATCATTTCGATTGTTTCTGGCTACCCTGAACAGTACAACCAGATCAGCCGCCACCTTGAACATTTATGGATAGTGCTTGAATAATAACACTTTTAATATACTGAGCCAAAGAGAAGGCATAATTAAATAGTTAAGCCATAGAACTTTAATCACCATAACAGATTGCTGTCTCTTGGAGTGCACCGTAGTTTTAAATTAAATTAACGTGTGCGTCATGTTTTTTCTATTAGATTAACTTGGAGTTACGTGAGCACTTACAATAGCTTTAATTAATACCACATCCCTCAAAATAAAGACTATCATTTGCAGTGCCTGGCAGAACACAACTAGAGCTGCTGGAACGCGATTCACTTACTGTACATTAATCTATAATTTGTGTTTGTAAAGGTACACGCAGTACATCAACAACACAAGATTAAGTGTAGACGCAAAGTGCTGGAGTAACTCGGGGTCAGGCCGCATATCTGGAGAGCATGGATAGGTGATGTTTTGGGTCGGGACCTTTCAGTCACGAAATGTCACCTATTCATGTTCTCCAGAGATGCTGCCTGGCCTGCTGAGTTACTCCAGTGCTTTGTCCTTTTTTTTAAAAAAACCAGCGCAACTGCAGTTCATTCTTTCGAAAGGAATAATTGTTTAAGATGGCCTGTTTCTTACTGCTTGAAACCAAAGGCCTTTAGCCATGACGGGGAATTCTGTTTTAATAGGGGTATGAAGATGTTCTCAAAGCAACGGAGCTTAATATGGTAATTACGTCAAAAGTTAATGAGTTGAGATATCAAGGGCTCCTTTTCTGTACATTCAACCCTTGGGGCAAAAGTGCAGGAGCAGTAGAGGGTATATGCTGTGAGGTCGGGCATACGTAGATTGTTTTCACCAGAGCATAGAAGGTTTAGGGGAGACCTGCTGGAAGTATACACTATTATGAGAGGCTTAGATGGGGCAGACAGTCACAACTTGTTTCCTGGGTAGAGGATGTAGTTTTAAGGAGAGAGGAGCAATATGTGCGGGGCAATTATTTTTGCACAGAATGTGGGTGCCTGGAATGCATTGCTGGGGGTAGTGGTGGAGGCATTTTAGACAATGACATTTAAGCGGCATCAACTGTCTCCGTTGCCATAGAGGGAGTGCAGTTGCCATAGAGGGAGTGCAGCGAAGGTTCACCAGACTGATTCCTGGGATGTCAGGACTGTCTTATGAACAAAGACTGCATAGACTCGGTTTATACTCTCTAGAATTTAGGAGATTGAGAGGGGATCTTGTAGAAACTTACAAGATTCTTAAGGGGTTGGACAGGCTAGATGTAGGAAGATTGTTCCCGATGTTGGGGAGGTCCAGGACAAGGGGTCACAGCTTAAGGATAAGGGGGAAATCCTTTAGGACCGAGATGAGAAGGAATTTTTTCACACAGAGAGTGGTGGGTCTCTGGAACTCTCTGCCACAGAGGGTAGTTGAGGCCAGTTCATTGGCTATATTTAAGAGGGAGTTAGATGTGGCCCTTGTGGCTAAGGGGATCAGAGGGTATGGAGAGAAGGCAGGTACGGGATACTGAGTTGGATGATCAGCCATGATCATATTGAATGACGGTGCAGGCTCGAAGGGCCGAATGGCCTACTCCTGCACCTAATTTCTATGTTTCTATGTCTCTAGGTATATGGTGATGGCAGGATATGGATCACATGCAGGCAGACATTAGTTTAACTTGGCGTCATGGAACATTTTGAGCCACACAGCCTGTTCCTCTGCTGTAATGTTCTATATGCTACTAGCTCTTTTAATAACTTTAATTTTCTCCCAAATTTCAGGAATTTAATCTGATTGACAGGAAAGAACTTGCTCCTCTTCAAGATCTAATTGAAAAACTTGGATCAAAGGACAGATGATTTGTCTCCCTATTTTCCACATCAGCGTGATCTTAGTGCTTTTTTCTACCTTCAAGATCCCCATTTCCTGCGCGTACACAGTATGACGTGTGATCATTGTGAGCATGCTCTGTGGGAAAAATCCATTGTCTTTTGTTGTTAAGTAGTTCTTCGATATTTTTGTGAATAACTTCAAAAAATGCACGTCCATAAGTTGTTGGTTCTAGCCATATGTCAGTGTTTTAAGGACCTCGCCCTTCAACCAAATTGAAAGGCCCAAGGTGCACAGATATTCCATCTATTCATAAAGGGCATTGCCGTGTTGATTCTCTGCCCTTGGAAGCTAAGAGTACACACACACACAGGCTCTGCATTTATCAAAAGCCGACCGTGAAGCAAATTAAAAAATGCTCTTGGGGGAGAAATATTGCTGCATGTAAATTGGATTAATTTGGTTTCTTGACTGATGAATTTGTAGTCTGGGTTCCTACTTTGTTTGTGTTCCACCTACCTCCCGTTTTGCTTTGTATTCATTTGAGGGAAGATGGAAAACCAATGATTCTTGACCTTGAGCTAGAAACAAACTGGAACTTGTGCAGTTTGAATGTATGTTTTAAATGAGTTGATTTGCAGTATGACTGTACGTTGCTCATGCTGCAAATAGGCAAGTTAATTGTAGACTAGTTAATTGAACACAGTCTCTAAATGTACTGTTTGGGTTCAAAAGACAGTGAGCGATTTTGTACTTCTATGTCGGTGCGCATTCTCCTCTCTCTATTGTTATTGTGTGCGTTTTGATTTGGCCATTTGAGGCGTGTTTGTACATGGACAGTTAACATGGAAAGCCCTCACTTTCTCGTGCGGTTTGGTTGTCTTGTATTTGTCAATATATCACTTTCTGCGTGTAATAGGTTTCAAACCAGTGGAGAATCTCTTAACTTTTTTGAACAGTGTCGCAACTTAAAACTCTTTAATCCAACACCACACTGCAGGAGGCAACATACCACTAGTTCATTTCCTCACACCTTCCTCCCCATCCCCTGCCAGAAAAGAAATCCCCATTGATTACAGTATTGAACAGTTCATACTGCCTGCAACCTACTGGTTGTATGAATCCACCCTTCGCTCTGATTTTGTTTTTAAATGCTTTGATTTATAAAGGCACATATATTTGTCAATTGTGGTTTTCTGCTCACTGCTTGTGTTGGCTGTCTTTTATCCGCAGTTTTGGATTATAACACAGAGCATGTACTGTTGTATATTGTGAACACTGTGTTGCCTATACTTCTAATGTTATTAGATGCACTTTGGGGACTGTGCCCAGTTGCCTTAACTAGACTACTTTTTTTCAAAACTTGGTCAGTCATGCTTTACTATTGAACATGTTTTTAAAGTTTTTACACATTGGGGTGAATAAAGGCAACTTTGCGGCATGCTGTAACTTTTTACTTGTGGTTGCTTTATAGCAAATAGTTTTGGGGCAAGGGGGGGAATTTTCTTTTAAATATAGCAATAATTAGCTTAAATGTCCTTTTTATTTTAAGTAAGGTTTGTGACTACTGAAAATGACCAGTTGTCAGATGGAGGGAACTTCATATTTCACGGCAGGCGACTCCTAACTAATTCTATACAACGTTGGAGGAGGAAGGGCAGTTTTGGTAATACAGTCAAGTAGAACTCCTTTGTTCAAATATTGCTGGTTTGCTGTTGGTGTGCATTTATTGTATTCACTTTGGTACAATGTTGAGCATAGTGATGGGGGTGAGAAAGTATGGGGATGAGTTTGAACTTTTTTAAGTCTAGTTTTTTTTTAAATGTTGACAGGTACTCCAAATTTCAAGGTAAGATACCTTTCCAATCTCAGCCCATTTATGTCTTCAAGTCAAGAAGCTCCCATGACAACTCTCATACATCCACCTGCCAGAACACTTCACGTAGGAATTGGTGCCCTGGATTGTAATTCTTTGCCCAGAGGTCAAATTTGCATTTGTGTTAGTTTCATAAGGTAGTAAATCTCCAGTTTCAATTGTTCCCAAATGTAGAGGGCTGTGACAGTTGTTTAGATTGTCTAAAATACAGGTAAGGTTGGCACAGGATTTCATAATTTACTCCTGCCTGAACCTAAAACCAAGATTGATGTTGGCAAAGATGTTCTTACCAGTGAAATAACCTAGAAGATCTTTCAAATGGTGATTGACTTCCCGAGTGTTCTTGGTACATTTAATACTGACTTCTGGAGACGAGCAAATAAGGGAGAAAGTTGTAGTGCTGACTTTGGAAACTGCGAATAGAATCCGTTTTTAAAGTATTTAATTTCTAATGAGGGTTTGAAAGCAGAGTGCATCAGAATCTCTGGAGGAGAGAATATAACATCATATTAGAACTTGGCAGGCTGGTGGAGATTACATTTTTCAATGTCCCTTCTGAATTATTTTATTTTTTTTCTCTCCCTTCACTTACCATCAGAGGGAACCTGTAAAATGGACTCAAGGAGTTGACTGGATTTTGTGATTGAGGTTTCGTGATTCCGGTTTGGAAAATAACTAGGAAATGGGCTAGCTGACAGTTAGGAGAAGTCTCCTATTTGTTCAAAATGAAGTTTGATTCTTCACTTTTAGATGTTAGCAGTCCAAAATGATTGCATTTCTCATCCATGACCAAAAATCGTAAAACTGAACCCTGTGAGTTTTGAAGAGATTTCCACAAAATACTTTTAAGTCTTCAAATCTGTCTTTCAGTTCAGGGAGCAGTGCGTTTTTACATATGCTAGTGTAAATTATACTGATTTTTTTTTTTACATTTGAATTTGAAATGTTTTTGATAAAGTATTTGATAATTGTCATGTTGGAATTTTGGTACACTGTAATTTTTAAGGCTTGCTTATGTTTTCTGGGAGGAGGGTGATCTTGGTAGAGACATTATGCACAACTTTAACCAGAGTTGCACTTGTAGTATACAAACTAAAGAAACAATAAATTGAATTACAGCATGCTCTGCCAATGTATTACCAACTTGTGACTCCATAGAAGAAAGATCCTTGGTTGTATTTCAGTGGTAACTTCAAAACTTTTTTTTCTATTTGAAGGGGAATAAAATTTGCATCCGCATACTCGGTCTTCATGTGTTAAATTGGTTTGTGTTAACTTAATTGGAGCTTGCTTTTGATAATTTTTTTTTTAAGCAAGATATCCAGAATTAATTTTGCTTAATTCTCTGAAATCGATTAACCTAAATGAAGCCAGGAGCTCGCAGTGCAGGGTATTATTGTCAAATCCACATCATTATGTACAACTCCTTGATCCTTCTTGCAGGAAATGATTGTGATGTTATTGATGTTAAATAAAATCTACTCTGCATTGAGAAACATGTTGTTCAGTGGTTTGGCACTTGAGAATGCAGAACCATAATTTACGACAGATAGTACAAAGCACTGGTGTAACTCAATGGCTCCGGCTGCATCGGGTGATGGACAAGCTCTGGCTCACGAAGGGTCCTAACCCAAAATGCCACTTATCCATTCCCTCCTTGCAATTTGTGTAGGAAGGAACTGCAGGCGCTGGTTTACACTGAAGATGACACAAAGTGCTGGAGTAACTCACCGGGACAGGCAGCATCTCTGGATAGAAGGAATAGGTGACGTTTCAGGTCTCGACCCAAAACCTCTATACAGAGCAGCTGCCTGACCCGCTGAGTTACTCCAGTATGTTGTGTCTACCCCCTAGTAATTGCTGCCTGACCTGTGACGTTACTCCAGCACTTAGTGCGATTCTCAAGATTCCAGCATCTGCAGTTCCTTTTATCTCTATTCTGTTCAGCAAAGTGTGCACTTATATTTTAGCTGCTTGAGGGTAAATAATTTGATTGAAACGGACATCTATGGTTCGTATGGCTGATGGAGGAAAAAAATATGCCCGGGTTTAAGATTAGTTAACCGACGTGATGCCCCAGAAGAGAGGAAAACATGAATGGGTCTGTGTTGTCACATAATCCCTACTTTGATCAGGTTTGCCCCCATAATCACATTTTGCACAAGTTCCAACACATTGTTTGTGTAGCAAGAGACTCCAGCAGCTTTGCCTTGTTCCTGCCTGCTTCAACGTGGGAACAAGCTTGCTCTATATTGCATCAATATTCACAACCCAAAATAATGGGCTGGCAATCAATGTTAAAATAGATGTGGCTTACATTTGCATACAGAGAGCAATGCTTTGGCTGTCCTGTCCAAATAACTTGCACATTTTAGATAAAGTTCAGACTTTTATTTAAGAAACGATCAAATTTGAGTTGGATTAAAAATTGTTGCCTTTGTATGAAACTGCAAGATGTGTCAAGTACTGTGGTGTATATATGGAACTACTTATTGAGGGGTTGCACAAATGCTTTCATTTATATTTCAATATGTCACTCCGTATGTATGCTGAATTTAAAATCTTTTAAACAATCCTTTCAGATTGTGGCAAAGCTCAAAATACAAAACTCTCAGACTCTATGTTGAAAGCCAACACTGTAGCTGGTGTGTTTTTTTTCTTCCCCCCCCCCATGTTTTGTCAGTCTTTTACTTGCCTCTAGAGATCCTCCATTTATTTTTGTGCATACATTATGTAACATAAATTACATTTGAATTTTCATTTTAAGATTAATGCAAATAAAATGATTGAAACCATTTTTCATGTCTTTATTCTTATGCCATTTTTGTATGTTCTGGGAGCAGGCCTGGGGAGAGTGGATGTGGAGCAGATGTTTCCACTACTGGGAGAATCTGGGAACCGAGGTCATAGCCTCAGACTTAAAGGACGTTCCCTTAGGAAGTTATCTGAGGGATTTGTTTAGTTAGCGGGCGGTGAATCTGTGGAATTTTTAGCAGCTATTTTTCCACAGCTGGGGTTTCCAATCCCCTGTCTTGCAAGTAGACGAATGCATGTGACCATAAATTTCATAACCACCTTGCTGGGCACAAGAATCAGTGCCTAGAAGGTCCCAGCACAGGTGTTGGGCTTTATCCTGCCCCTAGGATCGACATACAGTATAGCGCTGGAGTAACTCAGCGGGTTTTTCTCCGGCAAAAAAAAAAGGTGATGTTTTGGGTTGGGACCCTTCTTCAGACTTTGTCCTGTCCCTCCTCTTTTCCAGCTTTCTCTGCCTGCCCTGCACCACAAGCAGTCAGAAGAAGGGTCCGGACCTGAAATGTTACCTACGCCTGTCCTCCAGAGATGCTGCGTAACTCCAACTTGGAGCGGTGCGGTGCGGAAACAGACCCTTTGTCCCACTGTCTCCTGGCAGTAGCTCTACCGCTGCGTCAGTGTGCCTAAATGGTCTAACGTAATAGAAATCCCAAGTCATTTACATCTGTAATTGGCCAATGACACAGGTTAACATGTCCTTGTGACGCTCTCAAGATGAAGTATGTCATTAACTCTGGATAGTCTCCAAATGTTTCTCAAACAAATTTCTATGGTGTTTGAGTGATTTGTTCAGCTTGCCTTTCTGGAAACTAACATTTTGTACCCAAGTGGGATTTCTCACAAACCGCTGCTTGTCTCAGACTCGATCTGATACATTATTTGTTCTGCATGAAAGGCATGTCCATACCTTTAAACACCCCCCACAGCCATGAACTGACCATTATGCTAACAGTGTGTAGGAAGGAACTGCAGATGCTGGTTTAAACCGAAGATAGACACAAAAAGCTGGAGTAACCATGGTTCAGACAGCATCTCTGGAGGAAAGGACTATGTGACGTTTTGGGTTGAGTCCGAAGAGGGGTCTAGACTCTAAACGTCACCTATTTTCTCCAGAGATGGTGTCTGACCCGCTGAGTTTCCAACTGCCTATTATGCTAACATTTCTCCCCTTTACCATTCAGGAAATTACCTCAAAAATCCTGCTAGAGATGGGAGATTTCAAACTTTTGAATTAGATTGTTGTTTTGATACAGGATATCATAACCTTGATGTTTTATGACACAAAACATAACTCAGACATAGAAACATAGAAATTAGGTGCAGGAGTAGGCCATTCAGCCCTTCGAGCCTGCACCGCCATTCAATCTGATCATGAACATCCTATAAACATTGTTTGGGGTAAATTGAATAAATTATTTTTCACCTCATCATCAACGTACTAATTCAAAAGATTTCTTCAATTATTTGGGAAAAGTACCCACACAATTAATAAACTTTAGGGGTACAGCTTAAAAACAGGCCCTTCAGCCAATCAGTGACCCCATACACCAACCTACACACTTTAGGGACAATTTTACAACTTAATTAAGCCAATTAATGTACATATTTGGACCGTGGGAGGAAACCGGAGCACCCGGAGAAAACCCACGTGGTCACAGGGAGGACGGACAAACTCCGCTCAGCACCTGTAGCCAGGATCGAACTTGTCTGTAAGGCAACAACTCTACCGCTGCGCCACTCGTGACACAACCTGAAGTAATTAATAAAACACGACGAATTATGTGTTTTAAAGAATCGATTAATAATTACAACAAAATTACACACTTTGAAATGTGAATTCTGTTAGCAGCAAATAATTTTTGCCCTCACCAGAACATTGAACGACAATTTTAAGTGTCACAAATGGGAACAAAAGCCAGTGATTTGAGTGCAAAAAATAAATATAAAATTTATTAAAACACCCACAATATTTCAAAATGATCAGGAAGAATACATTTACAAGGAAGTTCTTGCAAACAACCTCTCTGTGTACAATACAATGCAATAAAATTCAAAAATTAATCCTGGTCTCTGTTAATCAGTGCCTAATGATACAATTATGGACTGTTGGATAAGACCATTGAGGAAATAAAATAAAAGAAAATTTAAAAAATAAATCAACTCAAAATAAAACTTTCAGCAAAATATTTACTGTACTAATAATATCTGTGGTAAAGTACACAATGATCCTATTCCATCCAGATTTTTATGCTACTTTTTATCCATCAAGCTGCAAACTTTATTTCAAGTTGCGGACATCGATGAATTTTTAACAAAGAAAATAGTTTCAAGTATGGGTTACAAGTTAGCCTCTTGCGCCCGAGGAACTTGTTACATAGTATGTATAACAATTGTTTTTTTTTTACAGTTAAAATGAACACCAGAGACAAATTGGAACAATATTTTCCTATATCGTTTTATTCTTTCATGAAACATCTTTTCTCACCTCCAAATTTCTTAAATACATTAGAAAATAATTAAAAAAAAGACAATAGGCTTTTAGAACATTATCCACTACAGCTTCGACTTAATTTACAAAGTTTTATCCCGTTTTGTTTCGTGTGTGTAAACCAAAGCAACCAAACATTTTTAGTTGTTACATTTACAACATGGATAGAACTAAACTAAGAAAGTAGAATCCCTGAAAGATGGATGTTAAAATAAGCAGAGATGTTTTTCATCGCTGTTAAAAGTATCCCTGATGTCAGAATGGAAAGAAAATTAAATTAGGCCACACTATATTCTGTGTTTCTTAGGCCTGCTGTTTAAATTAGTTTGGAACGGAATAGCATTATGAATTTTTCTTTTAAACACAAAACCAAATTTAAAAATATATTTTAATTAAAATCAAATGTGTTTGCACCTTTTAAATGTACATTTTAAATTGAAGCACATCAAAGTGATTTCATTTAGATCTTGCGAGATTTACAGCCAGTGGTTGTTAGATAAAGTAAAACTGCAGCAGTCGGGAGTTTTTATTATGTACAGCGAACTGCAGGTAAACTCAACATGAAGAACTTGGGGTCTTTTTTTTAGAGCGTTGTCTTCATTTAATAGGGATGGATCATTAAATCAAATCAGCATCGTGAAACTTAGGTGGGGAACCAAGGCGAGGTATACATAACAGATTTTGGTTGCAAGGGTAATCTATTGTAACAATTCGCTTAAGTTGGACTTGGGCATTTTTGTTGAGAAGACTATTAATTCGTGTGGGTCAAACTCAAGTTCTGGCTTAATTCCAAATCCTTAGTTTTTGTTTTGTCAGAAAAAATTTAGTTACAGGTAATTATTGTAAAATAATTACAAGCTCCAGTCCATCAATTAAAATTAATCCTTATCGTTCCTCGGGAATTGGGGCTCATTGAATTACAATGAGGAGTTGCGGTCAGCCAGGCAGTGGTGATTTTTCCCCATCGCCCCTTTACCAAACACTGGCTGAAGATAATTTTGCCTCTCTGTGTGAAGTTATACTTTTGCTTGCCGCCAACGTAGCAATCGTGGCCAGAAGATTTAACGCTGACTGGGCAAGATCTGGAACAAAATGCATATCGGCTGCAGAAACTAAAATGAGAATAAAGTGCAGACTTTTTTAGTTGTAAGAACCATAGCACCAAAACTGTGATGAGATCTGAAGCCAACGAGCTCAGGGGAACCTAAAGTGAACGTTGGTAAACAGGGAACAAAGCTCAATAAAGTAAGTTTGTGGACTCTGGTGCAGATTCACTCGAGGCTCAATGGCCAGGTACCATTGTCCTCTACAGTAATTGATTCCCCAGTATGTACTCAATGCACAGTTTGAATGTCTGCAGTTGTATCTCTCACCAGTTTCAGCCAACACAGAGTTGATTGGGAACCATGTTTCCCAATTCATAATTTTTAATGTCTCGTTTTGTTTAAGAAATACTTAAATGTATTTCACAGACATTTGAATTTTGATTTTAATATGTCTTTCAACTCAAGTAACAAATGGAAGACCTCTTCAAAACTGTAAATTGAACTAAAATGGGCATTTTGGGCAAATATTGTGTTTAGATAAACAATTTCATATTCATTTTTATAACATATTACATTAAAGTCTAGTTTAGCTATATGTTTTTTAGTACTGATTTTTTAACAAATGGAATGTAAAATCCCTTACCAATTGCTGTTAACCATCCATTATTGAAAACAATTATTACAGATTATTAATCACATTTTTTTTCTACCTTGCCGGTAGACATATAAGTTATAAAAGATATATAAGCCCAATCACTAAAAAGGAAAAAAAGAGTAATTTCCTATTTACATTAATATACAAAGTGTACAAAGCAGTCTTGCACTGCAGTTATCCTTGCAATATTCATCCAACAGTCACATAGCTTTGTGTACAACAGAATTGCTCGAAACATGTTCACTGATTGTTGATGCCACAATAATCAGTAGCAGTCTTGGACTACCAGCAAGCCATGGGGAACTTGCTATAATCCCCCACCCACCCCAACCAATAAAAGCAATTATATACACCAGCTCCTTGTAGTAACATCATATTTTCATTGAGTGAGTGAGAGAGAGAGAGAGAGGATGTATGCCTCGTCCCATTATGTGCACCTTGTGAGATTGCATGCTTTCTTCACGATGATAAAGACGGCATTCTAAGGAAGGATAATTGCCTTGAGGGCCACTCCAAAAACAGCCAAGGAGGAAAGAGCAAGAAGCCAAAACAAATGTGTTCAAAAGCGAGTGTTGTTTGCGTGACAACATTAGCGACACAAGGAGGGTTTGATACTTTTGCAGGAAGTTACAATGGAGCCAGAGGCAGAAGTGAGTTTAGTTTAGTTTAGGGATACAGTGTGGAAACAGGCCCTTTGACCCATGAGTCCATGCCGAACAGCGATCCCCACACACTAACACTATCCTACACACGCTAGGGACAATTATACCAAGCCAAGTAACCGACAAACCTGTATGTCTTTGGAGTGTGGGAGGAAACTGGAGCACCTGGAGAAAACCCCCGTGGTCACAGGGAGAATGTATAAACTCCGTACGGACAAGCACACATAGGCAGGATTGAACCCGGGTCCCCGGCACTGTAAGGCAGTAACACTACCGCTGCACCAGCCGTGAGTGGTGAAGGTGATTTTGTGAAAGCTTGCCCAGAGTCAGTTGTCCTACACCGCTTGCATCCAACACCACAAATCCCAGCATGTGGTCAAAATGTGTTCAGAAAGTTCTTGGGAGTCTCACAGGCCTGAGGAGCTTGTTTCACTCTACCTGAAGTTACTTTAAATGCTTAGAAAATGCACACTGGTGATGCCCTGTGCATGCAGGTGATCTCATCCACATTCAACTCTTTCTACCTCAACAGTGTAATTCAACCACTGCTTGGCTCAACCCCGATGGATTCAAACGGCATAAAACATTCTCTTATGGTATTGATTACTGCCTTCTCAGAACGCGTTGCTATTCTTGATAGGTTCATTGGAAATCCAGATGTCTCAATATTAAATTTCACTTGGGGATTCTTGGACTGCAACAAACGCAGGAGTCTCCCAAGTGTGGCGTTGGAACATCGTTTCTCCCCTTCCAAAATGGACTTCTCTGTTTTATCTCGTATAACAATGGGAATGGGAAAAGCCTCCAAAAGAAGATGACATCCCATCCCTCTCTCAACCACCCATTTGATCAACCCAAGCATGAAACATGCCCTAATAGTGTCTATTGTAAATGCTCTGGTCGAATGCTGGAGTGGCTCCTATGCAGTGTTGTTGGAATCTTTTACCCGTGAATTTTAAGATTTAGTTTCCATGGGAATACCACAGAGTTAATATTCTTACATTTTCTGAATCTATCTACCTATCAAAAGGTATACACGTATACGCCCACGATCTTTGTCCTTTTGAAGGAAACCGATCTTGCCAAAAACGAGTTATAACATTTAGTTATCAAAATGAAGAAACCATGCCTATAGCGTAGGTATTTTAAAATTCTCTCCTTAAAGTTTGGATTTTATGAAAGCCATGCTTATTTGCGTTGTATTACAAGATTTCCCTAATGCTACAGATTTCTAAAGGAATATCGGGAGGGGGGAGGAAAAAACACAGACATCCTGGATTTTAGGACAAGGAAGTCATCAAACAGAATCCAAATTTCTGTACAACCAAAACACAAGCATTTATTAAAAAAAAGGGGCAGGATCACCTGACTGGACAAATTCAAATAGCACCTCAAATAAAAACAAAAGAAAATATAAAATCAATTTGGAAGAAGTTTAAAACATACTTCATATTTACAAATACTGATATACAAAATAAAGCCACAAGAATAAAGCATAAATTTATGGCAACAATTTAAGCACAGGAATTGCCAGCATGTTGCTGCAAAATGGGTAACAAAAGCTGACATGTTTCGTTAATTGAAGAATCCAGAAGGGTCCTGGTAAATTTGAGCTGCCTTGACTCAAGTAACCATAGAAGGTTGCACCAAAAGACATGTAGCTAAAATACTTCCCCCCCTTAGCTGTCACATTTGAAGGCAAGAAACCGCTCGGATCGACTAAACGTTAATATTTAAGTTGTATGTATGTAACTGTGTGCACTCTCAGTGTCCACACAGGCGGGTTTACATACACTCCATAGATACCTCGACAAAAGGTGTGCAATAAAACTTGCTAGGAAACCAAACCCAGACGGCATAGTTTAGTTATCTAAGGGACAGTGTAATGTAAGTGTAACAGAGATTGATTCTTCTTTCCATGATGCTGCGATATTGAAAAGAAAACATGCCTACTTCCGAACCCAATTTTATTGGCAATATGGCAACTGTGCCACATTGGAGAATATTGAAGCCCCCTCTCAGCAGTTCACATTATAAATGATTGTAATTCTAAGAATGATCTGTTTACTGAACCATGCTCGGCTAAACACTGCATCAGGTTTTGTGCTTGCTGTGTGTCTGAACGCAACGAGCTCTCTTGGGTTGTCTATTCAAGGTGTCTCCAGACTTGGTGGAGGTATGTGATTCATCGAGTACCAATGTTAGTGCCACACCATCTGATCAATGAGAAGCTGGTGAATTTTCAACACTGACACCGCTGTCAAAAGCTGGCTTGCACAAATTTGCAAATCTGTATAAGTTTTGTCATCCCTTCACCTAATATTTTGACCAATTCTAAATATGGATCCAAAATTATTTTTGTAATTTTTGCTCTTCAATAAAGTAGGGGTTTAGAGAGGTGGCCTAAACTTTCCTTGAGGAAGTATAACTCTGAAATTATATCTTATCCTTTGGAGAGGAAAAAGAACATGATATCGTATTTGCCACCACAATGCAATGTGTACATGCTATAAAGATGGGTACACAAAAGGCTGGAGAAACTCAGCGGGTGCAGCAGCATCTAAGGAGCGAAGGAGATGGGCGACGTTTCGGGTCGAGACCCTTCTTCAGACTGCAGTGCATTAGTGCACAAGATTTTTTGAAGCATTTAGAAAAAAACATTATTGATTATGTTGGTTATTTAACGTTGGTTAGTATTGTTCTGTGTTTATAAAATTTGGTCTATATTTTCAGATTCTCAAAACTGCACTTAATGCCATTTTGACAAGCGGTTTATCCCTGGCCAGTATTTTAAAAGTTGTGTACGAGCAGTTTGTGTTTTTAGTATCTACTTTGATGGGTTTTAGTATCAATGCCATTCACTGATGGAAAATAGAGGGGTTTTTTCCTCATTATGTTCTAACTTTCTCCGCACACGGGATTTTAATGAGCAGCCCTCAGTTTTGGCTGGACTCGTGCAAAAACTGAACTTCAATTTTAAGTGGCATTTATATTTTGACTGGGGGAATCTGTCAAAGACAAGTTGGTTTGGAGTTGGAAAAGACAAGTTGAGATTTGGAAACACTCTACTGCTCTAAATGTAACCAGCGACTACAAGGAATAACGTGTTGCTCTGCAGCCATGGCAAGTTATGAACCAGTGATAAAAGCTACCCCACATCTACTTCAAGTTATGTCAGGCTTTTACAGTGAATACAAATTGCTGGTAGTTCACATTTAGTCGTTTATTTTAGCACCCTTTAGTGTTGTTTGCATGTACAGAAACAATTCCTGAGTTTTATTTCCAGGAATTAACATTGCCTGCTGCTCGAGGAAGCCATTACATTGCAGTAAGTTGAGTAACAAGGGTAATGTAAGCTGGTAAACGTAATCCTTCATGGATCTGCCTGAGTCTGTGTTGGGGATGAAGGGAAGAATCCGTCTTAATATTAAAATAGTGCCGCAAAGTTGCACGGCGGGAAGCAATACCAATTCAGTTAACCCTTTGAGTGCACCATTTCATCTCACCTATCACGGCAGCCTTTCCTAAAATATATGTCGAAACTAATATAGTGAATTGTGTATTCAATAGCAATCAATCTTGGGACTTTCAATCCAAGGATAATGTGTTTGAATTTTAGCTACTGATTGAAATTTCCTGTCTAGGTCGTGAAACAAACACACTGTGTGGGAGAGGTGCCTTATACATGCAAGACAGAGTTGTGCCTGGAGGGTGGTTAGTCAGATAAATAAATAAATTCTGCTCTGCCAAAACACTCCTCATCCAAGTCAAGTAGTTAAATGAAATATAGACAATGTGCGTTGTGTGTGTGCGCAGCTGAAATAAAAACAAAAGGCTAATATTTTGGTGATGGGATCAGCAGCTAACATTAAATGAGTGTTTCACCTCCTGGAGCTGAAGCTGTGATCTTTCAATGCCCTGTATTATGTGCAGGTAACTCTAATTGATCTTGTGTCATTGTTATTACCTGAAAACATTTTGAAACTCTCTTCATGATATTGTAAATTCTGACGTAATCTTCCAATGATTTACGCATTCAGGAGTAAAATACAGTGGGGCTGCGACCTCGTAAGAAAACATACTCAATTCTTGAATAAAGTTGAGATCTGAGGTAGTTTTCCTCTAGCTTAATAATGGCATCTATGACTACACTGTAACATAGCTTTAACTGGCTTCTTAAAGGATGTAGAAACTGTGAGTTTCCTTTGTAAATGCATGTTCAGATTGTCAGATTGGGGAGCAGAAGGTCCAAAGGACATTGTCAATCGGCCTTTTGCTAGCAATGCGAGCTTTATTCTGGGGAGAATGTTAAAACTCCATTTTTAGTGATTTTATTGATTTATTTTGGATGTAAAATACTCAATAAAGGCACGTGAATTCATTAGACTAAGACCAACCAAAATTAGAATATTTACAATTCCTTTCCGGGAGCTCAGAGGACATAACATATCGAGAGATACAGCACAGAAACAGGCCCTTCGGCCCAGTCTGTGCCGACCCATCAACCACCTATATATGCCTTTGCCCATTATCTTTTCTTCCAAAACGGTTAATTGTTACAAATGTTTTTCAAAATGAAAGTTGCATTGACCATTTTATTTTTTTTAAGGTTCTAACTATTGTTGGTGAAACATTGCACCAGATGCATGGGTTTACTGGCGTTAGTATGAAACGAAAATGTAAAAATGCCATTTTTAAACCATTCCAGTGACTTGCTCAACACCGCAAGTGAGCTCAGTGGGAGGAAATTTGGTCAAAATTTTGAAAGCGTTCGTACAAAAAGAAAAGTCAATTTTCATGCAAGTAGTTCAATACTCCATGTCAGAAACTCAGAAGGTTTAACAAAACATGCATTTTAAAACGTGGGACTGGGGAAACATCTACCTGTGATCAATTTTAAGTCTGGGTCTTAATGCTGATTTCTGCAGATGCAATTTTAGAAATGCAGCGCGTTTGATCAATGCCAACCGATGTTCTAAAAGACTATAAAACTCTGATTTATACACCACATTTTACAGGATGCAAATGCTCCAATGTGGCAAAATAACTGGTGTTTCAAGCCAAAGGCTAGTTAACGTTTGGTGTCTGATCAAAAACAACTATTGAAATGATTCCCAAAAGTAATCGTCAAGTTATTCTCGGGCTTTATCAGTGTAAGTACATGATTAGAATCCTACATTAACAGAATGATTTCTTATAAATATTCTCTAAACATGATTGAGGAGGGGGTGGGGGTGGGGGGTTAAAGAACATGATGCTGGAACTTTGAGAAATATTGTTGCTAAGAATTCTGCAGCTATTTACAGTAGTTCTCCCAATAATTATCTGTTAAATAACCTACTTCAAGTTGTCATTTTAAAATCAAGGTGAAAGTGCTTTAAAATGTCTTCTTTTCATATATTTACAGTTTAAAATTGGATATAGAATGCAGGGAAAAAATACACCGCCTGCTGTTCTTCCCATACTAATGTGTAAAAATGAAGAATGGAACAAAGAAATGTAAAAAAAAGTCAAAACCGTCAATTGGATGGCCGCACTCTGAAGGGGTTATTGGAGAGCGGTTCCAATGACAATAGTAATTACAGGCCTAATTCCTAGACTGCAGATGCGTTGTCATTACAGTAAAACCCATGTTCAGTTCTTAACTCAGAAACACCTGAACCTCACAAAATATCAGATTGCACGACATTCAACGGAAGGAAAATGCACCCGACAATGGCTCTCAGTGTGTGGAGCGTAGCTCGGTATAAAATTGCAAAAAATCGTTTTTTTTTTCTTACTTTAATAAGAGTGCCGAAAGCAGTCCCGGAAAACCAACCCGTACAATATCCCCGAAAGAAAAAAACTGCCCTCACAGGGGTTCCACTGTAATCGTTCATCAAAAAACGCTTCGTGGAACAGGAGAAGATGATTAGATCATGAAACGCCCTTCAGCTTCTATCAAGTTAAGCTGGTCAAAAGATTACAGCAGACACACACTGCGAATTTCATTTTTTTTCCTTCTTTCCAATGAGATGGGAAGAGGAATGCAAGGAGAAGGAGGAGCACCAAGATGATGATTGCCATTATAATCTACCTCTGAACGGCACAATGGGATTATTTATTTTTTTTACATTTAAGTGCATGTGCTTGACATTTCGACCAGAAACGTCAGGCGAATAAGGTTTTAAGCACCAACAGACAGGCCAGCGGTAATGGTTTTACAAATCGAAATCACCGGGCTCAGAAGTGTGTGGTTGATTTTTTACTGTCGTGACTAAAAATGAACTTTGCTGTAAACTCTTTTGTTTAGAAAGCACCAGTTTCTTTACCTTTTTTTAAAGATTTCTTTTAGATGACATCCTATACATGGAATTCAACAGTCTGAGATGTTGATATCTGTCAGAATTAGCTTGGCCCCTGAAGAATTAGCTGCGTCCCTAACAAATGATTTTTTTTTTTTCTGAACAACAAATACAACGAAAGGTGTACAATAAATACTGTTCTTCTAGTTTGACATAGAAAGTTTTCTCTCACCCTTCAAGTAACGATGGGCAACTATAAGTTCAAAAACATGTAGATATATAAATTAGATTACTAAAACCAGGAAAAAAAATTTCAACTGTAATTAAAATTCTTTGCTCAGAGTGCAGCTTTCGAGATGATTTGCACTTGAGTGGAATTCTCCCTCGACAGTATATTTAACAGAAAGCACCGTTCAGCAACAGAAAGAGCTGCCGTAGTGAGGTAAGATGGCCGCAAAAGTTGTCCCACGAGTCTCAAATCCAGCGGTTGTAGGGCCCTGTTACCTGGGTATAGGCGTATGAAGACACAGTGATAACAGTGTTTGTGGTGATGGTCAAAGCCTGCCGTGTGGGGAAAAAGTCTTTCTTGCCGAGATCAATGTCCGTGGCCAGTGTGCTGCCCCATTTGCGCTTTTTCCCCAGGAGTTTGGAGTTCACCAGGGGTAGGCCCAACCTCGCCGCCTCCTCCTGCCTCTGCTTCGCCCTCTCCGCCAGGATTTTCACCTTGGCCTCCCACAGCGCCAGTCCGTGGTTCGGCTCGTTCAAGTTCTTGTGCTGGTAGAACACGAGGGATATCCGCGTGGGGTGACACCGGTTGGGTTTCTTCAGCGGGGTGGTGGCGTGAAGCTCCCTCCGGGCGCACTCGATCAAAATGGAGCCGTGGGCCGGCGCCACGGCAACGCCTCCGATGTTGCCGTCCAGAAAGTTGTGTTCGCTGTCGGACCACACCTCCTCTTCCTCCTCCTTGACGTTCTCCGGGGGCAAGTCGTCCATGTTTTCGTTCATGCCGTAAGGGTCCCAGAGCTGCTCCTGCATGCCCGAACCGTGCAACACAGGATTGCTCTCGTTGACTTTGTAAAGGTCCCACTGTTTCCCCTCCATGGTTCCGCCCGGGAACACCGCGCCGTTTTCACTCCACACGTTCTCCCGCAGGCTCATGTTGGACGGCGAAGACTTGGAGCTGTTCCTTTTGTACAAATCCCACGTCTTCTCTTGCAGGCTGGTACCCGAGATCACTGACAAGTTGTTCTGGATTTTCACCGGCTCCCATAGTTTGTCCTTCAGGTTAACGTTAGATGCCATGGACGGGGCTTCACCTGACTTGAATGAGTCCCATATTGTCCCCTGGTGGTTCACGTTCTTTATTGGCGGCGTGCCCCTGCTATCAGTCTGTAAATTCCACGGCTTCTCCTGCATGTTCGACACAGGACACCCGTTTGCACTCCTGTTGGACGCTATTGAGTTCCATCTCTCTTGAACGTTCGTGTTGGCTAACTTGTTGCTATCGGTGGAATTGAACAGGCCCCACGGTTTCTCGTGCCCAGAAGTCCCAGTTGACATCAAACTACCGTTTGGCTTGAAGACATCCCAGGACTTCCCTTGGTGACCGAGACCGGGCGACATTTGAACAGCGGGGAAGGTATTGTTCACTGGGTGGACGTTCCGAGAAGCACCGTGACAGGACTGGGAGTAGGGGACGGGGTCTTCTGGCTCCTGTTTGATGAACCGATTGATGCTGTTGGCGCTTTGCGACGCTCGTTTGACTTCCTCGGGCAGGTGACACGCTTGCTGGGACTGTGCGGACAGCGGACTCGGAGAAACCAAACCGGCTCCCCCTTGGAACATCGGCGGATGGCTCTGCTTTGGTGTCATATCGTCGCCTTGCTCAGAGCAGTCGACCCGGTTACTCCTGAGGGCGAGGTTGAAGTTGGCGCACAGCTCCTGAACGTCCGGCTTCTTCTCAAAGCTGTTTCCTGAGAAACTCCCCGGCCTGGCGTCAGTGTTACCATAGTTAAGGAATGACGGGGGGAAGAGCTGGTTGCTCGGGTAGCCATAATACCCGTAGGAAAAGGAATACCGCGGGTGGTAGTTGTTGATGGAAGGCAGGGATGGCCTTGCATAGTAGGAATGGTAAGGGTAGGCATTGCCCAGGTTGTAGGCGTTGGAAGGTCTACAGTTCCCAAGCACCGTGTAACTCTCCACGACAGAATTCCCACTGTGTTTGAATGAGTTGTAGTGATCCTGCGGTTCGATTTTGATTGAGGGAGCCAGGTGATGTTGGGGCGTTGGACTTGTCAGCGTCACATCTGCAGAAACAAGACAAGTTAAACCAGGATGATTTTCTGAAGAAGCAATTCACGACCTGAAATGTTCAAGAAGGAACTGCAGATGCTGGAAAATCGAAGATAGAGAAAAGTGCTGGAGAAACTCAGCGGGTGCAGGCAGCAGCAATGGAGCGAAGGAAATAGGCAACGTTTCGGCCTGAAACGTTGCCTATTTCCTTCGCTCCATAGATGCTGCCTGCACCCGCTGAGTTTCCCGACCTGAAACCTCACCCATCCTTTCTTCTCCAGAGATGCTGCCTGTCCAGCTGAGTTAATTGATAAGTGATAGCAGCAGAATTGGCCCAGCAAGTCCACTCCACCATGCAATCGTGCCTGATCTATCTCTCCCTCCTAACCCCATTCTCCTGCCTTCTCCCCATAACCCCTAACACCCGCACTAATCAAGAGTCTGTCTGTCTGTCTGTCTGTCTGTCTGTCTGTCTGTCTGTCTGTCTGTCTGTCTGTCTGTCTGTCTGTCTGTCTGTCTGTCTGTCTGTCTCTGCCTTAAAAATATTCACTGACTTAGCCTCCACAGCCTTGTGTGACAGAGAATTCCACAGATTCACCACCCTCTGACTAAGTACATTTCTCCTCATCTCCTTCCTTTTTATTTTTAAAGTTTATTTTATTAGAAGCAATTGCACAATAATAAAGCAATTGGCAAAACAATTATACAATTTTCGTATTTCGTATACAATTTTATAAACTGATAAGTGAATTGGGGGAAAAAAATAAATAAAAAGGAAAGTAGTTTTCAAAGTCTACAGAGAGATTTGGGCCATTTGGAAGAGTGGGCTGAAAGATGGCAGATGGAGTTTAATGCTGATAAGTGTGAGGTGCTACATCTTGGCGGGACAAATCAAAATAGGACGTACATGGTAAATGGTAGGGAATTGAGGAATGCTGTGGAACAGAGGGATCTAGGAATAACTGTGCATAGTTCCCTGAAGGTGGAATCGCATGTAGATAGGGTGGTAAAGAAAGCTTTTGGTGTGCTGGCCTTTATAAATCAGAGCATTGAATATAGGAGTAGGGAAGTAATGTTAAAATTGTACAAGGCATTGGTAAGACCAATTCTGGAGTAATGGTGTACAATTTTGGTCGCCTAATTATAGGAAGGATGTCAACAAAATAGAGAGAGTACAGAGGAGATTTACTAGAATGTTGCCTGGGTTCCAGCAACTAAGTTACAGAGAAAGGTTGAACAAGTTGGGTCTTTATTCTTTGGAGCGCAGAAGGTTAAGGGGGGACTTGATTGAGGTCTTTAAAATGATGAAAGGGATAGACAGAGTTGACGTGGATAAGCTTTTCCCATTGAGGGTAGGGAAGATTCAAACAAGAGGGCATGACATGAGAATTAAGGGACAGAAGTTTAGGGGTAACATGAGGGGGAACTTCTTTACTCAGAGAGTGGTGGCTGTGTGGAATGATCTTCCTGCAGAAGTGGTGGAGGCAGGATCGATTTTAACATTTAAAAGTAAAGTGGATAGGTATATGGAAGGGAAGGGAATGGAGGGGTATGGTCTGAGTGCAGGTAGATGGGACTAGGGGAAAATAAATGGTCGGCATGGACTGGAAGGGCCGAGAAGGCCTGTTTCCGTGCTGTAATTTTTATATGGTTATATGGTTATATGAAAGAATGAAAAGAAAGAAGAAAAATACATAAAAGAGAGAAGACCCCTGAACTGCCGAAGAAGTGAGAGATAAAAAAGAAAAAAGAGACGGAGATATGCCCCACTATCCTTCCCCCCACCGCTCACCCATCCCAAGCATGGGTTTTTCGTTACTGGCACTGTATGTCATGTTGTTACTTGTGGGCGGAGCGCCAAGGCAAATTCCTTGTATGTGAATACTTGGCCAATAAACTTACTTAAATTTGTGTTCGACCATTCTATTGTTGAAGAAATTCAGTGAAAGGAGACCATGTTTTGGAGAATTGGAGATTTATCCGCCTAAACAAGCCTTATTTTTTCTAAATGTAGTGTCTCGGTCATTTACCTCATCCCCTTCCTATGAGAAATTTTTAAAGTTCTAGCTGGAGCTTCTAACGTTATCAATAAAATAACCAACTACCTTTGTTCTGCGGAGTGCTGCACTTCAGGTTTTCCGCTTCCTGCTTTAGCTTGCCGGCCAGAAGTTTCTTCTCTTGGTTACGCTGCTTCTCCGCGGCCCTCTTTGCTTCCAGCTTCTTCTGGCGTGCGGACTTGACGGGCTCGGGCAGCATGCGGACCTCCCTGGGGAAGGCGGTGAGCACCTCGATGGCGCCGGCCTTGATCTTCTCGCTCTGGTTATGCTCGCTGCCATGCTCGTCGGTGGTGGACACCTTGTACAGCGGCAGCACGTGCAGCTGCTCGTCCTCCGGCGTGGTGCCGATCTGCCGGTTGTCCTCCTTCGTCAGCGTGCAAACCTGCGGGCAAACGCACACCGCCCCGTTACATAGAAACATAGACAATAGGTGCAGGAGTAGGCCATACGGCCCTTCCAGCCTGCACCGCCATTCAATATCATCCAACCGATCATCCAACTCAGTATCCTGTACCTGCTTCTCTCCATACCCCCTGATCCCTTTAGCCACAAGGGCCACATCTAACTCCCTCTTAAATATAGCCAATGAACTGGCCTCAACTACCTTCTGCGGCAGAGAATTCCACAGATTCACCACTCTCTGTGTGAAAAATGTTTTTCTCATCTCGGTCCTAAAAAACCTCCCCCTCATCCTTAAACTGTGACCCCTTGCTCTGGACTTCTCCAACATCGGGAACAATCTTCCTGCATCTAGCCTGTCCAACCCCTTAAGAATGTTGTAAGTTTCTATAAGATCCCCCCTACACCCCTGGCACCAGGCAATCCGCTCTCTATTTTTTAAACAAAAAATATTTTTTACCGTAAAATGTACAGTTCGAAAATAAATCAAAACAATACATAAATTAAAACATATAAGATTGTTAAGGGCTTGGACACACTAGAGGCAGGAAACATGTTCCCGATGTTGGGGGGAGTCCAGAACCAGGGGTCACACAGTCTAAGAATAAGGAGTAAGCCATTTAGAACAGTGACGCGGAAACACTTTTTCCTCACAGAGAGTGGTGAGTCTGTGGAATTCTCTGCCTCAGAGGGCGGTGGAGGCAGGTTCTCTGGATGCTTTCAAGAGAGAGCTAGATAGTTAAGTGTTTGGACACGCTAGAGGCAGGAAACATGTTCCCCATGTTGGGGGAGTCCAGAACCAGGGGCCACAGTTTAATAAGGGGTAAGCCATTTAGAACGGAGATGAGGAAACACTTTTTCTCACAGAGAGTGGTGAGTCTGTGGAATTATCTGCCTCAGAGGGCAGTGGAGGATGCGTTCAAGAGAGAGCTAGATAGGGCTCTTAAAAATAGCGGAGTCAGGGGATATGGGGAGAAGGCAGGAACGGGGTACTGATTGTGGATGATCAGCCATGATCACATTGAATGGCGGTGCTGGCTTGAAGGGCCGAATGGCCTACTCCTGCACCTATTGTCTATTGTTTAAAACCTGCCACCATAATACATGTCAAACAAATAACACAAATAAACTACGATACACCTATATCACCAGCCTTATTGAGGAAGCCTTCCACCTCCAGCGGTGCCCAGCGGTCCCGGAAATCCTCCAGTGTGCCCCTAATCCTGCCCTTGGACCCCAACCTCTCATGCCGCAGCCCAGACTACCACATAAACCAACCTCCCTCCCTCCATCAAAGATAAACACACAACTAGCCGGGGTAACGCACGGGTCATCTCCGGAGAAAAGGAACAGGTGATGTTTCGGGCCCAGACACTCCTTTATTTTGGCTTAGTTTAGAGATACAGCGCGAAAACGGGCCCTTCGGCCCACCGGGTCCGCGCCGACCAGCGATCCCCGCACACCAACACTATCCTACACACACTAGGGACAATGTCTACATTTACAAAGCCAATTAGCCTGCAAATCTGTACGTCTTTGGAGTGTGGGAGGAAACCGAAGATCTCGGGGAAAACCCACGCAGGTCACGGGGAGAACGTCCAAACTCCGCACAGACAGCACCCATAGTCGGGATCGAACCCGGGTCTCCGGCGCTGCAAGCGCTGTAAGGCAGCAACTTTACCGCTGCGCCACAGTGCCGCCCTTCTTCAGGCTGAATTATGCTGCTGGCCTTGCCGAGGCAACGAGAGGTAGAAATAGAGTAATAGGAAGGGGGGTTGGTTGGAAAGGAATTGCAGATGCTGGTTTAAACCGAAGATAGACAGATTCTGCAGTCTGAAGAAGGGTCTTGACCCGAAACGACCGGTCTAATTCTGCCTCTAGAGCTTATGAGCTTGTAAACTGCGGGTCAGGCAGCATCTGTGGAGGTAGTGGATAGGCAATGTTTCTGGTCGGGACCATTCTCCAGACTCTCCCTCCCCCAAAGTTATTTAATTTAATCATTAACTTTAGCATTTAGTTTATTTGCATGGCTAAGTGCTATCATTTGCGCTCAGCGCTAAATTATTTAAATAGTTGCATTTGCACAGGTCAGCGTTTGCATTTTAACCAAAGTCTTTGTAAATACGTAACTGGGGAAGTGGGCGAGTGAGTCCCAATTGTGAAAATGAACGATCTGTTGAACGCCATCCCCAATAGTACGAGTAACGTCACTAAACTGAAACTTTGGCTCAATTTCCAGCATTGACTGTTCTCATTTCCATTTTTAACTTAAAACGTTCATAAGTGGGAGGAGCAGAATGAGGCCATTCGGCCCATCAAGTCTCCTCCGCCATTCAATCGTGGCTGATCTATTTTTCCCTCTGAACCCCATTCTCCAGCCTTCTCCCCATTAACTCCTGGCACCCTTCAAGTTTCAATCCCCTTATAAAAATAATATATTTTATTGTAATTGCAACGAGATCTGGTATGCAGCTTCCATCCGGTGTCATAGCTTCATCAACTAAAAATGTAGATACCCAGAGAAACATGATTTATTTAAAACCGTATAAAGTGCAAATAGGTTTGCACTTATCAGTTTGAATGGAAGTTTGCTCGTTGGGTACTAGGGTCTGAAGCTGAATGTTTAGGTTTAGGAGAGTTATTATAGTCACGTGTACCATGGTACAATGAAGAGCATTTATTGCCTTCGTGTCTTGATATCATTCCTGCGCGATGTTACACTCGAGCAACACTGCGACCTGTCCTCTTGTGGTCGAGGCGCTATATAGATGCAGCTCTCACTCGATGAGTTCTGCTCAGTTTGGTTTATTGTCACGTGTACCGAGCAAGGTACAGTGAAAAGCTTTTTGCTCCAGTCAGCAGAAAGACAAAAACATGATTACAATCGAGCCATTTACAGTGTATAGAAACTTGGTAAGAGAATGTGCAGGAAGGAACTGCAGACGCTGGTTTAAATCGAAGATAGACACAAAATGCTGGAGTAACTCAGCGGGACAGGCAGCATCTCTGGAGAGAAGGAATGTGTCGAGACCCTTCTTCAGACTGGAGAAATGTGAGATATAATGTGTATGCTGGCCACATGAATAATTCGAGAGGTCGTGTGCCCAAAACATGCGACCAAAAGTGAATTGCTTATTTAAGGGCCATCTTTGCTCTGCACTATAAGACTGAAGACCCAATCTGAACAAGGGTCTCGACCTGAAACGTCACCCATTCCTTCTCTCCAGAGATGCTGCCTGTCCCGCTGAGTTACTCCAGCTTTCTGTGTCCATCTTCAGATTTGATTTCTTCTCCACAAAGCGGAATTATGCAGATACGGCCATTGCAGTACCGACATTTGTCAGCATGTGGCAGTGTTGTATTGTGAATCTCAGCTTGGAAGTTGTACCACATCCAATGGCCCGATTTCATCCTCGAAGGATCAGTCCTAATTTGTGGGACGTGTAAGAAGGAAGTGCAGATGCTGGTTTAAACCGAAGATAGACACAGTAAGCTGGAGTAACCAGGCGGGACAGGCATCATCTCTGGAGAGAAGGAATGGGTGATGTTTCGGGTCGAGACCCTTCTTCAGACTGGTTTGGAATAAGGGAAAATCGAGATATAGACAGTGATGTGGAGAGATAAAAAACAATATATTTTTTGCATATCTTTCATTCATTGTTCATTATCTCTCCACATCACCGTCTATATCTCTTATTTCCCTTATCCCTAACCAGTCTGAAGAAGGGTCTCGACCCGAAACATCACCCATCCCTTCTCTCCAGAGATGCCGCCTGTCCCGCTGAGTTACTCCAGCTTTTTTGTGTCTTATCTTCTTTAGTTTGTGTGACGTTCCTCTGCGTTCAAACATTTCTTCTAAAGTTAATTTTCATGATCATTCCCATAGTAGTGGCAACCAGACAACCTCCACGGCCATTAACGATGCAATATTTTCAAGCAATTACCAACTGGATTGTAAGAATAGATGAGTAGCAGCACGGTGGCGCAGCGAGAGAGTTGGTGCCTGACAGCGCCAGAGACCCGGGTTCGATCCTGACGACAGGTGCTGTCTGTGCGGAGTTTGCACGTTCTCCCTGTGACTGTAGGTTAATTGGCTTCCCAGTAAAGTGTACTTTGTCCCTGGTGTGCAGGGCAGTGTTGGCGTGGGCTCGGTGGACCGAAGGCTCTGTTTCCACGCTGTTTCTCTAAAGTTTAAAGTGCTGAAGTAACTCAGGGGGTCAGGCAGTATCTCTAGAGAAAATGCATAGGTGCCGTTTTGAGTTGGGACCTTTTTTTAATACCTTGTCCTGTGTTCTGTTTTATGTCCTAACCTGTGGTCCTTAATAGAACGACAGGCACTGTTCGGTTAAGACAATAGACAATAGGTGCAGGAGTAGAGGCCATTCGGCCCTTCCAGCCAGCACCGCCATTCAATGTGATCATGGCTGATCATCCCCAATCAGTACCCCGTTCCTGCCTTCTCCCCATATCCCCTGACTCCGCTATTTTTAAGAGCCCCGTCTAGATCTCTTTTGGAAGTATCCAAAGAGCCTGCCTCCACCGCCCTCTGAGGCAGTGAATTCCACAGACTCGCCACTCTCTGTGAGAAAAAGTGTTTCCTCGTCTCCGTTCTAAATGGCTTACTCCTTATTCTTAAACAGTGGCCCCTGGTCCTGGACTCCCCCAACATCGGGAACATGTTTCCTGCCTCTAGCGTGTCTTATCTGTTATCTGCAGAAAGTGGCTGAAACCCACAAGCCATTTCAAATACATGGAAGTATCTTCGAAACCAATCAATCACAACTGAGGCTAAGCAGAGATCCAAGCCCCCAAACCACTAGTTCACTGATAACATGCCCCTGTCCCACTTAGGAAACCGGAATGGAAACCTCTGGAGACTTTGCGCCCCACCCAAGGTTTCCGTGCGGTTCCCGGAGGTTTTTGTCCTCCGGCAACCACCTTCAACTAGCATCGCAACCGGCTTAGACTAAAAAATTACCGATTTTTAAATCGGAAACCACTTTTGACCATTAGGAAGACTGACAAAAACCTCTGGGAACCGCACGGAAACCTTGGGTGGGGCGCAAAGTCTCCAGAGGTTTCCGTTCAGGTTTCCTAAGTGGGACAGGGGCATAACATAATTACAATAAAAACAGAAAATGCAGGAAAACACCCAGCAGGTCAGGCAGCATCTGTGGAAAGAGGAACAGTCAATGTCTCGGAGCCTGGACGCTTCGTCTGAATTTATTTCGGATTTCCAGCATCTGCAGGCCTTTTTTTTTGTAGATTTTCATTAACTGGTTTGGCTAGGAATGTGCCACAAAAACTAACTGGAGTTTTGACTCAGTCAGAAATGTAAACATTTAATTTGAGAAGTTGACTGAAAGTTCGGCCTGAGGGATAGAGGGAATGAGTTTGGGGATTGGCGTGGGACTACATACCACGGTGCAGCCATTGTACATGTTATGCTGGTCCTTGTGAGCGTGTGCACAGAAATCCATACACGCCGTCACTCCTGAAAATGGCTTCCCTTCTTTCTTCCCCAGTCTGCAGTCCGGAGCTAACTGTTCATTGGTGATCTGCAAAGACAGTGAATTAATTACACAACAGTTAGAAACATAGAAATTAGGTGCAGGAGTAGGCCATTCGGCCCTTCGAGCCTACACTGCCATTCAACATGATCATGGCTGATCATCCAACTCAGTATCCCGTACCTGCCTTCTCGCCATACCCTCTGATCTCTTTAGCCACAAGGGCCACATCTAACTCCCTCTTAAATATAGCCGACGAACTGGCCTCAACTACCCTCTGTGGCAGAGAGTTCCAGAGAGTCACCACTCTCTGTGTGAAAAAAGTCCTTCTCATCTCGGTCCTAAAGGATTTCCCCCTTATCCTTAAATTGTGACCCCTTGTCCTGGACTTCCCCAACATCAGGGACAATCTTCCTGCATCTAGCCTGTCCAACCCCTTAAGAATTTTGTACGTTTCTATAGGATCCCCTTTCAATTTCCTAAATTCTAGAGAGTATAAACCGAGTCTATCCAGTCTTTCTTCATAAGACAGTCCTGACATCCCAGGAATCAGTCTGGTGAACCTTCTCTGCACTCCCTCTATGGCAATAATGTCCTTCCTCAGATTTGGAGACCAAAACTGTACGCAATACTCCAGGTATGGTCTCACCAAGACCCTGTACAACTGAAGTAGAACCTCCCTGCTCCTATACTCAAATCCTTTTGCTATGAATGCTAACATACCATTCGCTTTCTTCACAGCCTGCTGCACCTGCATGCCTACTTTCAATGACTGGTGTACCATGACACCCAGGTCTCGCTGCGTCTCCCCTTTTCCTAATCGGCCACCATTCAGATAATAGTCTGCCTTCCTGTTTGCCACCAAAGTGGGCAACCTCACATTCATCCACATTACACTGCATCTGCCATGCATTTGCCCACTCACCCTTTGTTCTTTATTTACATTTGTTATCACGGTTGCATTACTGGCGGCACGGAGCTAGAGTTGCTGCCGTACAGCGCCAGAGACCCGGGTTTGATCCTGACTACGGGTACCTAGTTTGTGCCTTCTCCCCGTGACCTGCGTGGGTTTTCCCACGGGATCTCCGGTTTCCTCCCACACTCCAAAGACGTGCAGGTTTGTAGGTTAGAAACATAGAACATAGAAAAATAGGTGCAGGAGTAGGCCATTCGGCCCTTCGAGCCTGCACCGCCATTCAATGTGAACATGGCTGATCATCCAACTCAGTATCCCGTACCTGCCTTCTCTCCATACCCCCTGATCCCTTTAGCCACAAGTGCCATATCTAACGCCCTCTTAAATATAGCCAATGAACTGGCCTCAACTACCTTCTGTGGCAGAGAATTCCAGAGACCCACCACTGTCTGTGTAAAGAATGTTTTCCTCATCTCGGTCCTAAAGGAATTCCCCCTTATCCTTAGACTGTGACCCCTTGTTCTGGACTCCCCCAACATCGGGAACATCGGTTAATTGGCTTGGTATAAATGTAAATTGTCCCTGGTGTGTGTAGGGAGGTGTTAATGTGCGGGGATCGGCGTGGACTAGGTGGGGCCGAAGGGCCTGTTTCTCTAAACTAAACCATGCTTAGAATCATTCAGCAAGGAAACAGGGCCTTTGGTCCAACTTGTTAATGGCGACCATCAAATCCTATCTAATTTACTCCCATTTATATGCGTTTGGACATTGGGCCTCTAAACCTTTCCTATCCATGCACCTGTCAAGTGTCCATTATAGTTCCTGCCTCCTCTGGCAGTGAGTTCTATTTATCCATATGCCCACCACCCTCTGAGTGAAAACCATAACCCTAACCCTAACCCCCCCTTCAGACTAGGTCTGAATGAATGGGGATGTTTTACTAGCCATGCTACTCTGGCAGTGCAAGGGTAATCTAATCTCATGGCGCTTCTAAACATTATAGAGGTAGACTTTGATTTACCTGATTGCTGAAGGATTGGGGAGCAAGCTGCTTGTAGAGTGGGGCGACTTCTGTGGCTAAGGCCTGCAGTCTATCCTTTAGTAAATCTTCCTGAGGGAAAAAACACAACAATAATAGTTAACACTTTGCAATATAGCAGCCAATGTTTTGTTTCTTAATGGTAATGGTACTTTGTTTGTCATGTGTATCGAGATACAGAGGAATTCATGTTTGTAGACAGACCAGTACGTGTCACTAGACATAAGGGCCTGTCCCACCAGCATGCAACTCTATGCGATGAGCGCAACCTAACGTGGTTGCTTGAGCCGTCTGGCGTCGCGGGGCCGGTCCCACTTCGATCGCCGGAGCCGTGCGGAATTGTGCGGAGTTCGTCCCGACATCGCGCGGGGCTCCGAAAAACTGACTATGTTCAAAAATTCCGCGCGGCAACGGCTTGTCGGTTCGCAGTCGCCTCAACGCATTACACACCGCCCCGACATCGTGCCTCCGCGAACCTATCTGTAGGTGCCTCCGTAACCCTCTCTGTGTTTGGCTCCGTGGCCCTCTGTGTGTGTGCCTCTGTGCCCCTCTCTGTGTGCCCCTCTCTGTCCTGGCGAACTTACCTTAGACTTCGCTCCAAGTTCGCGTCACTTTGCGCCGCGTTGCGCCACTCACCCGACCTCCGCGCGGCCCCTACTGCCGGTTTGGTCGCGCTTGCCGCATGCAGGCGCATGCTGGTGGGAACGGCCCTGTACAGGGGATCACCCGACCACCGCGCAGCCCCCGCTTCTAGTTTGATCGCGTTCATCGTATGGAGTTGCATGCTGGTAGGACAGGCCCTATACGCACTAGAATACATCTCAGATAAGCGTTAGGGTAGCAATGGAAACAGGCCCGTCGAGACCAAACCGACCATCGATCACCCGCTAACTGGTTCTATGTTATCCCACTTTCTCAGCCGTTCACTGGGGTCAAGGAAAGAGCGTTCACGTCACAGTCCTGTTTCCACCAATCTTTCCACCGCCACACACAAGAAGCGACAAGACTTACACCATTGTATGCAGATGCCGAGATGTGTGTTCAGCGCTGGCTGAACAACTCCTAATCTTGTGTGTGGACTCGACATGACAAAGAAGTTCCATTCACTAGGGGGTAATTTTAGAGAGGCCGGACAAAACCAACAGGGGAGAACATGCAAACTCCACACAGACAGCACCCAAGGTCTGAATTGCACCTGGATCTCTAGCACTGGGAGTAGCAATGCTACAAAATTTTGAGATTTTAAAAATCAAGTCTGCAATTTATCCCATCAGATAAAGCATAAAAATAAGTTTAATTTGACACCTAATTCACTTTCATATCTTCAGTATTAAGAAAGTTATGACCATTTTCATTCTGGGAAATTAGCATCTTGTTCCCCATTGCCTTTCAATTGACTTAACTCAAAAGCTGTGATCTAGAATAGAGAGAACTCAATGACATTTTCAGTTATTATAGATTGAAGCATTCTGAAACAAATATGAAACAATATTACTTGGATTACCTGAAATTAAGGCATATAATTAGTTAGTTATCTAATTGTAGCTAATTACAAAATTCAATAAGTAGATCTAAACATCTATCCATTTCTTAAGAAAAGATAAACTTTTTTGATTGCCGAAGTGTCCAAATAACATTCACACAATAATCCACAATATAACATAATTTTAAAATCTAATTTCTAGGCCAAATGGAAGGAAATTAGTGTTTAATGCCTGTAAATTAATGGCCATTTAAATCAACTAGCTAGTGGGTTTTAGTGCAATGCGGTGGATTAGAACGTTGCGGTTTGTGGTGAAGTCAGTATTAAAAATACAGCCAGTTCATACATTTTTTTTGTCCCCTTTTCGCAACATGAAAATGTGATTAAAGCCTTCCTAAAAACCAAGTTTTTATGTAAAAATAAACCGTGTAGTTTCTTTTATCGCCTACCTTAGGTCCATTCCGCTGTCACCGTTCAGAGCTTTAGAAGATGATTTTTAAACTAATCTAGTTAATAAATAATCTAGCGTAGTTTAAAAATAGCTTTATGAATGAAATGTCGGAGCGATTTCTCTTTAGCGACGAAATTGCCCGACATTGATCGATTTGGACTGCCTAGAAAAAAATCAGCATTTTAAACCCGCCCCCCTCTGAAAGGCGCCAAAGTCGCGCACACGGGGAGCGGCAGAACTGCAGCGCTGCTAAAGGTAAGCATTGTAACATACCTACTGTGAGGCAGCAGATCTACCAGCTGCGCCTCTTTCCTGCCGTTAGAAACAACGCTCCTAATGATCCCTGTTAATTCCAGAGGACAAATGAACGATGGCGAATAGTGAAAGGCCTGGATGGAGCGGATGTGGAGAGGATGTTTCCAGCAGTGGGAGAGTCTAGGACTAGAGGGCACAGCCTCAGAATTAAAGGACGGTCCTTTAGGAAGGAGATGAGGAGGAATTTCTTTAGTAAGTGGTGAATCGGTGGAATTCATTGCCACAGGAGGCTGCGGAGGCTGCCATTGGATATTTGTAAAGGTTTTTTAAGGATATTTTGATAAATTCTTGAATAGTACGGGTGTCAGGGGTTATGGGGAGAAGGCAGGAGAATGGGGGAGAGATAGATTGAATGGCCAGTAGACCTGATGGGCCGAATGGCCTAATTCTGCTCCTATCACATGAACTTACAAACTAAGACTAACGACCGCGGAGAGAAAAATCGAATGAACATTTCAGGCTGACAAACAGAAACATTAACTATTATTCTCCCCCTCCAGGAGCTGCCTGACCTGCCAGCTATTTTCATTATTTTCTACATTTATTTCTGATTTCCTGAATCAATAGTTTGTTGTTCAATCGCAAGCACTGTCGTTTAACAGGCCCTTCGGCCCAACGCGACCCTGCTGAACAGGTTTCACGACTGAATTGGGGCAGTTGCATTTCAACCTCAGGCTGCAGCTCAAGAGATAGTGTGAGAATAGGCCCTTCGGCCCACAGAGTCCATGCCGACCAGCGATCACCGATACACTGGTACTATCCGACACACAAGGGGCAGTTTACAGAGGATGAATTAACCTACAAGGCAGCACGTCTCTGGGATGTGTGAGGAAACTGGAGCACCCAGAGCTATAAACATCAAACCTAAAGAATTTAATATTCGCTGATTAACGCAAATTTGTCCGCCTGCTGCTATGACCTCCAGTCCTAGACCAGTCCAGCCCACTGCCGTCAAACGCTCATCATGCAAATGTTTCAATTTTCTTTCCTGCCTATGTTTTAATTAGTTCACCATGTTAACAAAATGTTTTCCTCTGTGTTACAATGAAGCATTTACTTTACGTCGGAGACCCAGCGTGGAAACAGGCCCTTCGGCCCACCGAGTCCACGCCAACCAGCGATCACCCCGTCCACTAGCACGATCCTGTACATCAGGGTCAATTTCACAATTTTACCAAAGACAATTAACCTACTAACCTGTACGTCTTTGGGATGCGCAAGGAGACCAGAGCACCTGGAGAAAACCCACGAGGCCACGGGGAGAACGTGCAAACTCCTTACAGTGGGATTATTTTATTTATTATTTACGCTGGGATTCACGGCAGAGTCTTGTGCAGAGAGACCCCGTGCACTTGTGCAGTGAACATTGTTAGATTGCCTACTCTTCTGATATAGACGCATGATACACTTATTATGGCACATGGAATCATTCACGCGGTCATAAGTGATAGGAATAGAATTTGGCCCTTCAAGTCTACTCCACCATTCATCATGGCTGATCTATCTCTCCCTCCCAACCCCATTCTCCTGCCTTCTCCCCATAACCCCCGACACCCCTACTAATCAAGAATCTATCTATTTCTGCCTTAAAAATATCCACTGACTTGGCCTCCACAGCCTTGTGGCAAAGAATTCCACAGATTCACCGCCCCCTGACAAAAAAAAATTCTCCTCATCTCCTTCCTAAAAGAACGTCCTTTACTTCTGAGGCTGTGACCTCTAGTCCTAGACTCTCCCACTGGTGGAAACATCCTCTCCACATCCACTCTATCCAAGCCTTTCACTATTCTGTATGTTTCAATGAGGTCCCCCCCTCATTCATCTAAACTCCAGCGAGTACAGGCCCAGTGCCGACAAACGCTCATCATATGTTAACCTACTCATTCCTGGGATCATTGGTGTAAACCTTGTTGAAACCTTAGTTTTGCAGCTTAGCCTAGACTCTGACCACAGCAGGGAAATATGTGGCAGGTGCTTTGATAGCTATTTACATACACAAAGGTAAGAAAATAATATATTTGCATTCACATGGCACCTTTACAAGTATGCCCCACCTTCCAGCTCCATACAGCACTGCACAAATGGTGGGAAACACAGCAGACCGTTTGTACAAAGCAAGAATCTACAGAGGGCAGTGATATTTGTGACATAAAGATTTGGATAAGGTGTAGAAGGGGTTCATCATAATGTTGATAGACACAAAATGCTGGAGTAACTCAGCGGGTGAGGCAGCATCTCTGGAGAGAAGGAATGGGTGACGTTTCTGGCCGACCCGAAACATCGCCCATTCCTTCTCTCCAGAGTTGCTGCCTCGTCCACTGAGTTACACCAGCATTTTGTGTCTACTAGTGTGAGGGTGATTGTTGGTCGGTGCGGAAGGGTCAATCTCTGTGCTATATCTCTAAACTAAACTATACTTACCTAAACTAAACTAAGTTAAACTCAACTAAATTAAGCTAAGCTAAGATAAACTAAACTAAACTTATCTGTAGGAGCCATTTGTGTTTATGTTGGCATATCATATTATTTTGTCTAGATATATCTTGCAGTGTTATTTTGGACACTTTGGGGCGGTCATTCAATGCACAGGGTGGTGTGTATATAAAGGCATAGGGGACAGGGAGTGGCAGGCACAGGGAGGGAGAGCACACAATTCTCACCAGACCAGGGAAAGAGCAGCCAGCTACAACTTGCATGCTTGAATAAGGAAAACCTGGTACATTCATCTCTTTGTTTGTACGGCTGCTTCAATAAACAACTGGAAATACCGACTGAAAGATCTGTTCTATTAGGTCTGAGTTAAGGGCCTGTCCCACTTTCACGACTTAATTCAAAACCTCTGCCGAGTTTAAAGGACCTTAAAGAAAAAAATCAAGATTGTGGTAATCTACAAACTCCTACGACCTTCCACGATTATGTTCACGAACTCCTACGAGTATGTCTACGAATTCCCACGACTATTTCGATGCCCTCCTTACGAGTAAAATTTCTTTCATCCTGACCAGTTTTTTACTCATGGACATTTTTTTATCGGGCTGGAAAAAACATGGATGCCACGAGTACCTACGGCTGGCATAATGAGCCGCTACGATATATCTACGGCCTCCTACGGACTCGTTACAAACATTCTGCGAGTTTGAATCAAGGGGAGAAACTCGGGAGAATTTGTGAATAACTCGGGAAAGTGCGACAGACCCTTAAGATCACTCCTACTGTACCTGTGTAGTTACGGCAAGTGGAAAAGAGGAGGCTGGAAAAGTTAGAAATTTGCTATAACATTACTTAACCTAAACTAAGCCAAACTAAACAAAGTTAAAGCAAACCAAATAGTGTATGTGTGAATTGGAAATGCAGTGATGAGATTCAGTGAATGAAACCAACCTCTTTGGGGTTGTCTCCCAACAGCCTGAACTTGCGGGGGAGCTTGCTGCGCGCATACTTGCATCCGTTGAAGTACATGCTCCAGGAACAGCCAAAGGAGAAGGAGGCACCGCAGGTCTCCGGGTCCTTCCCCTGACATGCACACGTGCGGCTGGAATAAAAGAGGCGCCAAAGCAGTAAGTATCATTCATTGCAAGCGGCAGGGTCATTCACCAGATCTACACAGAATAGTTACTGATTATAAGCATCAGGAAGAAGGTGCAGGAGCCTGGAAACTGTAACATCCAGGTTCAGGAACAGATTCTTCCCTGCAGCCATCAGGCTATTAAATACAACCTCAAATAGGCTCTGCAGAGGGTGGTGAAGATCGTCCAACGCATCACAGGCTCCTCACTCCCCTCCATTGAGTCTGTCCATAGTAAACGATGCCTGCGCAGGGAGCACAGCATCGCCAGGGACAGCTCACACCCCAACCATAGACTGTTTACCCACCTCCCATCCGGGAGACGCTACAGGTCCCTCCGCTGCCGGACCAGCAGGCTCAAGAACAGCTTCTTCCCTGCGGCTGTGACACATCTCAACGCTGCACCTCAATGACTGCCTGTCTCCACCCCTCCCCGCCCCGGACACTGTATATGTATAGATGTATACTAACTCATACTACTGCGCAATTACTTGTTCATTCGTAAGTTCGCCCTTCGCAGATACCAACTGCATTTCGTTGTCTCTATATTGTACACTGCACAATGGCAATTAAAGATTGAATTGAAAATAAGCTTTGAACTACATAGACTATAATTATTATTGCGCTATGATTGTATGTTTTATTTTTTGAGTGTATATGAATACACACACACACACACACACACACACACACACACACACACACATATATATATATATATATACATACACACACACACATATATACACACACACACATATATATACATACATATGCATATATATATATATACATATACACACACACATATACACACACACATATACATACACACATATATATACACATGCATATACATACACACACACATATATATATACATACATATGCATATACATATATATATACACATATACACACACACACATATACACACGCATATACATACACACACACACACATATATATATACATATATACATATGAATATACATATATATATATATACACATACACACACGCACACATATATTCACATATATATGCATATACATATACATATATATATATACATACACATGTACATATATACATACATGTTATATATATTTACACACATATATGTACATACATATACATACATATATATTTATACATATATACATTGAATCTTGTTTTTCCTCATTGATTATATTAGTTTCCAGTGTACTATGTTTACATATTCAGTTGTGCTGCTGCAAGTAAGAATTTCATTGTTCTATCTGGGACATTTGATAATAAAATGTTCTTGACTCTTGACATGGTCTGAACATTGATCAGCTAAAACGGTTGACTATTCCAAACCATATCTTTTTAGATTCATTCATTGACACTTGCCTGCATAAAATGACAGTGTTTTTTGCACCAACTGCAACGTTGCAATGAGAGTGGGTTGTGAGAGAGAAAACCCACATGGTCACAGGGAGAACGTGCAAACTCCACACAGACAGCACCCGAGGTCAGGATCAAACCCAGGGCTCTGGCGCTGTGAGGCAGCAGTTCGAGCAGCTGTGCTGCCCTTCTGCTCGTAGATTCCACAAGGGAAGAGTTGAAAGGAGATGACAGTGTGGGCGAAAGGCCGGCAGGAGGTCAAGTATGGCCATAACTGTAGCGATGTCACAGAGGGAGAGGAAATGTAATGAGCCACGGCTCTAATCATGTTCATAAGTTCGTAAGTTCTGGAGCAGAATTAGGCCATTCGGCCCATCAAGTCTACTCCGCCATTCTATCAAAGCTGATCTACAATATCTTTCCCTCTCATTCCCATTCTCCTGCCTTCTCCCCATAACCCCTGACACCCTTACTAATCAGGAATCTGCCAATCTCCGCCTTAAAATTATCCATTGAATATCCAGCGTAGACAAAAATGCTGGAGAAACTCAGCCGGTGAGGCAGCATCTATGGAGGGAAGGATCTTCTTAAGGGTCTCGACCCGAAACGTTACCTATTCCTTCGGTCCATTGATGCTGCCTCACCTGCTGAATTTCTCCAGCATTTCTATCTACCTTCGATTTTTCCAGCATCTGCAGTTCTTTCTTAAACATTGAATACCTAGCTGTCTGTGGCAATTAATTCCATGGATTCACCACCCTCTGACTAAAGAAATTCCTCCTCATCTTCTTTCTGAAGGCACGTCTTTTTACTCTGAATTTGTGCCCTCTGGTCCTGCGAGTGCAAACATCCTCCCCACATTCACTCTATCCAGGCCTTTCACAAATTGGTTTTACAAAGCATGCCCTCTTTAACGTTCATTCGATTCATTTCGGTGATGGGTTGAGGGATTCCAACACAGGTGAGAAAATATTCTGCATGGATTTGGAACGCGACAACTCAATCAAGAAACTTTGACCAGTAAATTAAAAGTTGTGGATGGGGAGCTGTTTTGGAACAGAAAATAGGCCAAGGGACATCCATGAAATTAATTACAGATGGAATGAAAGGGATGAAGCAGCAGCTGAGCAAGTGGAACCATTTACAAGTCCAGCACATAAAGTGCTGGAGAAACTCAGCGGGTCAGGCAGCATCTCTGGAGAACATGGATAGATGGCGTTTTGGGTAGGGGCCCATATTCAGACTGGTGGGGGGGGGAGAAAGCTGGAAAATAAATGGTATCGGGACTAAGCCTGGTTGGCTGACCTGCTGAGGTACTCCGGCACTTTGTGTCTTTCATTGTAAACTAGCGTCTGCAGTTGGATGGTTCTCCCAGTAATAATTGGACACAGGTAGGAGGTGGTTTTCTTAAATTGGCAGATTGGTGGACCAAGGCTAGGGATGGGAAGAAGACCAAAGGGCCACTACTGGTGGTGTGGTAGAGTTGCTGTCTTACAGAGCCAGAGAACTGGGATCGATCCTGACTATGTAAGGGCGCTTGTCTGTACGGAGTTTGTACGTGACCTGCATGGGTTTTTTTTCCGAGATCTTCGGTTTCCCCCCCACAATCCCACAGTCCACCCACAGAACCAGGGGCCACAGTCTTAGAATAAAGGGGAGGTCATTTAAGACTGAGGTGGGGAAAAAACTTTTTCACCCAGAGAGTTGTGAATTTGTGGAATTCCCTGCCACAGAGGGCAGTGGAGGCCAAATCACTGGATTGATTATAAAAGAGAGTTAGATAGAGCTCCAGGTGCTAGTGAGGTCAAGGGATATGGGGAGAAGGCAGGCACGGGTTATTGATAGGGGACGATCAGCCATGATCACAATGAATGGCGGTGCTGGCTTGAAGGGCCGAATGGCCTCCTCCTGCACCTATTTTCTATATTTCTATATTTCTATGTAATCCAAAGATGTACAGGTATTGTAGGTTAATTGGCTTGGTGTAATTGTAAGTTGTCCGTAGTGTGTGTAGGATAGTGTTTGGGTGCGGGGATCGCTGGTCGATGCGGACTCGGTGGGCCGAAGGGCCTGTTTCCGCACTGTGCGTCCGAAACTAGACATATTAAAGCTAAAAACTAAAAAACCAGTTGACTTACTCGTCATTCAACCCACATCTCCGGCAGGTAGGGTTCCCGTACTTGGTCAAAGTCTCGGTGAGCTCATCGTACAGCTTGTCGCCGAGCGATCGAGGGATCCCTTCCCAAGCAAGGATGAGAATAATAACCACCGCATTCTGGCAGTGGTGGCCAGCCCGTTCACGAACCAGACACAGCACCTTCTCCTCTTTGCTTGCTCTTCTTATTATCTGTGCAGATGCAAGAGAACAAAAGACTTGGTCAGTGTTTCTAAAGCAGTACGAGCATGCAACGGAACTCAAAGTACCCCGAGTAGCGCGGTGGTGCAGCAGTAGAGTTGCTGTCTAATGCCCCTGTCCCACTTAGGAAACCTGAACGGAAACCTATGGAGACTTTGCGCCCCACGCAAGGTTTCAGTGCGGTTCCCGGAGGTTTTTGTCAGTCTTCCTAATGGTTGAAAGTGGTTTCCGTTTTAATTTTTGTAGTCGAAGCCAGTTGCGATTCTAGTTGAAGGTGGTTGCCGGAGGACAAAAATCCTCCGGGAACCGCACGGAAACCTTGAGGTGGGGTGCAAAGTCTCCAGAGGTTTCCATTCAGGTTTCCTAAGTGGGACAGGGGCATTACAGCGCCAGAGACCCGTGTCCGATCCCGACTATGGGTGCTTGTCTGTACGGAGTTCTCCCCGTGACCTGGGGTTAGGAGGGAGAGATAGATCAGCTATGATTGAATGGCAGAGTGGACTAGATGGGCCGAACGGCCTAATTCTGCTCCTATCACTTATGAACAAACATGATTTTGATTTAAAAAGAAGAACTCATGAAACTTCTGTATTAGAGACAGACGGTGAGACACGTCTTCTTGTTTCAGTCTTTCTTCGTTCAACTTTGCCTTAATTCCCCAATTGTGTAACATTTACATTGTGTTGCTCGAACACCCTCACAGCATGCTTAAAGATTAACAAAGATAAGCTTCCACCTTTGACTATTATTCAGGTAGAATCGAGAAGATAGGGACCACCTGCTCCAAGAACAATAACATGTGCAGGAAGGAACTGCAGGATGCAGGTTTAAACCAGATAGTGACAAAAGGCTGGAGTAAATCAGTGGGACAGGCAGCATCTTGGGAGAGAAGGAATGGGTGATGTTTCTGAAGAAGGGTCTCGACCCGAAAAGTCACCCTTCTGGCTTCACCAGTCGGAGTATTGAGTATAGAAGTTGGGAGGTCATGTCGCAGTTGTATAAGGGGGTCAAGGAAAGAGCGTTCACATCTCGACCCTGTTTCCACCAATCTTTCCACCGCCGCGCACAAGAAGCGCAAGACGCCATCATATGCAGGTGCCGAGAAGTGCATTCAGCTCTGGCTGGCCAATTTCTCATCTTGTGATGCGGACTCGATAAGATGAAGTTGTATAAAGACGTTGGTGAGGCTGCATTTAGGGTATTGTGTTCAGTTCTGGGCACTGTGTGTTATAGGAAAGATGTTGTCAACCTGGAAATGGTACAGAGGAGATTTACAAGGATGTTGCCAAGGACAGGTTGAGTCACTATTCCTTGGAGCGCTGGAGGGCGAGGGGTGATCTTATAACTGTGTACAAAATCATGAGAGGAATAGATCGGGTAGATGTACAGAGTCTCTTGCCCAGAGTAGGTGAATCAAGAACAATAGGACATAGGTTTAGGTGAAGGGGAAAAGATTTAACAGGAATCTGAGGGGTAACTTTTTCACACAAAGGGTGGTGGGTGCATGGAACAAGTGGCCAGAGGAGGTAGTTGAGGATGGGACTATCCCAACAGTGAGACATGGATAGGACAGGTTTGGAGGGATAGGGACCAATCACAGGCAGGTGGGAATGGTGTAGCTGGGACATGTTGGCCGATGTGGGCAAGTTGGGCCGAAGGGCCTGTTTCCACACTGTATCACTCGATTACTCTATAGTGTTAGAAGCTGAGAGAGTAATGTGCATATTAAAATCATAATTTGTCTTTTAAAAAATCATTTAATCATTTAATGTTATTAATTCATAATCCTAGTCTACAAACATGTCAAAATGAAAGCCTTTGAATAAAACATTATTAACAGAAGCTATTTAAAAAAATATATCAAATGTTGGCACTGCAGTGTAACGGAGTTAAGGGCCAGTCCTACCAGCATCCAACTCCATGCGGTGAGCGCGATCAAACTAGAAGCGGGGCCGTGTGGAGGGCGGGTGATCCCTGTACAGGGCTGTTCCCACCAGCATGCGCCTGCATGCGGCAAGCACGACCAAACCGGCAGCGAGGGCCGCGCGGAGGTCGGGTGAGTGGCGCAACGCGGCGCAAAATGAGGCGAACACAGAGAGGGGCACAGAGGCACACACACAGAGGGCCACGGAGGCACCTTCAGAGAGGGTCACGGAGGCACGACGTCGAGACGGTGTGTAATGCGTCGAGGCGATTGCGAGCCGACAAGCCGTTGCCGCGCCGAATCTTTGAACACGGTCAGTTTTTCGGAGCCCCGCGCGATGTCGGGACGAACTTCGCACAATTCCGCACGGCTCCGGCGATCGAAGTGGGACCGGCCCCGCGACGCTGGACAGCTCAAGCGACCACGTTCGGTTGCGCTAATCGCATAGAGTTGCATGCTGGTGGGACAGGCCCTTTAGTTGATAAACGAGGGATGGATTATGTGTAAGTACAGGCAGCTGGTAAATAAATGACTTACCAAGTGGAGTACAGTCGTGGGTGTGCAGGCGTTAGCATTAAGGGCCTGTCACGGGACACCTGTATGGTCGTGAATATTCGCCCAAAAAGTTGTACCTTTTTCTGGTCGCAGCTGGGTTTTCAACATGTTGAAAATTTTCACCCACCTGCTGCGACTATGACGGGTGCCGGCAAGTCGCCGAAAAAAAATCGCGTAAGTGGGACAGGCCCTTTAATATCTCAAGAAGGAATTGCAGATGCTGGAAAATCGAAGGTAGACAAAAATGCTGGAGAAACACAGCGGGTGAGGCAGCATCTATGGAGCGAAGGAAATAGGCAACGTTTCGGGCCAAAACCCTTCTTCAGGCCCTTTAGTATCTCAGTTTGGCAAAGTTACAGATGATTTAACGATAGACACAAAAAGCAGGAGTAACTCAGTGGGTCACGCAGCATCTCTGGAGAAACGGATTAGATGACTTTTCGAGTTGAGACCCTTCTTCAGAGTCTCAGCCTGAAGAAGGGTCTTGACCAGAAAAGTCAACTATTTATTCCTTTTCTCCAGAGATGTTGCCTGGCCCTTTGAGTCACTTCAGCTTTTTGGGTCTATCTTCAGTTTAAACTCAGCCCGAAATGTCACCCATTCCTTCTCTGCTGAAATGGCGGGAATTAACCTTGTAAACCTACGCTGCACTTTCTCAATAGCAAGAATGTCCTTCCTCAAATTAGGGGACCAAAACTGCACACAATACTCCAGGTGTGGTCTCACTAGGGCTCCGTACAACTGCAGAAGGACCTCTCTGCTCCTATATTTGATTCCTCTTGCTATAAAGGCCAACATGCCATTCGCTTTCTTCACTGCCTGCGGTACCTGCATGCTTACTTACATAGACTGAAGAACAAGGACCCCCAGATCCCGTTGTACTTCCCCTTTTCCCAACTTGACGCCATTTGGATAGGAATCTACCTTCCTGCTTTTGCTACCAAAGTGGATAACCTCACATTTATCCGCATTAAACTTCATCTGCCATGCATCTCCCCAAACCTGTCCAAGTCACCTTGCATTCTCATAGCATCCTCCTCACAGTTCACACTGCCACCCAGCTTTGTGTCATCTGCAAATTTGCTGATGTTACTTTGAATCCCTTCATCCAAATCATTGATGTATATTGTAAATAGCTGCGATCCCAGCACCGAACCTTGCGATACCCCACCAGTCACTAGTTCTCCACAGATGCTGCCTCACCCGCTGAGTTACTCCTGCACTTTGTGGTTTTTTTGCTCAAGGCTCCAGCATCTGCAATTCCTGTATCTAGGCACACAGGTACACCAAGTAGAACGAAGAGAAAAATATCAGCATTGAGAATGCAGAATATGTAGTGTAGCAGTTTCCAGAAAAAAGGTCCAATGTCCAATAAGGCAGGTTGGAAGATCAGGATTATACCTCTAGTTTATGGAAGGTCCATTCAGCCGTCTTGTAACAGAGGGGAAGAAACCGTTTCTAAATCTGGTAAAATAAATCAATCTGAAAAAGACACTTACCCATTTTGCTATTGGACAGCCCTGGGAGCTCTTGCCTTCTTTCCCCGTGTAGATGACTTTCTCGATTCTAACTGCTTTCCCCTTCTCCCCATATCTGCAAAGAAATAACATTATGGGAAAATTTAAAGCAGTCAAAAGGTTAATAGATCTTCACGAACAGGTCTGCCCAGTTTGGCAGAGGCCTCTCCCCTGTTGGGTGAGGTGTTGTTTGCAGTGGAGCCGTGACTAAAAATAAAATCATTAAATAAACAGGAGCAATGGGCAGGGTGATCGACACTCGAGCCTGCTCTACCATTCATCTTCCACCTCCAGTCCATTTCCCTGTACGATCCTTACAATCCCGTGATCTGCATAATATCCAGGGGTCTCGCCTTCTCTGATGGGACTGCAATCAATGTCGAAGCTTCAAGCCTTAGGGGGGCACGGTGGCGCAGCGGTAGAGTTGCTGCCTTACAGCGCCAGAGACCCGGGTTCGATCCTGACTAGGGGCGCTGTCTGTGCGGAGTTTGTACGTTCTCCCCGTGACCTGCGTGGGTTTTTTCTGCGGGAGTTCCGGTTACCTCCCGCACTCCAAAGACGTACAGGTTTGTAAGTTAATCGACTTGGCAAAATTGTAAATTGTCCCTAGTGTGTGTGTGTAGGATAGTGTTAATGTGCGGGGATCGTTGGTTGGCGCGGACACAGTGGACAGAAGGGCCTGTTTCCGCGCTGTATCTCTGAACTAAACTAAACAAAGCCCTCTGTGTCGGAAAGAACTGCAGGTGCTGGTTTAAATCGAAGGCCGACACAAAATGCTGGAGTAACTCAGCCGGGTTAGACAGCAGCATCTCTGGAGAGAAGGAATGGGCGACGTTTCGGGTCGAGACTCTTCTTCAGACTTGACCAGTCTGAAGAAGGGTCTCGACCCGAAACGTCACCAATTCCTTCTCTCCAGAGATGCTGCCTGTCCCGCTGAGTTACTCCAGCATTTTGTGTCCAAGCAATGCCCTCTGACAGACTGAATTCCAGAGAATCAACACCTCCTGTGCAAAAAATGTTTCCACATCTCATCGCTAAATGCTTCGCTCCCCAAGTATCTTGCATCAGTGTCTCCAGAGAGGGAGGCTCCTTAACGATTGGAAATGATGTCTTTTTTCCATTGGTGTCTTGCTGTTTTTGCGCAGCTAGCTTTACAGTCTTGCAAAACATATGTATTATGTATGTTTTTGTGTGTTATCTGAGTCAATGTGCCCGAGATGCTGCTGCAAGCAAGATCTTCGTTGTACTTGCATTGTGCATGTGACATTAAATAAATTTGACATGATTTCTTAAAAAACACATCAAGTGCTAGAGTAACTCAGCGGGTCAGGCAACGATTCTGGAGAACATGGGTCAGTGGTGTTTCTGGTTTGAGTCCTTCATCAGGTGTCTGAAGAAGCATCATGATCCAAAAATGCTACCTATTCATCTTCCCCAAAGATAGAAACATAGAAAATAGGTGCAGGAGTAGGCCATTCGGCCCTTCGAGCCTGCACCGCCATTCAATATGATCATGGCTGATCATCCAACTCAGTATCCCGTACCTGCCTTCTCTCCATACCCCCTGATCCCTTTAGCCACAAGGGCCACATCTAACTCCCTCTTAAATATAGCCAATGAACTGGCCTCAACTACCTTCTGTGGCAGAGAATTCCACAGATTCCCCACCCCAAATGATTTTTTCATCTCGGTCATAAAAGACTTCTCCCTTATCCTTAAACTGTGAACCCTTGTCCTGGACTTCCCCAACTTCGGGAACAATCTTCCTGCATCTAGCCTGTTCAACCCCCTAAGAATTTTGTACGTTTCTATAAGATCCCCCCTCAATCTTCTAAATTCTAGCGAGTACAAGATCATACGACACAGGAGCAGAATTAGGCCATTCGGCCCATCGAGTCTGCTGCACCATTCGGTCACGGCTGAATCAGCCGTGACCGAATGGTGGAGCAGATTCGATGGGCCGAATGGCCTAATTCTGCCCCTGCGTCATTTCCCTCTCAACCCCATTCTCCCCGTAGACCTTTGAGCACCCTGACTAAATCGATGCTGCCTGACCTGCTGAGTTAAGGGCCTGTCCCACCAGCACCCGACTCCATGCGATGAACGCGATCAAACTAGAAGCGGGGGCCGCGCGGAGGTCGGGTGTTCCCCTGTACAGGGCCGTTCCCACCAGCATGCGCCTGCATGCGGCAAGCGCGACCAAACTGGCAGCGCGGGCCGCGCGGAGTTCGGGTGAGTGGCGCAACGCGGCGCAAAGTGAGGCGAACTTGGAGCGAAGTCTTAAGGTAAGTTCGCCAGGACAGAGAGGGGCACACAGAGAGGGGCACAGAGGCACACACACAGAGGGCCACAGAGCCACACACATAGAGGGTCACGGAGGCACCTACAGAGAGAATCACGGAGGCACGATGTCGAGGCGGTGTGTAATGCGTCGAGGCGATTGCGAGCCGACAAGCCGTTGCCGCGCGGAATTTTTGAACACTGTCAGTTTTTCGGAGCCCCGCGCGATGTCGGGACGAACTCCGCACAATTCCGGCGATCGAAGTGGGACCGGCCCCGCGACGCCGGACGGCTCAAGCGACCACGTTAGGTCGCGCAAATCGCATAGAGTTGCATGCTGGTGGGACAGGCCCTTTAATCCGGCGCAATGCTGATTTTTCTCTCTTTTTTGTGCCTCGAATTGGCTTGTATCTACCCTGTTAGGCCTTCTAAGGTTACCTTTCACCGCGGTGATGAAGCTTTAATATGTTCAGTTCTGTGTAATCGATCTTTCTGCAGCCTCGTGACACTCTCTTGGCTCTTAGTGTTTTGACTGTAATCATTGGCATGACCTTTCACAGAGTTCAACGCTTGCTAGAATGCACTCACTGCCCTCTCCTGCTGCCTGCAATAACTCCTGCGTCTCTCCAGTCACTTGTTCAAATCTCAATTCACCATCGTCCATTCAGATATTTTAAATATTTATTGCTGCATTAGTATTTCACGGAGTGTTCCATAAACCCTAATGTGACCCCCTAACCACCCCCCTGCAACAAATATTTTTGTAAAGGAGATACACAAAACTGCTTGTTTAAGAAGGAACTGCAGATGCTGGAAAATCGAAGGTAGACAAAAATGCTGGAGAAACTCAGCGGGTGCGGCAGCATCTATGGAGCGAAGGAAATAGGTGATGTTTCAGGCTGAAACCCTTCTTCAGGCTGATGTGAGGGTTAGGGTAGGGGAAGAAGAAAGGAAGAGGTGGGCTGAGGGAGAGCTGAGAAGGGGAGGAGAAAGTAGGGACTACCTGAAATTGGAGAAGTCAATGTTTATGCCACTAGGGTGCAGACTGCCCAAGCGGAATACGAGGTGCTGCTCCTCCAATTTACGGTGGTCCTCACTCGGGCCATGGAGGAGGCCCAGGACAGAGAGGTCGGATTCGGAATGGGAGGGGGAGTTGAAGTGCTGAGCCACCGGGAGATCAGGTTGGTCATCGCCAAGCCTACGTTTGGTCTCACCGATGGTTTACTCTGGAACGCCAAACAAACTCAAACCGCACCTGGTTCTCAATTCCCCTACTCCAGGTAAAAAAGGTCTGTGCATTCACCCTCTCTATTTCTCCACTGCTGTTGTACACAATTGAAGGTTTGCCAATTGCAGAGTACAAGACCATTTTTTTGCGAGGAACTTATTGTTATTAGCTGATTTAACGCTGACATCAATTGTTGCCAAGGATGATCTGGGTCAGGGTACGGTGCTGCCAATTGTTTGGTATCATTCGCTCCACTGAATTAGTTTAGTTTAGTTCAGAGATACAGCTTGGAAACATGGCCTGTGGCCCAGAGTCCACACCGACCACCGATCCCCGAATATTAACACTATCCTACACACACTGGGGACAATTTTCTACACTTATATCAAAGCCAATCAACCTACAAACCCGCACGTCTTTGGTGTGTGGGAGGAAACCGAAGATCTCGGAGGAAACCCAAGTGGTCACGGGGAGAACGTGCAAACTCCGCACAGACAGCATTCGTAGTCGGGATCGAACCCGGGTCTCGGGTGCTGCAAGCGCTGTAAGGCAGCAACTCTACCGCTGCGCCACCGTGCCGCCCATAATAATAAGGAGTAGCCGTTCTTTATGATCCACAGTATAGGATAGAGGTGAGAGGGGTAAAAGTCAAAGCAAATGTGCAGGGCAATATTCTTTTACAGAGAGGATGCTCGGTGCCTCGAACATGCTGCCAGGGTGGTGGTGGAGGCAGAAATGATCGTGGCATTTAAGAGGCTTTTACACAGGCCACATGGATATGCAGGGGATGGAGGGATATGGATCAGGTGCAGGCAGAGGAGATTAGCTTATTATGGCAACATGTTCAGCACGGACATTGTGGGCCGAAGGGCCTGTTCTATATTCTATGCGCCAGGCACACACGGTTTATCAAATCTGCTCTTACCCTGGGGCGTGAAAGTGGTGCAGTAGTAGAGTTTCAGGGAGGACGTTTCAGACAGCGCCCGTAGTCAGGATCGAACCCGGGTCTCCTGCGCTGTAAGGCAGCAACTCTACCGCTGCGCCCCACAATACTCAATTTATAATAATACTTGAGTCTGAAGAAGGGTCCCGACCCGAAACGTCATCCATTTCTTCTCTCCAGAGATGCTGCCTGTCCCACTGGGTCATTCCAGCTTTTTTGTGTCGACCTTGTGGTAATACTTCACTATTTCTAAGTTGCAAGGAATCAATAAGCACCAATGCTCTAAGCACCAATGCCAGGAGTAAAAGCCAGATTGCCCCTTGTCCTCCCCCCCTCTTGCCGCACCTGTCTTGCTAGCTATTCACGCACAAGATGAAAACTCCCGGGCTTTGAACTTCTGCATTTGAATTTCGAAGCAAATATAATAATTGTTGCTCAGTTTGACATGAACATCAGCAGAGAGTGAAGGGGCTAGGCTGCTCCGGGCTATAGTAGCTTAAATGCTGGACAAGCTAATTTATAAAATACAAAACTCGCACAATTACCCTTTCTTTCCAAACTCCTCAGCGCTGGGAATGAGTTAATAAGATCTTTGTAAAGTTCTTTGTAAAGTAAAGGGCCTGTCCCACGTACTCGATTTCTTCGGCGACTTACCGGCACCCGTCATAGCCGCAGCAGGTGGCCGAAAATTTTCGACATGTTGAAAATCCAGCAGCGACTAGAAAAAGGTACGACTCTTTGGGCGACTACTCACGACCATACAGGCGTCACCCCACGACAAATGACCCCCGTATGGTCATGGTGAAGCCTGTTCGGTCGTGAGCAGTCTCCCAAAGAGTCGTACCTTTTTCTGGTCACCGCTGGATTTTCAACATGTTGAATATTTTCGGCGACCTGACGGTTGCCGGCGTTCACCAAAATAATCACCTATGTGGGACAGGCCCTTAAAGACCTCACAGGTACTTTGCAAAGAGGCAGCGGTGATCCTTTTGCCCCTCCTGTCTGAACCTGTAGGCGTAGAAAATAGATGCAGCAGTAGGCCATTCGGCCCTTCGAGACAGCACCCGTCATTCAATATGATCATGGGTGATCATCCAAAATCAGTACCCTGTTCCTGCTTTTTCCCCATATTCCTTGATTGCTTTAGCCTGAAGAGCTAAATCTAACTCTCTTGACTATTAGAGTGCTCCGGGACTTTGCATTGCAGGGAGACGGGGAGCTGGCTTAAGTCTGAGCAATGGTTCGTGCTTCGAGACACCTCGAAACAAGTTCCCATGCCCCGCTGCATAATCGCGGGTGACTGCACCAATACAGTCCACGCTGCCGAGCTCACCTCATGTCAACAAACACAGAGGCCTGCAGACACGCCACCAATAAATTAAACGGCAGATACGCGGCAGTGGAAGGTCTTGCTCGCGCTGACGCTCGCCAGTCCCCAAAGTGTTTCACTGCCACACTCTGCCAGGTGTCATCTATTGTCTTCCAAATTTAGAGGTACAGTGTGGGAGCAGGCCCTTCGGCCCAACGTCCGCGCAGACTACCAATCCCCGCACATTAACACTATCCTGGGGTGGAAGATTGCAACCTTCACGTGGTCTGTGTGTCTGTATCTGTGTGTGGGTGTGTCTGTGAGAGTTTGTGCGTGTGTGAGTGTGCGCGTGTGTGTCAGTGTCTGTGTGGGTGTGTTTGTCTGAGTGTGAGATTTTGTGTGTGCGTGTGTGTTTTTGTGTTTTTGTGTGTGTGTGTGTTTCTGTGTGTGTATTTCTGTGTGTGTGTGTGTGTGTTTCTGTGTGTGTGTGTGGGGGTGTGGGGGTGTGTCTGAGTGTGAGAGTTTGTGCGTGCTTGTGTGTTTTTGTGTCTGTGTGAATGTGTGTGGGTGTGTGTGGTTGTGTGTGTTTCTGTGTGTGCCAGTGTCTGTGTGGCTGTGTTTGTCTGAGTGTGAGATTTTGTGTGTGCGTGTGTGTTTTTGTGTCTGTGTGTGTGTGTGTGTTGCACATGTGTGTGTGAGTGTGTGTGTGTGTGTGTGTGTGAGTGTGTGTGTGTGTGTGTGTCTGTGTTTTTGTGTCTGTGTGAGTGTGTGTTGCACATGTGTGTGTGAGTGTGTGTGTGTGTGTGTGTGTGAGAATATGTGTGTATATGTGTGTGAGGAGACAAATATTGTTCTGTCTGGAAAGCAGAGTTGAGTGAAGCAGCAGGTAGACTGTTGCATGCGATCAGATGCATTGTTACATCTTTCAGTGCTCTGGCAGTGTAGCATAAAGGATAGCCGGCAAATCAGCATTGTACGCAAGCCTTTATTGTGATGTTTCGGAAGGAACTGCAGATGCTGGTTTAAAGCAAAGACAGACACAAAATGCTGGAGCAACGCAGCGGGTCAGGCAGGTCTGGAGGGAAGAAATAGGCGACGTTTCGGGTCACCTATTCCATTTCTGCAGCGATGCAGCCTGCCCCGCTGAGTTACTCCAGGTTTTTGTGCTTTCCTTTGGCTGTAATGACCCGCTCGCAATGAAACAGGCGGGAGGGTGCTTCAAAGAGACGGGTTTCCACTGCAGAACAGTGCGTTAAAGCCCCAACAGCTGCAAATCTGCTGCGGAGCCCAAGTCATTGGGTATTTTAAAAGTGGAGATAGATAGATTCTTGATTAGTGCGGGTGTCAGGGGTTATGGGCAGAAGGCAGAAGGACGGAGATGAGTGTGAAAGATAGATCAGCCTTGACTGAGTGGTGGAGTTGACTCGATGGACCTAATGACCTCATTCTTCTCCTAGGACTTATGAACATATAATTTATTTTCCAAAAAGGGCAAAATCTGTGACATTGCACCAGCAGTAACGCATTATAAAAGGGCAGAAATAAATGTTATCCCGAGAAGCTCGGGCAGAAAGACTATAATCGTAGCTCTTGACAGACGGGGTCAACAGCAGACCTGTTGACAATGAATGGAATGAAACCCTGATTAGTTTAGTTTACTTTAGTGAGGAGACACAGCGTGGAAACAGGCCCCTTCTTCCTTATATAAGGGAACCAAAGTTTGACCCCACCAGTACTTCACTTTAGCGATACAGCGTGGAAACAGGCCCTTCGGCCCACGTCGACCAGCGGTCCCCTACTAGTTCTATCCTACGCACTCGGGACAACTTACACAGAAGCAAATGAACCTGCAAACCCGCGCGGCTTTGGAATGTGGGAGGAAATCGGAGCATCCGGAGAAAACCCACGCGGTCACCGGGAGAGCGTGCAAACTCTACACGGAGATCGCCCGTGGCCGGGGTCTCTGGCGCTGTAAGGCGGGAACTCTAACGCTGCGCCACCGTAGCTGAGCATCTTTAATATCAGTTTCTGAAACCGGGGCCGGGCTTTCACCTGCTGAGGCCCTAAGCTGTATGAAATGTGAGGCCCTTCTCTAAAAAGATTCGGGTAAAAAATGATAAAATAAAAATATATTTCAAAAAATGAGGCCTCCCCGAGGGTGTGTGGCCCTAAGCTATAGTTTATTTAGCTTATAGGTAAGTCCAGCACTGTCTGAAACTCATTAGTAAGTCAGCAGAGAAATTGTTATCATTGCACTGTTATTGTTTGTATTTGCGTGAATATACAGTATATATGATCGATATCTATGTGTATCTGTGGGTATGTGTATGTGGCCCGTTCCTGGTCACGTGTGTGACCAAAACAATGGTAGAATGCATCTCTTTGGATTCTGAAAGCACATTGTTTTGTACTGCGTATGTGATTCATATTTATTTTGCAGTCTATCAAGTGAAATATTCATGTCACGCTGCCAATGTTTGTTTAGGGTCAGAGGGGGGTCAAAGATCACTGGTCACGTGTGTGACCTGACACGGCCCCGTTTTTGTTTTTTTTCCCACGACTCGATTTTGTCCGACAACAAACTCCTGCGACTTTTTTTGAAAGCCAGAATGTTCATATCTTTAGCAGACATGCGTTATAGCTCTGTGGGTAGGAATATAGCAACGAATAAGATTAATATCTTACAAGGATGTTTTAATGTAGTGCTTTGTGTGATTCCATTTGGTCACGTGTGTGACATGTTGGTTCACTTTCCAAAGAATGGCCCATATATACACACACACTCACTGGACTTTTGTTTATTATATTGTTTACAGTGTACTATGTTTACATTATTCTGCTGTGCTGCTGCAAGTAAGAATTCCATTGTTCCATCTGGGACATGTGACAAGAAAACTCTCTTGACTCTTGGGAGTATCAGTGATCGGTCGTTCACCAGGACTGTGGGTTGGTGTGTTACTCACTGCCAGAGCCAGCTACAGATACAGCTACAGCCAGCACAGGCAGACTGGAGCAGTGACGGACACTGTACAGACAGGTGTGGGGGGGGTGGACTAGTGATTGCGGGACCAGTCGGTGGCACCAGTCGACCAGAAGGTCCAGGGTTCAAGACCCACCTCCGCTCTCGAGGGAAGCTCTGGAAACACCAGCCAACTGTGCTAAAGTTCACCCTCTGCCAAAATGTATCTTAATCAGTTGACGACATGTTGAAATTGGCAACCCGCCCCCGCACGCTATCTGACAGCGAGCTTGCGGGGGCTTCCCGTGTTGATCCTTCCTGCGCACTTAACCTTTGACCTGCAAGGGATGACACAAAGTGCTGGAGTAACTCAGCGTGTCAGGCAGCATCCCAGGGCAGGTGGCGTTTCGGGTTGAGACCCTTCTTCTGAACATCACCTACGCATTGACACAAAAAGCTGTCTCGACACGAAACGTCACCCATTCCTTCTCTCCAGTGATGCTGCCTGTCCCGCTGAGTTACTCCAGCTTTTTGCGTCTATCTTTGGCAGAAATTGCCTGCTAATTAGTGAGTAATAGATTTAAATAGAACAATCAAATTTAAGAAAATGCATTTATTTCCATTCCACTAGAGCTCCAGGGGCTAGTGGAATCAAGGTATATGGGGAGAAGGCAGGCACGGGTTATTGATTGGGGACGATGAGCCATGATCACAATGAATGGCAGTGCTGGCTCGAAGGGACCAATTTTCAATGTTTCTATGTTCCTATGTTTCGGGTGGGGAATCTTTTTAAAGTGGTGGCGCAGTGGTAGAGTTGCTGCCTCACAGCGCCAGAGACCCGGGTTCAATCCTGATGGCAGGTGTTGTCTGGAGCAGAGTTTGTACATTCCACCTGCTGTTGATGCCCGTAAGCAGAACTTAGTTGAATTAAATGTATTTCATTTATCCATGGACTGCCCACAGCATCTGTGACAGCCTGACTGCCCGAGTGTAATTTTCTTCTCTCACATGTCAACATGACAAAGAAAGTAACACTACTCCGAGCTATTTCCTGATAAACATCGCAAGTGAAGGTGAGGTACAAAACACACAGCCTGAATTTAATATTTTCTCGCGCGAGCAGAATGTCCGTGATTGAGCAGGTTATTTTGCACAATCACTGCCATTCCTCGTCAACCTTGCGCTGTGCGTTCTCAATGTAAGAGTTAAGGGGCTGTCCCACTGTACGAGGTAATTCAAGAGCTCCTCAGAGTTTTAAAAAAAAAATCAAACTCGTGGTAAGTACGCAGAATGTACGTAGCGGGTACGTCGGAGCTCGGGACGTCTCTTAGCGGCTCGTAACGCTAGCGGCAGGTACTCGGGAAACGTGTTGAAAAATGTCCACGAGAGCCCCGAGTACCTACGAGTGGCTATTACCGTAATTCTCCGAGTTCGAATCTGGGGAAACTCGGGAGAGCTCGTACAGTGGGACAGCTGCCTTAAGTATGGCTATTTAAAGAGAACCCTTTCCATCCAACAAGCTGAAAGCAACACTAGGATTTATTTCCCCCTTGCGTTTCATATCAGCCACTCTCAAAGATAAAGAATGTTACAGGAAATTAATAAGATGGAACTGCAGTTGCCGATTTATGCCAAGGAAAGACAAAAAGTGCTGGAGTAACTCAGCGGGTTAGGCAGCATCCCTGGAGAACTTGGATAGGACTTGTTTAGTTTAGAGGTACAGCGTGGAAACAGGCCCTTCGGCCCACTGAGTCCACGCTGACCAACGTTGATCTTGGCACGAGTTCGATCGTACACACGAGGGATAATTTACAGAAGGCGATTAACCTACAAACCCGCACATCCTTGGAGTGTGGGAGGAAATCGGAGCATCCGCTGGGGTGGAAGATTGCAACCTTCACGTGGTCCGCCCCGTTTCGACTAATGCAATCCACTCGACGTGCACAAACGGAAGATGAAATGGAACAAGTTGTCCAACCCTGGAATATTGCCTGTCCATCCCCCCCCCACAGCTGCTGCCTGATCTGTTGAGTTACTCCAGCACTTTGTGTTTTGCTGACGATTCCAGAATCCACAGTTCCTCGCGGCTCTAAAGGTTGGTCGCATGTGGATAGAAATTAAGGATCGTTTCCAAATTAATGTAGAACTGAGGAGAAGCAAATCCCGTCTCACGTCACAGTCGAAGAGCAATTTTGTGCTGTTCCCCGAGGAACAATTGGAATCATAAAGACCTGTGGCACAGAAACAGGCACTTGGGCCCAAGTTTCCCACATTGACCAAGATGCCCCATCCAAGCCACGACCACTAGCCTGCATTTAGCCCACATCCCACCAAACCGTTACATCCCACTAATCCATGAACCTGTCCAAGTGTCTTTTAAATGTTGTTACAATACATGCGTCCACTACCTCCTCTGGCAGCAAGCTCCCTATACCCAACATTCTTTGAAATCTCATGTTCATAAATTGCAGGAGTAGAATTAGGCCATTCGGCCCATCAAGTCTGCCATTCAATCATGGCTGATCTATCTCTCCCTCTCAACCCCATTCTCCTGCCTTCTCCCCATAACCGCTGACCCCCCCAACTAATCAAGGAGATTTTTTTATAGATTCCATCGACTTGGCCTCCGCGGCTTTCTGTGACACGTTCGCCGAATGAAGTTGGAATGCGGATGCTTTGGAGGTGGGGCAACAGGAGGGCAGACCTGGGGCATTTGCTGAAGCGAGCTCACGTGAGAAGCTCCAGGCATTCGAGAGCAGAACAAGATGTGAAAGTTCGGCCCATGTGAAAGTAGTTATTTTCAAGCTTGCTGTTTGTCGAGTTCTCAGATCACCCCGGGAGGCTAAACCGAGCGATGTCGCAACAGGGTTGTGGTTGTTAAGTGGCGGGTGCGTATGAAGGCCCCCCCCCCCCCCCCCCAAAACCAGGCTCAACTGTAAGTGCTTTAACCCTCATCTGGAATAAAGCCCCAGTGCTTTGAAGTCTTCCCTTGTGATTCCGTTTTCCCAGAGTTTCACTTGCACTGCAAATCTGGCTTTGATTTGGATTCCACTGTTCCAATTAAACTTGTTCAACCTGGAATGCCTGTCGCTGAAATTGCAGGAGTTTAGACCAGGGAAAAGTTTAGATTTGGATACAAACTCAAACTCAGGATGGAATGCGCAGAGGAAGCGTGGCTGAGGAAAAATAAAGTCACGTCTCGACAAAATAGATGTGAACTATTGCTTGTGTGCTTGTAATAACTGGCTGATCTTTTAAGATGGCATTTTCTTTGTTTGTTACCCCATTTATTATTGGGTGGCACTTTCAGGCGGCTGGTAGAGCTGCACCAGAGACCCTGGCTGGAACCTGACCTCGGGTGCTGTCTGTGCGGAGTTCGCATGTTCTCCCTGTGACTGCGTGGGGCTTCCTCCGGGTACTCCGGCTTTCTCCCACATCCCCAGAACATTGCTTAATTGGACTGTAAACTGCCCCGGATGTGTCAGGAGCAGATGCAAAAGTGAGACCACACAGAACTAATGAGTTATTGAGTCACACAGCGTGGAAAAAAGGCCCTTCGGCCCAACTTGCCCGTGCCGACCAACATGTCCCATCAATGGGTGATCGATGGGTGATCAATGGTCGGCGTGGCGGAGATTGACAGGTTCTTGATTAGTAACGGCGTCAAAGGCAGCGGCGAGAAGGCAGGAGAATGGGGTTGAGAGGTAAAATTAGACCAGCCACGATAGAATGGTGCAGTAGACTCAATGGGCCAAATGGTCCCATTCTGCCCCTGTGTGTCTTATGATTGAACTATTCTCAATTCCAGTCATGGTTGCCTTTCACACATGCTTGCGATGGGTTTCATCTTTAGCCTCCCACCTTGGTTCCCATCCACTCCACCAGCCACGCTCCACGCGGAGTTATCAACCTACCTTTCCTCCATCAGTTCCCTTATTGACGCCACTGTCGGGCCAGATCCAAGGTGAGTGTAATAAGGACCTTCCTCTTTTTCAATGATTTGCTCTGTAACGAACACAAAGACATCAAATAAATAAATTAACAATATTGATCAACCCGCGTCAGTTTAGTTTATTGACACGAGTACCGAGCTACAGTGAAAAGCCTTTGTTGCGCGCTAACCAGCCAGCGGAAAGACAATACATGTTTACAATCAAGCCATTTACAATGTACAGATACATGATAATGGAATAATGTTTAGTGCAAGGTAAAGACCCTCGGTCTGATCAAGGATAGTCCGAGGGTCACCAATGAGGTAGATAGTAGTTCAGGACCCCTCTCTGGTTGTGGTAGGATGGTTCAGTTGCCTGATAACAGCTGGGAAGAAACTGTCCCTGAATCTGGAGGTGTGCGTTGTCACACTTCTGTACGTTTTGCCCAATGGGAGAGGGGAGAAGAAGGAGTCTCCGGGTGCGACTCGTCCTTGATTATGCTGGTGGCCTTGCCGAGGCAGCGTGAAGTGTAGATGGAGTCAATGGAAGGGAGGTCGGTTTGTGTGATGGTCTGGGCTGCGTCCACAATTCGCTGCAAATTCTTGCAGTCTTGGATGGAGCTGTTCCCGAACTGGAGCGGTGATGCATCCCGATAAAATGCTCTCCACAGTGCATCTGCAGAAGTTGGTGAGAGTTGTTGGGGACTTGCCCAACTTCTGGAGGATAAGGTACAACATTCTACCAGGAATCCCATATGGAGCCACAACAAAATGCAGATGCTGAAATCTTCAGTAAAACACAAAGGAACGGAATAAGTTAGCGGGTCAGGCAGCGTCTGTGGAGGGAGTGGGCAGCTGACATTTTGCACCAGAACCCTTCTTCAAGGCCGAGGAAGGGTCCTGACTGACCTGCTTAGATGCTCCAGTACTTTGTGTTCTATCAGGAATCTCAGGTGAATAATTCCTTCATTTAATAGGATTTCTATTTGGCCTGAAGTTGCGGGTATCAAATTATCTGTAGTGGGTCAGTTTAGGTTAGTTTAGTGACACAGCGTGGAAACAGGCCCTTCGGCCCGCAGAGTCTGTGCCAACCAGCGATTCTCGCGCACTGACACTATCCTACACACACTAGGGACAATTTGTCACAATCGTAGCAGGTCGCAGGAAAACCGGCGACTGGACCCCCCCCCCCCCCCATGACAATGTCTACCACAAACTACCACCTAGTCGACGTCACGCTACGGCAAGCTACCGACAACCGGCGACCCATTAGGACGCCCACCTACAACCACACTTGAGCGCCCTGGAGAGGAAAAGACTACAAAAAGTAGTAAACACTGCCCAGTCCATCATCGGCTCTGACCTTCCTTCCATCGAGGGGATTTATCACAGTCGCTGCCTCAAAAAGGCTGGCAGCATCATCAAGGACCCACACCACCCTGGCCACACACTCATCTCCCTGCTACCTTCGGGTAGAAGGTACAGGAGCCTGAAGACTGCAACAACCCGGTTTAGGAATAGCTACTTCCCCACAGCCATCAGGCTATTAAACCTAGCTCGGAACTCTGAACATTAATATCCCTCCATCTGTTATTTGCACTTTATTAATTTATTAATTCATGGGTGTATTTATGTATAGAATTGTAGTCAATCCCTTCAACGTTTTGTTGTGCTATGCAAAGAAAGATTTTCATTGTCCTGTCAGAGACACATGACAATAAACTCTTTTGACTTTGACTTGACTTGACCTACGACAACCAAAGTCAACCTACATCCACCTACAACAAGCTACAACCCTGTCGGCGACAACTGAAGACAACTGAAGACAACTCAGTTGCCGGTTGACGTAGGTAGTCGCCAATGGAATTCACCAAAGTCAGCACCCGGCGACAGCCAATGTTACCTGGCGACGACCTACGACAGCACCTACGTCAGGAGAAGACAAGCTACGTCTAGCCCAAAGTCTTCGAAACGTTTTTGAACATTTCAAAATCCAGTGGCGACCAGAACAACGTTACGACTCTTTAGATCATTTTTCGAAGACATGGACACCATTCGTTGACTTATTACAAGGATAACATGACACAACACAACTTTGGATTTAAATCTAATTTCGGGCTGGGTGAGGCGGGATGTGAGGCAGGTATATCAACACTTTTTTCTTCTTGTCCTTTATTTTTTTTTCCTTTTCCTCTCTTCTTTCTTTCATTTATTCCCTCTTTGGCCACACTACTTTGGCGGTCTAGGGGTTCTATCTTTGCACATCTCACTTCTCTTTTTCTTGCTTTCCAATTCAAGCTAAAAAGTTAAACTTGAAGCTGTCCAATAATTGTATAACTTGATGTGCCGTTGGTTCTATTTCTGTACATTTGCCTCTAATTTAATTTTTTAATTTTTTGTTTTTTAAATCCAGTGGCGACCAGAAAAACGTTACGACTCTTTAGGCGACTTGAGGAGACGACTCACGACCGTACCCCGCAACCACGTGGTGACATTCTAGTCGCCAAAAAAACTTGTGTAAGTGGGACAGGGACTTATGGCACATTTTCCCCATCTACTCTTCACTGGCAATCCATCAAAGACTGGATAGATTCGGCTTGTACTCGCTAGAATTTAGAAGATTGAAGGGGGATCTTATAGAAACTTACAACACTCTTAAGGGGTTGGACAGGCTAGATACAGGAAGATTGTTCCCGATGTTGGGGAAGTCCAGAATAAGGGGTCACAGTTTAAGGATAAGGGGGAAGTCTTTTAGGACCGAGATGAGAAAAACATTTTTCACACAGAGAGTGGTGAATCTGTGGAATTCTCTGCCACAGAGGGTAGTTGAGGCCAGTTCATTGGCTATATTTAAGAGGGAGTTAGATGTGGCCCTTGTGGCTAAAGGGATCAGGGGGTATGGAGAGAAGGCAGGTACGGGATACTGAGTTGGATGATCAGCCATGATCACATTGAATGGCGGTGCAGGCTCAAAGGGCCGAATGGCCTACTCCTGCACCTATTTTCTATGTTTCTAAACTGCACTTGCAAAATACTTGGAATTCCTCAGTTTGCCTCTTCTAAGCATTATTAGTAGCTGTGGCGGGTTGGTTGACTGTTTCAAACAAATACATTAGAAACTGGAAAATATTAATACAGTGCAGCACTTATAAAGGATGACTTCATACTCATAAAAACCTATCTACCAGAGCGGTATATTTCTAAACGCAGCTACAGTGGAATGTATTGACATCATTTTTGGCAAAAAAAAAAGTGGGCCTTTTTTTAGATTTTATATTTCAGATATACACCGTGGGAACAGGCCTTTCGGACCATGGCGACCCCCACACACCCCAACCCCCTGTTGACTATTACAATCCGACACACCAGGGAGAATGCTACGATTTTACCGAAGCCAATTAACCTGCAAGCCTGTACGTCTTTGGAGTGTGGGAGTGAGCCAGAGCACCCGGAGAAAGCCCACGTAGGTCACGGGGAGAACGTACAAACTCCATACAGACAGCACCCGTAGTCAGGATGGAACCCCGGGTTTCTGGCGCTGTGAGGCAGCAGCTCTACCGGTGGCAAAGCGGTAGGTCTACAACCTTAAAGCCCTGTCCTACGGTACGAGTTCATTCAAGAGTTTTAAAAAAATCAAACTCGTGGTAGGCACGGAGGATGAACGTAGCGGGTACATCGGAGCTCGGGAACGTCTCTTACCGGCTCGTAACGCTAACGGCAGGTACTCGAGAAGACTCGCTAATGGCAGGTAAGCACGGGAAGACGCGTGAAGATTTTTCAACACGTTGAAAAAATGTCCACGAGAGCCCCGAGTACCGACGAGCGGCCATTGCCGTAAATCTCCGAGTTCGAATCTGGGGCAAACTCGGGGGAACTCTTGGAATGAACTCGCACCGTGGGACAGGGCCATTACAGCGCCAGAGCCCAGGGTTCGATCCTGGCTATGGCTGTCTGTACGGAGTTTGCACGTTCTCCCCCGTGACCTGCGTGGGTTTTCTCCGAGATCTTCAGTTTATTCCCACACCCCAAAGGCGTTCAGGCCTGTAGGTTAAATGGCTTGGTGTAAATGTAAAATTGTCCCTAGTGTGTCCCTAGTCGGTTGGTGTTAGTGCGTGGGGACTCTGTGGGCTGGTGGGCCCGTTTCTGCGCTGTAACTCTAAATTAAATTAAAGAGAAAAGGCAAAAGGGGCAGGGAAAACATCAGATGATCCACCTGAAGTCTTTCACACTGTGGTGGGTTGATAGGGCACTGTGATACTGTCAGGGAAACACACTGTAGTCAGGACCGCACATTTGACAGGCTGACCTGACTTGCACTTGCATGTTTGAAGAGTTCTGGATGGGTTTCAATCTCCTGTTGACCGAGCGGAGTCTGCATCAAAGAGTCCAAAACAAATCCATTAGGAGGTGGCTCGTTCAAGTATTTTCCGTACGCAGTGGAACTTTTTCAACTGATGTATAACCACGGTTCGAGAGAGGAAATTGAAGGACACTAAAGAAAAACCGAGGGTGGGCAAGAAGACTATGCTTGGCTGCTGGTAAATTATGATCTTGGAACTGGCAGGCAGGGAGAGAGAATCCTTAGGAGAAAGTAACGTTATTTGGAAATTCTAAAACATAGAAACATAGAAACTAGGTGCAGGAGTAGGCCATTCGGCCCTTCGAGCCTGCACCGCCATTCAATATGATCATGGCTGATCATCCAACTCAGTATCCTGTACCTGCCTTCTCTCCATACCCCCTGATCCCTTTAGCCACAAGGGCCACATCTAACTCCCTCTTAAATATAGCCAATGAACTGGCCTCAACTACCGTCTGTGGCAGAGAATTCCAGAGACTCACCACTCTCTGTGTGAGAAATGTTTTCCTCATCTCGGTCCTAAAGGAATTCCCCCTTTTCCTTAAACTGTGACCCCTTGTTCTGGAACATCGGGAACAATCTTCCTGCATCTAGCCTGTCCAACCCCTTAAGAATTTTGTACGTTTCTATAAGATTCCCCCCTCAATCTTCTGAAGAAGGGCCTCGATCCGAAACGTCCCCCGTTCCTTCTCCCCAGAGATGCTGCCTGTCCCGCTGAGTTACTCCGGCATTTTGTGTCTACCTTCGATTTAAACCAGCATCTGCAGTTCTTTCCTACACACGTTATTTGGGGAGTAAGATTGTCATCTTGAATTTAAGTGTGAGAGGGGAGAATTTGAAAATGTTGCCTCATAAAATGATTATGCGTGAGACAGCGTATTACAGAAGGGATGGGTGTGGTGCAATGTAAGACTCCCTTCTGTAAAGTGTGCGGGGATCGCTGGTCAGTATAGATGCAGTGGGCTGAATGGCCTGTCTCCTGCCTTCTCCCCATGTATTCCACAGATTCATCGCCGTCTGTCTAAATTCCTTCTTATCTCCTTTGTAAAAGTTATGTCCTTTTATTCCGAGGCCGTGCTCTCAGATCCTAGATTCTCCCGCTAGTGGAAACATCCTCTCCACTCTATCCAGGACTTTCGCTAATCAGTAAGTTTCAACGAGGTCTCCCATCATCCTTCTAAACTCCAGGCACAGGCCCAGTGCTCGTCAAACGCTCATCATACGTTAACCCAACTCATTCCTGGGATCATTCTCGTAAACCTCCTCTGGACCCTTTCCAACGCCAGCGCATCCTTGACGCATCTCACAAAGCGTCTTGTCCGGGAACATCACAATCTGGTTTGGGAACTGCTGTGGAAGGCTCTGCAGAGAGTAGTGCGTTCGGCCGAACGTACTATGGGAACGACACTCACCCCCCTGCAGGACCTATACACCAGGAGGTGCAGATCCAGAGCCAGCAACATTATGGGGGACCCCTTCCCCCCCAGCAACGGACTGTTCCTGCTGCTACGGTCAGGCAAACGCCTTCGCCGTCACGCTGTCAAAACAGAGAGGATGAGACGGAGTTTCCTCCCACAGGCCATTAACACTGTAAACTCTTATCTCACCAGGGACTAACTTACTGGACCAATTTACTATTGTGATGTGTCTTTTCAAAATTGCTTTTTTTTTTCCTCTAACATGTAAATACCGATTCGGTTCTATTCTGCAGTTTTTGCACAATCCGCAGGCACATCTGCACATCTCGTATGTGTATGTGACAAATAATCTTGACTTGACTTGGTACGGGCCCCATAACTGCTCACTATACTGCAGGATGAATTTCTAAGCAAGCATCTGTATCTTCTGATATTTTATATGGCCACAGAAGTAGAGTAATTTCCTTACAGCGCCAGAGACCCGGGATTGATCCCGACTACGGGTGCTGTCTGTACGGAGTTTGCACGTTCTCCCCGTGGGGTTTCGCCGAGATCTTCGCTTGCCTCCCACACTCCAAAGACGTATGGGGTTGTAGGTTGTGTTAAAGAAGGAACTGCAGATGCTGGAGAATCGAGGTTTACACAAAAAGCTGGAGAAACTCAGCGGGTGCAGCAGCATCTAAGGAGCGAAGGAGATAGGCGACGTTTCGGGTCGAGACCCTTCTTCAGACTCAACTGGGGTTGTAGGTTAATTGGCTTGGTAAAAATGAAAATTGTCCCTAGCATAGTGTTAATGTGCGGGGACCGCTGGTCGGTGCGGACTCGATGGGCCGAAGGGCCTGTTTCGGCATTGTAACTCTAAACTAAACTAGACAATCATGGGTACAAACTGTGGTAAACAGGGGTTAAAATACCAGCGGCAAGATAATTGTGTGGTTGCTATTATCAAGGTACTGTGTCCATCTGGTATAGAATGCTTTTTCCATGATCTTGCGTTGCCTTGGATTAAGATTCAAACTAGTTGTTGTCTCCTTGGGAGTACCCACACATAGTTAACTAAGTTGGGAGTTGTCAGGAAGTAGATGGAAGCAGCCCGATTTCAACGTCGAAATGTAGGCAGTGAACATGTTCGACAAAAAGCAATGACACTTGCACCGATCTGTGCTCTATCTGGCCACCGGTTCCTGTTTTGGTTGCCTGTTTGCCCAAAGCTGACTTTATTTTACTGCGTAAATATGGGCGCAGACTTGAATTCACTTTAGTTCTTGTCTGGGTCCAAAGTCCACAGAAAGGGATACAAGTTCGGCTGTTTTTACCAGCTGTATCCTGCAGCTTTAAACGTCAACAATTCAAGAGCTCGACGAGTACTGCCACCGGTGGCGCAGCGGTACAGCTACTGCTTTACGGTGCCAGGGACCCATGGTTCGATCCTGACTACGGGCGCTGTCTGTGCGGAGTTTGTACGTTCTCCCCGTGACCTGCGTGGGTTTTCTCGGGTTCCCTCCCACACTCCAAAAAAGCACAGGTTGGAGGATCAATGGCTTCTGTAAGTCGTAAATGTTCCTTGTGTGCAGGGTAGTGTTATGCCCCTGTCCCACTTAGGAAACCTGAACGGAAACCTCTGGAGACTTTGCACCCCCCCCCCTAGGGTTTCCGTGAGGTTTTTGTCCTCCGGCAACCACCTTCAAGTAGCATCACAACTGGCTCGGCTTAAAAATTACCGATTTTTAAAACGGAAACCACTTTCAACCATTAGGGAGACGGACAAAAACCTCCGGGAACCTCTGGGAACCGCACGGAAACCATGGGTGGGGCGCATATTCTCCAGAGGTCTCCTAAGTGGGACAGGAGCATTAGTATGCTGGGGATCGCCGGTCAGCGTGGCACCCAGGATAACGTGCAAACTCCGTATAGATAGCATCCGCATTCATGATCGAACCCGGGTCTTTTGCACCGTGAGGCAGCAACTCTACTGCTGCGTCACCGTGCTGTAATGGTTTCGACTTTAATATCGATATTGGCCTAGTTAAAATTATCTACAAGATTGTGGAAGGGAATTCCTCACTTCTCTTCACCTTCTCGTGCGGAGGCGTGTGGGACTTCATTCCCAAGAGACCTGGCTTTAATTATTTGACACTTATCCCCTTCGCCCTCAAGCCCAGAGTTTCTCTCTATCTCTCTGTCACATCTGTTCCTTATACATCTCAAACAGTTTAGCCAAACCACCTCTAACCTGCTACATTCCAGAGAGCACAGCCTGCAATTCAATTCCTTCAGAGCCCAAGTAACATTATGTAAAAGTGCTTATAAAAGAAAAGCAGAAGAGGCGACCATTCGGCCCATTGAGCGACGGTTTCTTCCCAGCCGTTATCAGGCAACTGAACCATCCCACCACAACCAGAGAACAGTCCTGAACTACTATCTACCTCATTGGTGAACCTGGGACTATCTTTGAACGGACTTTACCTTGCACTAAGTGTTATTCCCTTTATCATGTATCTGTACACTGTAAATGGCTCGATTGTAATCATGTATTGTCTTTCTGCTGGCTGGTTAGCACGCAACAAAAGCCTTTCACTGTACCTCAGTACACGTGACAATATACTAAACTAAATTCAGCCTCTTCTGCTGTGATGGATCCTGGTGAATCCGATTTTTACCTCAGACCACTTTCCCAGTCCGATCCTTGTGGATATGGCCTTTGGTCCAACAGAACATAGGACTCGATGGGCCGAAGGGCCAGGTTACCCTGCAGTAACTCTAAACTAAGTTAAAACTAAACATCCAACACCTTGTCTCCCAGCGCATGGAGAGACAGGCATAGGGGAGACAGTCCGAGTTTCAGTTTAGTTTATTGCCACGTGTACCGAGGTACGGTGGAACGCTTTTGTTGTGTGCTAACCAGTCAGCGGAAAGACAACACATGATTACAGTCGAGCCGTCCACAGTGTACAGATACACGACAAGGGATTGAGTTGAAGGGATTCCACAAAGGAGAGGCACGTTTCACGGGAACTGGCAAAGCAAAATCCTCCAAATGTAAACGGAGAGACCTGTTCACACCACAACCACTAACAATCCGGTAACGTTAACGATAGAGAGGAGGGAGAAGCCAGATGACCCGATTCAAGAGATTTATCATATGATGCCAGATTAGTTCAGTTTAGTTTATTGTCACGTGTACCGAGCTACAGGTAAGAGCATTTTTGCTGCACGCTATCCCGTCAGCGGAAAGAGAATCGGAACAGAAATATATTAGTTTAGTTTAGGGACACAGCGCGGAAATAGGCCCTTCGGCCCACCAAGTCCACACCGACCAGCGATCAACGATCCCAGCATATTAACATTATCCAACACATACTAGGGACAATTTAAAAAAAAACATTTACCAAGCCAATTAACCTACAAACCTGTACGTCTTTGGAGTGTGGGAGGAAACCGAAGATCTCGGAGAAAACCCACACAGGTCACGGGAAGAACGTACAAACTCCGCACAGACAGCACCCATAGCTGTATTCGCTGTAAGGCAGCAACTCTACCACTGCGCCACCGTGCCGCCCTATATATATCAAACTTTTTTTTGTAGGAAGGAACTGCAGACGCTGGTTTAAACCAAAGATAGACGCAAAAGGCTGGAGTAACTCAGCGGGTCAGACAGCCTCTCTGGAGAAAAGGAATAGGTGACGTTTCGGTTCGAGACCCTTCGCCAGCGACGCTGTCTGACCTGCTGAGTTACTCCAGCTTTTTATGTCTATCTAAACTTTTATTATGGATTTCACCGAATACTATGTTCACATATCAGTTGCCATAAGCATAATCATAATCATACTTTATTAGCCAAGTATGTTTTGCAACATGTTTGTGCTGCTGCAAGTAAGAATTTAATAAGAATTTAATCGTTCCGTTTCAGGACATATGGCAATAAAACACTCTGGAGGTATTATATCAACAGTTCAAACACATTTGGACAGCATCATTGACAGCAAAGGATTGGAGGGATATGGGCCAAACGTGGGCAGGTGGACCTGATATAGATGGGGCATCTTGCTCAGCATGGGAATGTTGGGCCGAGGGCCTGTTTCTGTTAATGTATGACGATGATCAGATCCGCACCTAATATTCCAGTCGTGGCCTAACGTCACCCTCCGTCACTAGCCTGCCGGGCCTGCACAGTTGCCCTCCCAGGCACATCCAACAGGGTCTGGACCTGAAACGTCACCCATCCCTACCAACCCAGAGATGCTGCCTGTCCCGCTGAGTTACTCCAGCCTTTTGTGTCGATCATCAGCACCTCTCAAACCTCTGACTTCCACCACCAAAGAGCACAAGACAGCAGGTATAGAGGGACACCACCACCAACAGGATCCCCCCTCCCCTCCCATAAGCTTCATACTATTCTCACATGGGGAAAAAAAAAAATCAGCACTCGCTCATCGTCACAAGTTTACGTTCTGAACTCACCCCCTAACACCAGCGACTTAGGCTTGTTCACTCTGGAGTTTAGAAGGATGAGAGGGGATCTCATTGAAACATATAAAATTGTTAAGAGCTTGGACACACTAGAGGCAAGAAACATGTTCCCGATGTTGGGGGAGTCCAGAACCAGGGACCACAGTTTAAGAATAAGGAATAAGTCATTTAGAACGGAGACGAGGAAATACTTTTATTCACAGAGAGTTGTGATTCTGTGGAATTCTCTGCCTCAGAGGGCAGTGGAGGCCGGTTCTCTGGATGCTTTCAAGAGAGAGCTAGATAGGGCTCTTAAAAATAGCGGAGTCAGGAGATATGGGGAGAAGGCAGGAACGGGGTACTGATTGGGGATGATCAGCCATGATCACTTTGAATGGCGGTGCTGGCTCGAAGGGCCGAATGGCCTACTCCTGCACGGTACGGAGTTTGTACGTTCTCCCCATGACCTCGTGGATTTTCTCTGAGATCTTCGGTTTCCTCCCACACTCCAAAAACGTACAGTTTGCAGGTTAAATGGCATGGGAAATGTAAAAAATGTGTTAATGTTAATCTTAATCTTAATCAAGTGTTAATGTGTGGGGATCGCTGGTCGGCGCGGACACAGTGGGCCTGTCTCCGCACTGTAAACAGAGAAGACTCTTAAGGCTTTGGACACGCTAGAGGCAGGAAACATGTTCCCGACGTTGGGGGAGTCCAGAACCAGGGGCCACAGTTTAAGATTAAGGAGTAAGCCATTTAAAACGGAGACGAAGGAACACTTTTTTTCCACAGAGAGTGGTGAGTCTGTGGAATTCTCTGCCTCAGAGGGCGGTGGAGGCCGGTTCTCTGGATACTTTCCAGAGAGAGCTAGATAGGGCTCTTAAAGATAGCGGAGTCAGGGGATATGGGGAGAAGGCAGGAACGGGGTACAGATTGGGGATGATCAGCCATGATCACTTTGAATGGCGGTGCTGGCTCGAAGGGCCGAATGGCCTACTCCTGCACCTATTGTCTGTATCTCTGAACTAATTAAACTGAACTATCCTTGGAGATCCTGGTATTATCTTTAATCGGACGCTATCGTGTATAAACGTTATTCCTCTTACCCTGTATCTGTACACGACTTTTAAAATTGTGTACAGTCTTTTCGCTGGCTGGATACCACGCAACAACAAAAAGTTTTTCCTTCTCTAAATATAAACTTTGCATTCTCACACCATCCTCCATCTGCCCGGTCTTGCCCACTCACTCTGTGTGTCTACACCCGTCATCTTGACAGCATCATCCATCCTCCTCACAGTCTGTGTTCCCACCTCAATTTTACATCATCAGCAAACTTGGGAACGTTACACTCAGTCCCCGCCTCAGAGTCTTATATTTGGATTGTAAACACCTGAGGTGAAAACATGAAACCGAGCGCTGGTTACCCGAGGGCTTGGTTCCAAGTTATCTTAACTTACGGGCTCCAGTTCAAGTAACAATGTCCTTTGTTATTCTGTTGTCTAGTTTTAGTTGAGGGATGCAGCACAGAAACGGGGGGGGGGGGGGGGGGGGGGTCAGCCCACCGAGTCCACGTCCCTGCACACTTACGGCCCTGTCCCACGGTACGAGTTCATTCCAAGAGCTCTCCCGAGTTTTTTTTAAAAATCAAACTCGTGGTAAGCACGGAGAATGAACGTAGCGGGTACGTCGGAGCTCGGGGACGTCTCTTAGCGGCTTGTAACGCTAACGGCAGGTACTCGGGAAGACTCAAGAGGATTTTTCAACATGTTGAAAAAATGTCCACGAGAGCCCCGAGTACCGACGAGCGGCCATTACCGTAAATCTCCGAGTTCGAATCAGGGCAAACTTGGGAGAACTCTTGGAATGAACTCGAACAGTGGGACAGGGCCATTACACACACTAACACACACACACAGAGGGGTGGAAGATTGCAACCTTCACGTGGTCCGCCCTGTTTCGACTAATGCAATGAACTCGACGTGTACAAACGGAAGATCAAATAGAACAAGTTGTCCAACAACTTTAGGCTGTGCACGCCACACGCAAGACACACACACACACACCCCCACAACACACATACAGAACACACAACACCCATACACAACACACATACACAACACACATACACAACACACATACACAACACACACACCCCCACACACAAGGGACAATTTACAATTTTACAGAAGCCAATTAACCTACAAACCTGTACGTCTCTGGAGTGTGGGAGGAAACAGGAGCGCAGGGAAAAACTCCCCGCTCACAGGGAGAATGTATGAACTCCATAGTGACAGCACCCACAGTCAGGATTGAACCCGGGTCACTGGCGCCATCAGGCAGCAACTCTACCACTGAGCAGCTTGATAATGGGTGCTATGTAAAGAGGAAATAGGAAAGATCATGCAAGCGAGGGCTATGGGGAATCTAGTTCAGAAGAAGAGAGGCGGCATAGTGAACATCAGGCATATTTAAAGGTGGATAGGCTTGAGGGGCCGAGTGGCCTACTCCTGCTTTTTTTTTCCTTATGCTCTTGTTGGATCGTGTCCATCCCAATTCCATACTCCAGCAACCAGGCCTCAGAGCAGCAGATAGGACACAGAACAGTATAGCACAGGAACAGACCCAAGATACACTAATCTCATCTGCCTGAACATGATGCATACCCCTCCATTCTCTGCACACGGAGCATGGAAAGATGACCATTGGCCCAACCTGCCCACACCGACCAACATGTCTCATCTACACAAGTCCCACCTGTCTGCACTTGTCCCAAATCCCTCTAAACCCGTCCTATCCATGTACCTGTTTAAGAATGAAATGCAGGCTGGAACAATCAAAGGTAGACACAAAATGCTGGAGAAACTCAGCGGCTGAGGCAGCATCTACGGAGAGAAGGAACGAGGTCAGTCTGAAGAAGGGTCCCGACCCAAAATGTCGCCAATTCCTTCTCCCCATAGATGCTGCCTCACCCGCTGAGTTACTCCAGCATTTTGTGTGTAATATCCATTTACCTGTCTAAATGTTTCTTCAACATAGCGATAGTACTCGCCTCGACTACCTCCTCCAGCAGCTCGTTCCATACACCCACCACCCTTCGTGTAACAAAATGTACCCTTCATGTTATTATTAAATCTTTCCCCACCCACCATAAACATCTGGCTCTCGATTGCCCTACTCTGGGCAACAGCGTCTACCTGATCTATCCCACTCACGGTTTTGTACCCCGTTATAGGTCTTTATTCTTTGGAGCGCAGAAGGTTAAGGGGGGACTTGATTGAGGTCTTTAAAATGATGAAAGGGATAGACAGAGTTGACGTGGATAAGCTTTTCCCATTGAGGGTAGGGAAGATTCAAACAAGAGGGCATGACATGAGAATTAAGTACAGAAGTTTAGGGGTAACATGAGGGGGAACTTCTTTACTCAGAGAGTGGTGGCTGTGTGGAATGAGCTTCCAGCAGAAGTGGTGGAGGCAGGATCGATTTTAACATTTAAAAGTAAAGTGGATAGGCATATGGACGGGAAGGGAATGGAGGGGTACGGTCTGAGTGCAGGTAGATGGGACTAGGGGAAAATGAATAGTCGGCACGGACTGGAAGGGCCGAGAAGGCCTGTTTCCGTGCTGTAATTGTTATATGGTTATAAGATCACCGCTCATCCTCCTGAGCTCCAAGGGCTGCTCAACCTCTCCCTATAGCTCAGACCCTTTGTCCTGGCAACATCCTCGTAAAGCTTCTCTACACCCTTTCCATCCTGGGACAAAACGCATGTGCAATCTGAGAGCCTTATGAGGCCATCATGTGTGGTTGAGTCACTCAGCCAGGTAACAGGCCATGAAGTACATGGGATCTGCACTGCTATTCGAGCACCCATTGCCACTAATGCTACATGAATCCAATATTTTTTTAAATTACAATAGATAATAGACAACAGGTGCAGGAGTAGGCCATTTAGCCCTTTGAGCCAGCACCGCCATTCAATGTGATCATGGCTGATCATCCCCAATCAGTGCCCCGTTCCTGCCTTCTCCCCATATCCCCTGACTCCGCTATCTTTAAGAGCCTCGTCTAGCTCTCTCTTGAAAGTATCCAGAGAACCGGCCTCTGAGGCGGAGAATTCCACAGACTCACAACTCTCTGTGAGAAAATGTGTTTCCTCATCTCCGTTCTAAATGGCTTACCCCTTATTCTTAAACTGTGGCCCCTGGTTCTGGACTCCCCCAACATGTTTCCTGCCTCTAGCGTGTCCAAACCCTTAATAATCTTAAGAAGGGTTTCGGCCCGAAACGTCGCCCATCTCCTTCGCTCCATAGCTGCTGCTCCACCCGCTGAGTTTCTCCAGCATTTTGTGTACCCTTAATAATCTAATACGTTTCAATAAGATCCCCTCTCATCCTTCGGAACTCCAGAGTGTACAAGCCCAGCCGCTCCATTCTCTCCCTTTGCCCAGATTCTTCCACTCCCGCCCCGGACACCAACGGCCGTTGACAGTGGCCAACTAACTTGCCCACCAAGACCATCTCACACAGCGCATATAAAACTAATAATGAGTAACCTAATACTTTGTGATAATTAACAGGAAGCCAGTTGTTGCAGCCATTTTGTGGCAGCAGTATCTTACCACGTTGACTTCCCTTAAAATGATTGTGTGGACAGGACTTGCCGCAGTGATCAATATTAATGGAGTTGGCAGCGTTTTGAACGGAGCATATTGCTGCAGAATGCCGAATAAAAGGCGTTTGATGCGTTTAATTATCATTCTCGCGATTCAACCTTCAAATTAATCACAGCCATACTGGTCGTTCTGCAGCACCGATCGGATCCGAGCCCCCCCCCCCCCCCCCAACCGTTGCCGTGGTGACGGCGTGCAAGCCAGCGAGCCCGACGCAGTGTGGGGAGATTAAAGAAACCAGCTCATGCCAAGCGCAAGGGTCTGGCGGGAGGCAGACAAAAGTTCCAGCCTGGGTTTGGAACAACGACAGGCTAGAGAAGGTCTGTGTGCCTTTCTCATGCGTAGCACGTCCTAGCTGGTAAGGTGCGGATGGGTGAGGAGACAGCGAATGCAGCCCATTTGGATCCCTGCCACATGGGCACACAGTGATCGTTCGACCACAAAGCGACACGTCTGATTTTACTGAAGCATCTGACTCATGAGACACCAGAGAAAGTGTTAAAAATGGTTTGCTTGACTCCTTGAAGTCAAACCCTGCTTTAAACAGAAACTCAACGCAAATAATACATGCAAGACAAAATGACAAAGAAAACAAACTTATTTTACACCATTAGAACAGGAGAATAATGTCCAGACTTCTCTCTCTCTCTCTGAGCGGCTCTGCTTTTTTTTCTCCCAGGAATCATTCGTGCTTGGTTTCCTCCACAACTTCTGTGGAAACCAACCATTCTGAGAACATAACTGCATTATATTGCCACCAATCAGCTGAGCTTAAAAGGATTAGGCGGAGAGGCTTTGTGGAAAGTTAAAAAAAAAACCCCAACAAAAGTGGGCTTAGGTTCTGGCACAGCGTGTGTTCACACTGGATCACCCTTCAACAATGTTCCAACCAGAGCCGTAATCTTTGAAAATTATTAGCAAGAGAGACACAGACAGACGGAGTGAAAGAATATATGAGAGAGAGAGAGAGAGAGAGAGAGAGAGAGAGACAGAGACAGAGACAGAGACAGAGACAGAGACAGAGACAGTCGGAGAGGAAGAGAAAGGTCTGGCAGACAGAGAGTGAGACAGAGAAAGTGAAAGAGAGGGGGGAGAGGTGAGGGGGTGGGGTGAGGCGAGGGAAAGGGGAGGGGGGAGAGGGGGGAGATGGAGTGGGAGAGGGGGAGAGGGGGAGGGGGGAGAGAGTGAGGGGGAGGGGGGAGAGAGTGAGGGGGAGGGGGGAGAGAGTGAGGGGGAGGGGGGGAGAGTGAGGGGGAGGGGGGGAGAGTGAGGGGGAGGGGGGGGAGAGTGAGGGGGAGGGGGGAGAGTGAGGGGGAGGGGGGAGAGTGAGGGGGAGGGGGGAGAGTGAGGGGGAGGGGGGGAGAGTGAGGGGGAGGGGGGATAGTGAGGGGGAGGGGGGAGGGAGTGAGGGGGAGGGGGGAGAGTGAGGGGGAGGGGGGAGAGTGAGGGGGAGGGGGGGAGAGTGAGGGGGAGGGGGGAGAGTGAGGGGGAGGGGGGAGAGTGAGGGGGAGGGGGGGAGAGTGAGGGGGAGGGGGGGAGAGTGAGGGGGAGGGGGGGGAGGAGTGAGGGGGAGGGGAGAGAGAGTGAGGGGGAGGGGGGAGAGAGTGAGGGGGAGGGGGGAGAGAGTGAGGTGGAGGGGGGGAGAGTGAGGGGGAGGGGGGGAGAGTGAGGGGGAGGGGGGAGAGTGAGGGGGAGAGTGAGGGGGAGAGAGGGAGGGAGGAGGAGAGAGGGGGAGTGGGACCCAAAGCGTCACCCATTCCTTCCACCCAGAGATGCTGCCTGTCCCGCTGAGTCACCAGTGTTTTGTGTCTATCTTCTGAGAACGGAAAAAGTAGCAGAGAATATCTGGGCGGGTGACACAGTCAGGAGAGCGGGCTTGCGAACGTGGCCAGGTTTAACAACAACAGAATTACGATTCGAGTTATTTTGCGGCGAACATCAAATAAATGGAAGGTTATCTCCTTAAAAACTTACCAACACAATCGCACGTTGGGAATTCCATTTGGGCCTTTTTTGACGGCGTATCCAGCAAGCTTTTTGTCGGGGTGTTCAGATATTTCAAAGGAGAATCCAGGAAGCCACTGAGGGACGGGTTGAGGGGGGTGTTTTTTGTGGGGGTACCTTCTTCAGACTGCGCCTCCATATTCTCCCCGGAATAGACCGCGGACAGCACCGTAATAGCACCGGAGGATTCGACTTTCACGTGCTTCGAAGATCCGCTGAGGAAAGAATTGTTGAAACACTTTGTATTTTCCCGGAGGGCGTCGTTGGGCTTGGTGGCAGCCTCTAGCGGCGGCTTGCACCCACACTGCTCCTGAGGAATCCGCTTCTGGCCGCTCGGGGCAGAGGCTGCTGGGCGGTCGAGAAGGTAGTGGTGCAGGCCCGCCGAGGGCGTTTGGTTTCCGTTTGTTTCTACCTGAGAAGTTGGGTGGTTCTGGCCAGGGAACTGGGCCTGCTGCTGCGCTGCAGAGTTGGATTCGAACTCGGCCTCAAACTGCTTCAAGAGCTCCTCAATCTTCTCCTCGAAGGAGCGGGGGCTGTGCATGGGCATGTCGCCTTGCTGGAGGAGGGGCGGGGCGGGGGGCTCGGAGGCGGCGCGGGTCTCCGGCTGCCGAACGGGGCTGCTCTTCAGCGAGGACGACTGAGGGTGTCTATCCATGGGTTGGCTGCAGGAGAAGGGATCTGGCTGGAGGACGCACATCTTCGGGGGCACGGAGCCATCGAAGGCGGGCGACCCACAAGGAGCACCAGGCTTGGAACTCTCCGGCTGTTTCTGGAGGGTAAGGTCAGAGGCCGGGTGAAGCCCCGACTGCATCGGGCAGTCCTTGAAGAGCTGGAGTTGCGGATTCTCGCTGCCGGCATAGCTGTTGTGTACCGTCCCGGCCTGCTGATACCCTTCAGGAACCTGCTTCGCATGAGGTACGGGTTGGCACTGCGTGTCCTGCTGCTGCGGTTTGCCCTGTTGCATTTGTTGGAGCTGGTGCATGAAAAGCTGCTGCTGGATATTCGGAGCCTTGTGGAGCTGCGCCGCATCCTTGCGCTGTTTCTGCGGCGGCTGCAGCTTCCTCTTCTCCTGCGTCGGCTTCTTTTGCTTGGGCCTCTTCAGGTGGGGCTGGTGGTGGGAGGACCACCACTGCTGCTGCTCCTCGTGCAAGTGGTTCTGCTTCGGGCTCTGCTCCTGGAAGAGGTTGCGCTTGTGGTGCAGGTGTTGCTGCAAGGCTGCCTGCGTCTTCTGGTGCTTGCTCCTCTGGTGCATTTGCAGTTGCTGCATAGATTGGAGGGACTGCTGCTGCTGCTGCTCGGGGAACATCCCATAGAAGCCAGCGCCTGCGGGCAAGTTGGGGAACGGCAGGGGCAGATCTTGCTGGGTCTTTCCGGCGGTGGGGTCCTGGTGCTCAGCGGCGCTAGGCGCTCTGAACCGGGCCGCGGGGTATTTGTTCCCGTTGTTGCCGTCCAGCAGCTGCTTCAACTCGCTCATGGGGTCGTTCAGCGGGGCGACGGCTTGGTCGGCGTTGCACGCCTGCGCCCCCCCCTCGCCGCTGGGCCCCTCGTTCCCGCGGGCAGGCCCCGCGTCCTCGTGCTTTGCGGTGGCCACCGAGTTGGAGAAGCCGCTGAAGGGGACTTGCAGCGTCTTCAAGGCTGGAATGTAGTGCCCTTCGCTGGGCGCTGGCTTCTTGAGGTGATCCCATGGAGTTTGCTCGTGGGCTTGGAATTCTGGGAAGGCCTGGTGGCCCGGAAGTGGTTGCTGGAGCACGGGATTCTGGGAAGGGAGCTGCTGCTCGGGGCGGCGATCTTCCTTGGCGGCACTGGTCGCCGCGGGCAACGGGGCCTGGTTATCGTCGCTGGAGCTGGACGAAGCATCGCCGGTCCGCGAGGAGCTGTTCAGCTGCGGCGAGGCCTCCAGGAACGGCTGCGGCAGCGTGGACGACAACTGCGTAAGTGCTTCGATGGCGATGGCCGTCTGCAGGCTGATGTTCTTTTCCTTCGCGATGTTCAGCGCATTCTGAGAATACTGGGGGACATCGGAGGAGTCAAAGAGAAGGGTCTCCTCCAAACCGAGCATGTGGTTTTGTAGAGCACCATTTTCCACAGGCATTTCATTGGCTTTGTCAGAGAGTTCAGAAGTCCTGTTCTCACCCACATCAATCACAGCTTTGATTTTCCTCTCAAACCACTCGAGATAGTCCGGGCCGTCGCAACTGTAGTGCGCCGGTTTTTTCCCATGTTTATTTGGAAGACCCCACGAAGAAGTCAAAGTGCTCAAGTCATCATCGGGAGGGCATTCATCGCTCATCGGAAGGATCAACTGCACTCGTTCAAGGCTGTTGTTAATCTCTGCGTTGCATTTCTCGGTAAGGTTCATCTTTTGCAAAGGCTGAGTGTTGTGTGCTGGTGAATTGTACAAAGGTAAGCTCACTGCCGTCTCGGGGAAGGCGGCCAATTTCCTGTCGTCCCCCAGAACGGCGGTGTCCCCAGAGGCTCCAAGGTCTTCCTTGACATGGTTCCGAACTTGGTTCACGACTTGAGCCTCGTCCCAGCTGATGTTGCCGTTGGTGTGTTGAGGGAATCTCGGATCTTCCATCCACTCGCCCGTATCCACTGCAATGGGCTGCCCTTCTTGGCCGCATACTCCATTCACCAGGCTTGGAGCCATGTCTAACCTCAACCTACTTTCTCCAACATGGTTGGTTGGCCCCTCTTCCATTTGGCCTGTTCTGGGGCCATCCACCGAGCTCCCTTCTGAACCTGTCTACACAATAAATGAAGTATATAAATGTTAGAGTTGACAGTATTGTGGTATCTGAAGTGACATAAATATTACAGAAACAAAACACTTGATTCACAACACGGTCTCTCACTTAGTTTGGGTGAGTTTAGAGATATAGCGCTGGATCAGGCCCTTCGGCCCATCGAATCAGCGTCAACCAGCCATCCCAGCGCACTTACACTACCCTACACACACACACACTCGGGACAATTTACATTCATACCAAGTCAATTAATCGAGGAACCTGTCCGTCTTTGGAGTGTGGGAGGAAACCGGACATTCCGGAGAAAAACCACGCATGATTAGCTATTAATTTGTTGCAATTTAATTATATATAATGAATTACCTGTGAGTATGTGCTTGCTAAGCTGCTGCAACTAGGAATTGAATTGTTTAATTTGCGAACTCATCTTTGGGCGTCTTGTCTGTATTTTTGTGTATCTGTCAATATTACCGCTTTGAACCAAGATGAACTGTTCAAATCTTTGAAGTCTTGCTAACGCCCAAAGCAGTTTTTATTTTGCCACAAGGCAACAATAAAAACCTGATTTCGTGAATGTTTTCATTCATTTTACATGATTTTAAAAAAATAAAATGTTTTTAAGTCAAGCAATTCAAGAATTGGCGAGGTTGCCACCGTCAAATCTCATAAATGGTCTGACTAAAGGGCCTGTCCCACCAGCATGCAACTCTATGTGATTAGCGCGACCTAGTGTGCTCGCTTGAGCCGTCCGGCGTCGCGGGGCCGGTTACACTTTGATCGCCGGAGCCGTGCGGAGTTCGTCCCGAGTTCGTCCCGACACCGCGCGGGGCTCCAAAAAACCGACTATGTCCAAAAATTCCGCACGGCAACGACTTGTCGGCTCGCAGTTGCCTCGACATTTACACACCGCCCGGACATCGTGCCTCCGTGAACCTATTTGTAAGTGCCTCCTTGACCCTCTATGTGTGTGGCTCCGTGGCCCTGTGTGTGTGTGTGTGTGCCTCGGTGCCCCTCTCTGTGTGCCCCTCTCTGTCCTGGCGAACTTACCTTAGACTTCGCTCCAAGTTCGCCTCACTTTGCGCCGCGTTGTGCCACTCACCCGACCTCCGCGCGGCCGCTGCTGCCGGTTTGGTTGCGCTTGCCGCATGCAGGCGCATGCTGGTGGGAACGGCCCTGTACAGGGGATCACCCGACCTCTGCGCGGCCCCCGCTGCCGGTTTGATCGCGTTCATCGCATAGAGTTGCATGCTGGTGGGACAGGCCCTTTAGGGCTGGAGATTTAAAGGGCCCGTCCCACTTTCACGACCTCTGCCGAGTTTGCCGTCGACTCATACTCGCAGCATGGTCGTAACGAAGTCGTAGGTAGGCCGTGATGCTAGTCGTAGGCACTCGTGGCATCAAGTAGGTCGGCGCGTTTTTTCTAGCCCGATGAAAAATGTCCACGAGTAAAAAAAAAGGCCGTGAATTTGTCGTGAAAGTGGGACGGGCCCTTTAAAACTCCAGCCAGAGTCAGACCATTTTTGAAACTTGACCGCGGCATTCTCGACAATTCTTGCCCTTTAATTGATGCTGGTGTTGTGAACTGTGCAAAATGATGACTTTTTACCGAGTGATGATACGCAGATTACACCGATAACTTTAGCGAGTGCTTCTCTGTACGAGAGCAAATGTTAAAGCTATCTTGCATGTTAGCATTATTATACCCTGCTGTTTGAATCAAATTTGCTCCATAACACATTAATACTACTTTTGTACCCACTGTTTTTCTTTGTATGAATGTGCAAACTAATGGCCTCTAAAATTAATCCCATTATTTAATAAAACCCAACGCAGTACTTGGATGGTGCAGCGGTAAAGTTGCTGCCTTGCTGCGGCAGAGACCTGGGTTCGATCCCGACTGTGGGTGCTGTGTGTGCGGAGTTTGTACGTTCTCCCCGTGACCACATGGGTTTTCTTTGGGTGTTCCAGTTTCCTCCCACACTCCAAAGACGTGCAGGTTTGTAGGTTAATTGGCTTCTGTAAATTGTAAATTGTCCCTGGTGCATTGGGTGGATCACACAGTGTGCGGGTGATCGCTGGTCAGCAAGAAGGGCCTGACTCGGTCGGCCGAAGGGCCTGGTGTCGCGCTGTATCTCTAACCTAAGCTACAGTTTAGTTTAGTTGAGAGTTACAGCGCGGAAATAAGGGCCTTCTGCCCACCGGGTCCGCGCCGACCAGCGATCTCCGCACAAGCCTACACACACACTGGGGGACAATTTACATTTATACCAAGCCAATAAACCTACAAACCTGTACGTCTTTGGAGTGTGGGAGGAAACCGAAGATCACAGAGAAAACCCACGCAGGTCACGGGGAGAACGTACAAACTCCACACAGACAGCGCCCGTAGTCGGGATCGAACCCGGGTCTCTGGCGTTGCAAGTGCTGTAAGGCAGCAACTCTACCGCTGTGCCACCCTATACTAGACTGTGTCTTTGGTAGCTCTGCGGATGACGGTTTTGCACTATTAAGGTCACCTAATGTTATGGTTAATATTGTATTATTGATAATTATCTATTTACCTGTGTGTCAGTGTGTTAACAAGCCTGATAAGCTGCAAGCAAGTGCAAATGTCACTGTTCCGGTGCTGGGACTTACTGCAATTAAACGCCCATGACTAGATTCTTGACCATTAAGAAACAGTAAAAGGAGGCAAAAGTTCAAGTTGATTGCCGAACAATAGCCGGCTTTATAACATGTTATATTTTTGTTTCCATTGAGGAGAATATTCAAACAGGCTCGCCTATAAAACACGAGGTCAGGCACCAGATGGAATCAGAGTTAATGGTTGGGTCTAAAACCCTGTTCTGACGAAGGGCTTGGGGCCTGAGACGTTCTTTTACCACAGATGCTCCTTGACCTGCTGAGTGTATCCACAATGGTTTCTATTACAGATAGAGTCATACAGAACTGAGATGCTGCCTGTCCCGCTGAGTTACTCCAGCATTTTGTGTCGATATCCAGTTTGTGTTGCTGGTTGGGCTGGGATGGAATGCAAACGCCCTCCCTCTCCCCCCCCCCCCCCCCCCCCACCCTGTCTTAAGCAATAGCGGTGTGTGTGTGTGTACATGCCTTGCAGTCTGTTTTATCCACGGGATCTGCTCTGTTCTGCAGCCCAGAGATAAGCAGCGAAAGGCATTGGGGTGAGAGGCCTGGAGTTATCAGTCTGACGAATGCCGGGTGCAGATCCATAGACAAACATGCAGCTCGTCCCAGACACATTCCAGATGAAGGGGCAGAGATGCTTTGGCAAACCTCAACAAACGTCAAGAGAGGAACCACAAGCTGCTCCTTCCTGACATCAGCATCTGTAACTAGTCAGGTTGCCAACTTTCTCATGCTCCCAAATACGGGGGTAAACGGTCAAATAGGGGACTAATTCCCGACGGCAATTCGTTGACCGACTGGGCCGTGGCTGGGTGAATGATGAGTTGGCCTGGGTGCTGGACTGCACACAAAGCCCAGCCGGCGGGCCAGCTGAGGAGTTTTGGCCCGGGCCGCGCGACATCGCGCGCAAAGTCTGGCGCCCCGTCCAACTCATGAACCGATGAGCGGCCGTCAGAAGGAGGGGTGGTGGTGGTGTCGGGGGTAAGCGAAGGTCCGAAGGTCGGACAGCTGGCCACGGGCTGCTGACCGACGGGCGAGGTGCTGCTGCTGCACTCCATGGGCTGCACTACGTCGGGACGGGTGAGGCGGAGCCGGACGCGGTGCTCCAACCCGACAGTCCCCTCGACCCAAGTAGTAGCAGTCAAATATGGGACAAAAGCGGTCCCGTACAGGACAAACCAATTTAGCCCAATATACGGGATTGTCCCGGCTAATACGGGACAGTTGGCAACCCTAGTGACTGGATACCTGTGACTAGTGGAGTTCTGCAGGCTGTCGGTACTGGGGCCACTACTTTACAGAAGCCAATTGACCTACAAACCTACACAGAATTGGAGCGTGGGAGGAAACTGGAGCACACGGAGAAAACTTGTGCAGTCACGGGGAGAACGTACAAAGTCCGTACAGACAGCACCCGTAGTCAGGATTGGACCTGGTTCTCTGTGGTGTGAAGTCAGAACTCTACCGCTGCACCATCGTGCTGCTGCAATCTGTAGCGCATCAGTTGTATCCCTTGCGGCGAATCACCCTCTAGAGGTCTACACCAGCCTTCCCTGTTCTTGTGCCCCCCAATATAGATCCTGACCCTAATCCAACCCCCACCACCAAACCTCAATAGTAACTGAGGCAGTGTTTCTTAATTGGCACCTATACAATGATTTTTTTTTTGACAAACATTTCACTTCCTTATTCGGCTTCAGGCAAACTATTTCAAAAGCCATGTGACACTCGTTTTTTTTTTTCTCTGGAATCCCCACAGAATTTTTATATTAAAAAAGTATTTTTTTCCTATTAAAAGTCTCTTCACCCACCGTATTGTTCCGGTGGTACTGACTGCACACGAGGCAGTGGAAACTGCAGAGTACACTCACGGAGAGGAGTACAGCACGAGAACAGGCCCTTCGGCCCACGATGTCTGCGCCGAGCATGTAATGCTGGAGAAACTCAGCGGGTGCAGGAGCATCTATGGAGCGAAGGAGATAGGCAACGCTTCTATGGAGCGAAGGAAATGGGCAACGTTTTGGGCCCGAAACGTTGCCTATTTCTTTGGCTCCATAGATGCTACTGCACCCGCTGAGTTTCCCCAGCATTTTGTGTCTACCTTCAATTGTACCAGCATCTGCGGTTCCTTCAGTCAACATACAGTCGGCTAAAACCCTTCTTCAAACTATGTACGACTATATGTTTACTGAGAGAACTGCAGATGCTGGTAAAATCGAAGGTAGACACAAAATGCTGGAGAAACTCAGCGGGTGCAGGAGCATCTATGGAGAAGGGATTGCCGACCTTGCGGGTCGACACCCGAAACGTCGACAATTCCTTCTCTCCAGAGATGCTGCCTCACCCGCTGAGTTTCTCCAGCATTTTGTGTCAATATATGACTGTATCTCAATGTCCTGGGATGTCAGGACTGTCTTATGAACAAAGACTGCATAGACTCGGTTTATACTCTCTAGAATTTAGGAGATTGAAGGGGGATCTTATAGAAACTTACAAAATTCTTAAGGGGTTGGACAGGCTAGATGCAGGAAGATTGTTCCCGATGTTGGGGAGGTCCAGGACAAGGGGTCACAGCTTAAGGATAAGGGGGAAATCCTTTAGGACCGAGATGAGAAGGACTTTTTTCACACAGAGAGTGGTGGGTCTCTGGAACTCTCTGCCACAGAGGGTAGTTGAGGCCAGTTCATTGGCTATATTTAAGAGGGAGTTAGATGTGGCCCTTGTGGCTAAGGGGATCAGAGGGTATGGAGAGAAGGCAGGTACGGGATACTGAGTTGGATGATCAGCCATGATCATATTGAATGGCGGTGCAGGCTCGAAGGGCCGAATGGCCTACTCCTGCACCTAATTCCTATGTTTCTATGTTAACCCAACACCAATACAAATTCACGATAAATCAGACCGAAGGGTCTCCCATTCCTTTCCTCCAGAGATGCTGCCTGATCCGCTGAGTTACTCCAGCATTTTTGTGTCCATTCCCAGCAACATAAGACTCCCTTTCTATAGTCTATATATTCTTCAAGTGTTTTCACATGTTACATCTTCATTCCACCAGACTTCCCTCATTACCTCCCTCTCACAGCTTCCTATTGCCTGTTCTGATGAAGGGCTTGGGCCTGAGATGTTCTTTTACCACAGATGCTCATTGACCTGCTGAGTGTATCCACAATGGTTTCTATTACAGATAGAGTCATACAGAGCTGAGATGCTGCCTGTCCCGCTGTCCCTATGCGCAATAGACAATAAGTGCAGGAGTAAAGCCATTCGGCCCTTCGAGCCAGCACCGCCATTCAATGTGATCATGGCTGATCATTCCCAATCAGTACCCCGTTCCTGCCTTCTCCCCATATCCCCTGACTGCGCTATTTTTTAAAGAGCCCTATCTAGCTCTCTCTTGAAAGCATCCAGAGAACCGACCTCCACTGCCCTCTGAGGCAGAGAATTGCACAGACTCGCCACTCTCTGTGAGAAAAAGTGTTTCCTCATCTCCGTTCTAAATGACTTGCTCCTTATTCTTAAAATGTGGTGCATTCTTCAGAAAACATCTACTTTGTCCGAGTTTAATACAGACCCAGCTCTGATGCATTCCTTGCCTAATTGCAACTGAAATAATTCAACTATAATATGCCGAGACAAAATGCCACGATTCTTCCCTGCTGTAAGTCCAACTGTTCTGACGAAAGAATGTACCAATTCAGTACAAGAATGGTGCACTGTACGGTCTGCACAGGGTGCTCTACCAGTTCAGATCGTGGAGTACACTTTGAAGTTGGTTAGTAACAATCGATGACTTTTTGCAAATTATCTGTCACGAGATTTAAGGAAAATGTTGGGAAGAGAATCCTCCATACTGTTCGATTTATCTTATCTTGAAGCAATCTCTCCATGAAATAATATTGAAAGCCACAAGTACTTCAATTGCACCATTTATGGCCGAACAACAGTGTCTTGCAACCCTGTTCCATCACCCGATGCAAACAATGCATCTTTAGAGAGTCACACACTCACAAGACTGCAAATCCTATTGCTTTGGTCCTCTCTATACAGTTTCATTGTAAACATAATGGATTATACTTACCCTAGACATCATATACACCACACTGTATGAGGCTAGAGTCATAGGCTCGTGCAGCATGGAACACAGGCCACTGGGTTCAACTCGTTCATGCTGACAGAAATGCCCCATCAAAACATATCCCTCTAACCCTTCCCTATCCATGTACCTGTTCAAATGTCTTTTGTTATTGAACCTGCTTCGACCGCCAATTCTGGCAAAGATGGACAGAGTGGACGCTGGATTAATTCAGCGGGTCAGGCAGCATCGCTGGCGAAAAGGGTTGGGTGGCTTTATAGTCTGGAGACCCAAAACGTCACCTATCCTTTTTCTCCAGAGATGCTGCCCGACCCGCTGAGTTACTCCAGCACTTTGCGTCTATCGTTGGCATAGACCAGCATTTGTTCTACCAATTCTGGCAGCTTGTTCCATATACCGGCCACCGTGTGTGAAATAAAATGCCCCTCGGATCTATTAAATGCTTCACCTCTCACCTTAAACCTATGCCCTACAGCTCCTAGTGGTTTGTGTGCTTATGCAGAGGGCACCCAGATGTGCCCAGTTTAGTTTAGTTTTAAAGGAGGAACTGCAGATGCTGGAGAATGGAGGGTACACAAAAGTCTGGAGAAACTCAGCGGGTGCAGCAGCATCTAAGGAGCCAAGGAAATAGGCAACGTTTCGGGACGAAACCCGTAAGGGTTTCGGCCCGAAACGTTGCCTATTTCCACCGCCCAAAACAGTCTGAAGAAGGGTCTCGACCCGAAATGTCGCCTATCTCCTTCGCTCCTTAGATGCTGCTGCACCCGCTGAGTTTCTCCAGCTTTTTGTGTACCCTTAGTTTAGTTTTGTTTTGCTTGGAGTTACATCGTGGAAACAGGCGCACCGATTCTGCGCCGACCAGCGATCCCCGTACACTAGCACTACCCGACGCACTGCGGACAATGAACAACCCTTACCGAAGCCAATTAACCTGCAAACATGTCCGTCTCTGAAGTGCGTGAGGAAACTGAAACACCAGGAGTAAAACACACACAGTCACAGGGAGAACGTACAAACTCCGCATAGACAGCACCCGAGTCGGGATCGGACCCGGGTCTCTGGCATTGGAAGGCTACCACTGTGCCCCAGGTATAAAATGTCCAACATTTGTTGCCACCTGTAAATGCAACAGTGTACTCCCACCAAACCACCTCAGAAATGTACTTTAAACAGCAACTGGCCTCAATTACCTTGATATCCAGTCCCTCTCGCTGATAAAATGTGCAGGAAAGAACTGCAGATGCTGGTTTAGACACAGAATGCTGGAGTAACTCAGTGGGACAGGCAGCATCTCTGGGGAGACGAAATGAGGGCCTCAACCCGGAACGTCACTCATCCCTTCTCTCCAGAGATGCTGCCTGTCCCTCTGAGTTACTCCAGCATTTTGTGTCTATCTTCGGTTTAAACCAGCATCTGCAGTCCCTTCCTAAAGGTTATTGTAGACAATCCATTACTAGGTTATACTGGACAATCGCCAATAAAGGATATCATCCCTCTTTACTGTTCATTATAACAAGAGTTGACTGTATTTGAAAGGTCACTTCCTACTCTGGAGTCTCCACCGATCTTTACAGTGCATTAACAAATATTTTGCTATCAAAAGTCTCTTCACCCACCCTATCCTTCCACTGGCACCGACAACACAAAATAAGTGAAATCTGCAGAGTGCAATCACATAGAACAGTACAGCACAAGAACAGGCCCTTCGGCCCACAATGTCTGTGCCAAACATGATGCCAAGACCAACTTACAAAATTACAAAATTCTTAAGGGGTTGGACAGGCTAGATGCGGGAAGATTGTTCCCGATGTTGGGGAAGTCCAGGACAAGGGGTCACAGCTTAAGGATAAGGGGGGAAATCCTTTAAGACCGAGATGAGAAATACTTTTTTCACACAGAGAGTGGTGAGTCTCTGGAATTCTCTGCCACAGAGGGTTGTTGAGGCCAGTTCATTGGCTATATTTAAGAGGGAGTTAGATGTGGCCCTTGTGGCTAAAGGGATCAGAGGGTATGGAGAGAAGGCAGGTACGGGATACTGAGTTGGATGAACAGCCATGATCATATTGAATGGCGGTGCAGGCTCGAAGGGCCGAATGGCCTACTCCTGCACCTAATTTCTATGTTTCTATGTAACTCTTATCTGCCTGCATATAATCCATATCCCTCCATTCGCTGCATATCCATGTGCCTATCGAAAAGTCTCTTAAAATGCCACTATTGTATCTGCAACGCCAGTATCGTATCTACAATGCCACTATTGTATCTGCAATGCTACTCTCATATCTACAATACCACTATGTTACCTGTCACTTGTACATACCAGGGGACTTGTGCTTTACGTGCCCACGGGCAAGGACTATCACAATGTTTAAGAAATATTTAAACAGGTACATGGATAGGACAGGCTTGGAGGGACACGAGCCAAACGCAGGCAGATGGGACTGGTGTAGATGGGACATGTTGGTCGGTGCGGGCAAGTTGGGCCGAAGGGGCTGTTTCCACACTCTCAATCTGCAGCAACCTGGGATGTGATTGGGTTGAGTAAGTGAGCCCAAAAGCCCTGTCCCACGGTACGAGTTCATTCCAAGAGCTCTCCCGAGTTTGCCCTGATTCGAACTCGGAGATTTACGGTAATGGCCGCTCGTCGGTACTCGGGGCTCTCGTGGACATTTTTTCAACATGTTGAAAAATCTTCACGAATCTTCCCGAGCTTACCTGCCGTTAGCGATCTCCCGAGTGCTTGCCGTTAGCGAGTCTCCCCGAGTGCTTGCCGTTAGCGCTAAGAGACGTCCCCGAGCTCCGACGTACCTGCTACGTTCATTCTCCGTGCTTACCACTCTGGCGAGCTCTTGGAATTAGCTCGTACCGTGGGACAGGGCTTTTACGAGGTCTGAACATTGTTATATTTTTATACTGAAACTTCTTAAATGCAAGTTCAAACAAAACCATATTTTCCATTCCAACCTGTACTTTGCAGGCATAGCTTCATAGTGTGCAGTTCTGGTCTTATCTGAGGAAGAATATTCGTGCAATGGAGGAAGTTCAGCAAAAGTTCACCAGGCTGATTCTTGGGATGGCATGACGGATGCAGGAACCAACCAACGTTCTTCAGCCAGAGGGTGGTGAATCTGTGGAATTCACCACTGCAGACAACGGCGGTGACTAGGTCATGGGTATTTTTAAAGTGGAGATCCACAGATTCCTGATTAGCACGGGTGTCAAAGGCTATGGGGAGAAGGCAGGGGAATGGGGTTGAGAGGGGAAGATAGATCAGCCATGATTGAATGGCAGATTGGATTTGAAGGGCCGAATGGCCTAATTCTGCACCTATGAACATAAATCAGGATGAATGGACATGCATTCAGCAGAGGTCAGCAGTGGTTATGGGATAGAATTCCTCCAGCAGTTTGGCTTTTACTGGAGATTCCAGCATCTGCAGTCTCTTGTGTCTGGCTTTTGGACAAATCTTCTACAACTTCTGAACATCCCAAAGCTCTTTAAAGCCCTTACGGTCAGGATTGAACCCGAGTCTCAGGTACTGAAAGGCAGCAGCTCTACCGCTGCACCACCATGCTGTCCTGTAGTTTACTACTTCCCAGACAGAACATTTTTCCCAACACGGAAATATCAAAGACTAGAGGGCATCGCTTTGAGGTTTCAGATTTAATTGGTAAACAAGATGGGACTTCCCAATACGACTGGATTTGAAATTCTGGTCTTTTAAAAAATACTTGCAATTACTGTAAGTCGTACTGAATTTCTATTTTGCCTTAAGATTGCTACATGCTCTTTCACTATGCTATTATAGTCTACCGGCCAATCCCATTTGTTTCCGATTTCATGCTTGGCATGTGGCAACGATACATTTAATCGAGTAATATGATCTTCGATGTGCACATATTGTTAACACTCCTGCGTAAAACACAAAGTGTTGGGGGAACTCAGTAGGTCAAGAGGCATCTGTGGAGGGGATGTATCGGGTTAGGGGCTTTCTTCAAATTGGAGCTCAGGGCCCTCTGAAGAAGGGTCCCGAGCCGAAACGTTATCTGCGAGTTCGAAGAAGGGTTCCGACCCGAAATGTCTTCTGTCCAATTCCCTCCAAAGATGTTGCCTGGTCTGCTTCAGTTCAGTTTCGTTTAGCTCAGAGATACAGCGCGGAACCAGGCTCTACGGTCCTCGGAGTCCGTGCCGATCAAGGCCAATTTACAATTTTAAGCCAATTAGCCTGCAAACCCGCATGTCATTGGTGTGTGGGAGGAATGTCGAGGGGCGACGCCTGTATGGTCTTGAGTAGTCTCCCAAAGAGTCGTACCATTTTCTGGTCGCCGCTGGGTTTTCAACGCGCTCAAAATTTTTGGGCGCCTGCAAGTCGCATAAGTGGGACAGGCCGTTAATGCCCCTGTCCCACTTAGGAAACCTGAACGGAAACCTCTGGAGGCTTTGCGCCCCACCCAAGGTTTCCGTGCGGTTCCCGGAGGTTTCTGTCCTCCGGCAACCACCTTCAACTAGCATCGCAACCGGCTTGGACTAAAAAAATTACAGATTTTAAAAACGGAAACCACTTTCGACCATTAGGGAGACTGACAAAAACCTCCGGGAACCGCACGGAAACCTTGGGTGGGGCGCAAAGTCTCCAGAGGTTTCCGTTCAGGTTTCTTAAGTGGGACAGGGGGCATAACTCTTCCTTGTTGTTAAAGAAGAAACTGCAGATGCTGGAGAATCGAGGGTTACACAAAAAGCTGGAGAAACTCAGCGGGTGCAGCAGCATCTAGGAGCGGAGATAGGCGACGTTTCGGGTCGAGACCCTTGTTCAGGCCATTACTCTTCCTTGACTGTTTTGGAGTGGCCCCACAGGCAATTATCCTTCCTGGGCTTAGTATAAATATCTAAATGTAAAAATTGTCCCTAGTGAGCATAGGGTAGGGTAGTGTAATGTGCGGGGATCGTTGGTCAGCACGGACTCTGTGGGCCAAAGGGCCTGTTTTCGCATTGTATCTCTAAACTGTGTACACAATATTCCAGGTGCGGTCTCCCCCGGCACTATGTAAATGCTGTGGCACATCTTCACTCCAGCAGTCAAATGCTCTCATAATGAAGCCAACATACCGGTTACCTCACTTCATCAGCAGGTGAGTTTTCAGAGACTTGTGTACAAAGTCTATCTTCTCATGCCCCCTTCAGTCGTGGCTGACCATGGCTGTCTCCAGGGTGCTATTCCCTATATAGAGGACGCCTGTGCCTGACTTTGTTTAACCTGGGGAGACTGGTGCACAGACAGCCAACCCACGGTCCTTGACAGATCTGGGTCAGGATCCAGTGACATGGAGTCCAAGACGACCGGAGACCCTTCTCTGCTGCAGCCTTCATCTGCCTTCACAGCCGTTGTGACGCTCCACTAAGGTCAGCCATCGTCCTCCGCCTGTTCCACCGTTGAGGTCCTTGGTTGGATTGGCTCTTTGTCAGCGACCTTACCGCCATGGGTGGCCCTACCAGGAGCATCGCTCCAGACGGCATCGCTCTCAGGATCTCAGGACCACACAAGCTTCTCCACCACAACAAGGTGACAATCCATGGGGAAAAGTCTACCTGCATCCCTGTGGACAACATTACCCAGTCTCCCAACATTCAACGTCTTACACTTCTTCCCTGCACATTTTTCTCCATATAATATACCATCTGCCCTGTTATTAACCAAACAGCTTGCTTGTATCCCTGAAGCCTCTTCCCTCCTCACAATCCCACCTAGTTTCATTTTGTGAAGCAGCAGGGAAATAGGCCCTTCGGCCCATCAAGTCCATGCTAACCAACCATCACCTGCTCACAAAGAAGAAGGTGGTCTAACGATGGGTCTCGACCTGAAACGTCATCCATTCCTTCTCTCCAGAGATGCTGCCTGTCCCGCTGAGTTACTCCGGCTTTTTGTATCTATCTTCGGTTTAAACCAGCACCTGCAGTTCCTTCCTCCACATCACCTGTTCACACTGGTTCTGTGTCACTCCACTTTCTCATCAACGCCCAACATGTTGGGAGCAATGGCCACTTCATCCACAAACCTGCAAGTCTTTGGGATGTGGAAGGGAAGGGCAGACGCCCTTGGGTTCACAGGGCAAACGTGCAAACTCCACAGAGACAGCACCCATAGTCAGGATCGAACCTGGATCCATGGCGCTGTGAGGTGGCAACTCTACCGCTGCGCCACTGTACTGTCTAGATTTGCTACGCTTGGCCGGTAGGTCTGGGGTTGATGCTTCTGGGGACTGATGTCAGAAGATAAACCCTCAACACCTGCCAGGGAAACCATTTTGGAAGCATGCCCACAAACCATGATGTCTTGCATCTCTTCTCATGTCCCCTGAGCTAAGGTGACCAGCTGCATCACCACTCAAATTTGCATCGTCAGTAGCTTGTTCCTTGATGTAGTGCGAGTAGTCAGGTATCAGAATTACTGCGTAAAAAGGATTAAATGAGGGACGAACGAGGTCCCGATGGATATGGGGGGGGGGGGGGGGGCGTTGCCATTTGCGGCAGCAGGCAGTAGATAGGACTACAAAGGTAGACACAAAATGCTGGAGTAACTCAGAGGGTGAGTCAGCATTTAGGGAGAGAAGGAATGGGTGATGTTTCAAGTCAAGACCCTTCGTCGTCTGAATCAGTCTGAAGAAGGGTCTGGACCTGAAACGTCGCCCATTCATTCTCTCCAGAGATGCTGCCTCACCCGCTGAGTTAAGGGTCTGTCCCACTCTCACGACCTTTTTTACTCATGGACATTTTTCATCAGGCTAGAAAAAAAACTTCCCGACCTACTTGATGCCACGATGTACCTACGACTAGCATCACGGCCTCGTGACGACCTTGCTGCGAGTAATGAGTCAAGGGCAAACTCGGCAGAGGTCGTGAATTAGGTCGTGAAAGTGGGACGCCCTTTACTCCAGCATTTTGTGTCTACCTTTGATTTAAACCAGCATCTTGCAGTTCTTTCTTACGCAGCAGATAGGACTGTTTGGTGAACTTGTGAAATTTTGTCGACACCAGAACGTGGCGACTCTTGTCTACGGCTCAGTTGAGGTCTGCTGTGTGATTTTACCAGATTGCACACAAAACAAAGCATTTCACTGTACCTCGCTACATGTGACAATAAACTATACTTGTTTGAGAAAGAACTGCAGATGCTGGAAAAATCGATGGTAGACAAAAAATGCTGGAGAAACTCAGCGGGTGAGACAGCATCTTCTGGAATAGGTGACGTTTCGGTTCGAGATGCTGCCTCACCCGTTGAGTTTCTCCAGCATTTTTGTCTATCTGTAAAACGTTTTCACCCAGAGAGTTGTGAATTTATGGAATTCCCTGCCAGTGGAGGCCAAATCACTGGATGGATTTAAGAGAGAGTTAGATGAAGCTCTAGGGCTAGTGGAGTCAAGGGATATGGGGGAGAAGGCAGGCACGGGTTATTGATAGGGGACGATCAGCCATGATCACAATGAATGGCGGTGCTGGCTAGAAGGGCCGAATGGCCTCCTCCTGCACCTATTTTCTATGTTTCTATACTTGAATCATTGAAGAATCTTTTTTTTTCCCCCGCTATCCTTGAAGGCAAAACACAAAGAATTTACCCCACAGATAGAGCAGGAAAGGCAGAAAGGTGAATCGTGGGTTGGCCTTGATGGGGAAAACAGCTGGAGCCAGAGCGTGCTGCTTTGTACACCTCCACAGCTGGGGCACTGGGTGGAATTCCAGTCCCTGTCCTCAAGAAACAAACACTCTCACTGCGCTCACCGCTGGAACTAAAGGAATAACAAAGAGGGTCTGAGCAACATGCCCAATACTCTCCAGAGTTTACGACGGTGAAAGCCAAAACAAGCAAGTGTAATGCCATCCATCTCTCACTCGCCTGGTTTTGTCCCGCCCCCACCTCTCTCCCAGCTTTCTATCCCCGACCACGGGTCACAAAGTGTTTAAGAAGGAACTGCAGATGCTGCAAAATCGAAGGTAGACAAAAGTGCTGGAGAAACTCAGCGGGTGCAGCAGTGAAGGAAATGAGCAACGTTTCAGTCTGAGGAAGGGTTTAGCCCGAATCGTTGCCTATTTCCTTCGCTCCATAGATGCTGCTGCACCCGCTGAGTCTCTCCAGCATTTTTGTCTACGGGTCACAAAGCGCCGGGTTCCCCGTGGTTCCCGGCAGCAACCCTTACCACAGTCCCCCTTCACCCCTCTTCAAATACACCTGATGCAGCAACTCATACCTGGCTGCTCACACCTGTACATCACGGAGCGAGCTTCCTGACGATGCAACTTTAAGTGGTGACACAGTGGTGCTGCTGATCACCTGGGCTCAGGTGACATGTGAGCAGGTGCACTACATCATACATCAGCTTTCTTTTGCAAGTTACCCAAACAGATGAGATATACAATAGACAGATACAATCGGTTCAAACTCAAGTACAATGGATAGAGCAAAGGGGAAGGTACAAAGTGCAGAATTTAGTTCTTAACCCTCTTTACCCAAGCTGTATGGTAAAGTTTAGAAGACACAAAACGCTGGAGTAACTCAGCGGGTGAGGCAGCATCTACGGAAAGAAGGAATGGGTGACGTTTTGGGTCGAGACCCTTCTTCAGTCTGACCCGGAAACATCACCCATCGATCAGTTCCAAAGAAGGTTCTCGACCCGAAACATCGCCCATTCCTTCTCTCCAGAGATGCTGCCTCACCCGCTGAGTTACTCCAGCATTTTGTGTCTACCTTCAATTTAAACCAGTTTTTTCTTACACATGTTAAATTTTAGCGTTCCATTTGCAAGGATACCCAAACCATGAAACAAAAGTTCTATCTCAATGAGAAACTAAAATGTATCGCGTTCCGAGGTCAGCTTTGGCTATTTTACATCTCACACTTTCTCAGGATAGGGAAGACGGCTATTCAGCCCATCAAGTCCGTGCCAGTTCTCAGAGCAATCCCTTCCATCCTCTTGCACTGTCCCATCAGCATCCTTAATTTCTCTATGGAACTTCTGCAGGAGTGCCGCAGAAAGTCCAGAACCAGGGGGCCACAGTTTAAGAATAAGGAGTAAGCCATGTAGAACGGAGACGAGGAAACACTTTTTCTCACCGAGAGTGGTGAGTCTGTGGAATTCTCTGCCTCGGAGGGCGGTGGAGGAAGGTTCTCTGGATGCTTTCAAGAGAGAGCTAGATAGGGCTCGTAAAAATAGCGGAGTCAGGGGATATGGGGAGAAGGCAGGAACGGGGTACTGATTGGGGATGATCAGCCATGACCACATTGAATGGCGGTGCTGGCTCAAAGGGCCGAATGGCCTACTCCTGCACCTATTGTCTATAGTATTTTATCGGGATGGATCACAGCATGGTTTGGGAACAGCCCCGTGCAAGACCGCAGGAAATTACAGAGAGTTGTGGACACAGCCCACGCCATCACACAAACCAATCTCCTTTCCATTGACTCCATCTGCACTTCACGCTGCCTGGGCAAGGCCACCGGCATATTCAAGGACCAGTCTCACCCTGGTTTTCCCCATCAGGCAAGAGGTGCAGAGGCCCCACAGCAGAAGGGTCCATGCTGCGGGACTGGAAACTGGAACAGCGAGGTCAACATTTGGAACATGGAAGACGGACACGAAAGAAGAAGAGGTAGTGAAGTTTGAGAATGCGTACCACTAGATTCAGAGACAGTTTCTTCCCAGCTGTCATCAGGCAACTGAATATCCTCTCACCAACTTGAGTCCCGACTTCCAATCTACCTCATTGGAGTCCCTCAGACTATCTTAAATCAGACGTTACTGGACTTTATCTTGCACTAAATGTAATTCCCTTTATCCTGTACCTGTAAACTGTGGACAGCTTGATTGTAATCACGGAGAGTCTTTGCTGACCGGATAGCACGCAACGTAGAAAATAGGTGCAGGAATAGGCAATTCGGCCCTTCGAACCTGCACCGCCATTCAATATGATCATGGCTGATCATCCAACTCAGTATCCCGTGCCTGCCTTCTCTCCATACCCCCTGATCCCTTTAGCCACAAGGGCCACATCTAACTCCCTCTTAAATATAGCCAATGAACTGGCCTCAACTACCTTCTGTGGCAGAGAATTCCACCGATTCACCACTCTCTGTGTGAAAAAAAAAAATTCTCATCTCGGTCCTAAAAGACTTCCCCCTTATCCTTAAACTGTCACCCCATGTTCTGGACTTCCCCAACATCGGGAACAATCTTCTTGCATCTGCCCTTAAGAACTTTGTAAGTTTCTATCAGATCCCCCCTCAATCTTCTAAATTCTAGCGAGTACAAGCCGAGTCTATCCAGTCTTTCTTCATATGAAAGTCCTGACATCCCAGGAATCAGTCTGATGAACCTTCTCTGTACTCCCTCTATGGCAAGAATGTCTTTCCTCAGATTAGGAGACCAAAACTGTACGCAATACTCCAGGTGTGGTCTCACACTGCAGTAGACGATAAAGTGTGTCACTGTACCTGGCTACACAGGACAATAATAAACTAAACTAAACTCTCTCTGTCTACCTACACTGGAGATAATTTACAGTGACCATTTAACCTTCCAAATATTTGACAGACCTGATCAGGCAGTGACTGGACCAGGAACAGGTTAAGTCCACATGGACAAACTCTTACACCAAGGATTTACTAGAGTAGCTCCCCAGACGAGGGAGTCCAGGGTCTGCAGCAGGTGAGGTTGCTTTAGAAACTTTAGATAGACACAAAAAGCTGGAGTAACTCAGCGGGTCAGGCAGCATCTCGGGAGAGAAGGAATGGGTGACCTTTCAGGCAGAGACCCTTCTTCAGACTTGAGACACACAGTATCTCCAGTTTCCTCCCACACTTCAAAGACGTGCACATTTGTAGGTTGATTGGCTTGGTGTAATTGTAAATTGTCCCCGTTGTGCGGGAGAGCGCTAGTGTGCGGGGATCGCTGGTCGGCGCGGACTCGGTGGGCCGAAGGGCCTGCTTCCGCGCCGTGTCTCTAAACTAGGAAGCTCGTCTCACGCAAATGACACATGGCCAGCTGGAGGTCTCATGACTGAGAAAATATATTTTTGTAGCACAGGATGTGAATTAAGAGCAGGAAATTATCGCAGGTCACATGTGCTTAGATGAAGTGTTGGGGTAGATCTGGAGGGACTGAATGGCCTCGATCTGCTCTTGCTGTTCCTAAAGTCACCATTTGTTGAATGCTTTGCATTTGACAGACCTGATCAGGCAGCGACTGGATCAGGAACAGGTTTAGTCCACATGAACAAACTCTTACTCCAATGACACCAACAAGGGTTTACTAGAGTATGCTTTGCATCTTAAGGGGTTTAGACAGGCTAGATGCAGGAAGATTGTTCCCGATGTTGGGGAGGTCCAGAACAAGGGGTCACAGTTTAAGGATAAGGGGGAAGTCTTTTAGGACCGAGATGAGAAAAAACAATTTTCACACAGAGAGTGGTGAATCTGTGGAATTCTCTGCCACAGAGGGTAGTTGAGGCCAGTTCATTGGCTATATTTAAGAGGGAGTTAGATGTGGCCCTCGTGGCTAAAGGGATCAGGGGGTATGGAGAGAAGGCAGGTACAGGATACTGAGTTGGATGATCAGCCATGATATTTGAATGCCGGAGCAGGCTCGAAGGGCCGAATGGCCTACTCCTGCACCTATTTTCTATGTTTCTATTTGTTTTCATCTGAAGAGTTCATCAAATTTTGTATCAAATCTTTTATATTCTCACACAACTTCCTGGTTTCCAATGTTGCAACAACAGACATTTCACTTTTGTGATTTTGTGTGTCTGTGACAAAATATTCTTTCAAACAAACGTTAACAATGAAAGAGAAGGGTCCATATTGGAAACACCATCCACCAATCTGAAGAAGAGTCCCAACCTAAAATGCCGTCCATTAAATTTGAGGAAGGTTCCCGATCCAAAATGTTACCAATTGAATCTGAAGGGGGGGGGTCACCACCCGAAATTACTTTGAGATGTGGGAGGAAACCGGAGCATCCGGAAAAAGCCTTCGCGACCACAGGTAGAATGTGCAAACTACATGAAGACAGCGATCCAAAATGTTGCCTATCCATGTCTTCGAGAGATGCTGCCTGACCCGCTGAGTTACTCCAGCACTTTTTGTCTTTCTTTGTAACAAGGGACTCCTTACGCTACATATCTGATCATCTCCAAATCTGAACAGTGTTCTCGACTGGATGCGTTACTGATTAAAATACCCCAAGCACTCCCTGATTGGGTCATCTTTGTGTCAGGCAGGGGTGGCATTTCACACTCGAGATTCCACCACTCACCTGTTGACAGTGATTAATCAATCCTGCCAACCAGCCCTTCTCAGCAAAAGGGTCTCGACCCGAAACATCGCCTATTCCTTCGCTCCATAGATGCTGCCTCACCCGCTGAGTTTCTCCAACATTCTGTGTCTACCTTCGATTTTTCCAGCATCTGCAGTTCTTTCTTAAACAAGGTTCTACATTTTGATCAGCGTGGACAAGTTGGCCTGAGGGGACTCTTTCAATGCTCTGTGACTCTGAGAGTGAACTTGTAGATGTGTCTTACAAACATAGGAACCAAAGTGCATTTCGTTAAAGATAGACACGACATGCTGGAGTAACTCAATGGGACAGGGAGCATCTCTGGAGAGCAGGAACAGGTGACTGTTTTTTGGGTCGGAACCCAGATTCAAACCCAAAGAGTCACTTATTCCTTTTTTCCCCAGAGATGCTATCCGACCCGTTGAGTTAATCCAGCATTTTGTGTCTGTCTTTGGTATAAACTAAGTCAAGTTTATTCGGCACATACACATACGAGATGTGCAGTGAAATTAAAAGTGGCAGTGCTTGCGAATTGTGCAAAAAAAAAAATGGAACAGAATCATCTGCAGTTCCTTCTTACACATTCATTATCCATGTTGGCCTGTTCATTCCCCTTAGTTTTCCAGGCATCCCCTCACCTGTCCCCAACAAATTAGCCTAAAGTTGGTGAGTGAGATTTCATTAAAAAAATACTTGTTTAATTACATTTTCTTAACTTCATCGTGATTTAATGTAAACCTTCGTCTCTCGGGTAATTAGGTAACCGGCTGGAACTAGTTAATTGGTGTCCTAAACTTCCTGAGGCGCAACTTCCATCATTGTTCAGCTTCTGTCAAGGAGAAGCTGTATTTCACCCTCGTTAGACCTCATCTGGACTACGCAGTTGCAGCTTGGGACCCATACACAGATAAAAACATTTCATCCATCCAACGTGTCCAAAGACAGGCTGCTCGATTTGTTATTAACACCTACGAGAGAGAAGCGAGTGTCACCAAACTTCTGAATTCTCTGTGGTGGAACCCTCTCCAAGACAGACGTGAAGCCCACCGTTTGACCTGTTTTTACAAAATGTTAAATGGTCAGCTAGACAGAGATCACAAGACCTACACCAACCCCAAACCAATTAGGAGCAGACGAGGGCATTCGATCCAATTTGTGGTCCCAGCCTCAAAGACAGATGTGTACAGCAATTAGTTCTTTCCACGCACTATTAAAGCATGGAATAATCTCCACCAAGCCACGGTTGCCCAGCCAGATGCAACTAAATTTAAAGTGGCACTTTCTTCCCAATAACCCTCTCTGGCTAAACCCCTCCCTTCACCACCTCCAGTTTAAATTCCAGTTGGAATATTTTGGAGGACCAAGTAACCAAGAACCAAGAATTGAAGTCATGTGATTCAAGTACAATTAACCGGGACAATATTTTTTCTCACAGAGAGTGGTGAGTCTGTGGAATTCTCTGCCTCAGAGGGCGGTGGAGGCAGGTTCTCTGGATGCTTTCAAGAGAGAGCTGGATGGGGCTCTTAAAAATAGCCAAGTCAGGGGATATGAGGAGAAGGCAGGAACGGGGTACTGATTGGGGATGATCAGCCATGATCACATTTAATGGCGGTGCTGGCTCAAAGGGCTGAATGGCCTACTCCTGCATCTATTGTCTATTGTCTATTAATACCTTCGGTGTAAACCAGCATCTGCAGTGTCTTTCATTAAAGATAGCTACGATGTCAAGGACAAAGATAGCTTATGACATCAAGAACAAAATATAGATTTTTCAGAGAAGATTTTTTTTTAAATTGCAACGCTTAATATGGATTCCATTTCAGTTATTAAATCCAGTTTAACCTGATTGGCATGAGTCATCTGCCAAGAGTCAATAGACAGTTGGAATTACCCAACCCTAACCCTGGCTGTAAAAGTGAATGGACTAAATGTTTCACAAGCAGATTGTTGTTGCATCACCAAACACTTTCTTGCAGGCCAACCCTGAGAGTGAAGTTATAACTATGTTGATGGGGTAGTGTTATTGGAACGGTGTAGGAAGGAACTGCAGACGCTGGTTTAAACCAAAGATAGACACTAAATGCTGGAGTAACTCAGCGGGACAGGCAGCATTTCTGGGGAGAAGGAATGGGTGACATTTCTGGTCGAGACACTTCTTCAGACTCAACCCATTCCTTCTCTCCACAGACGCTGCCTGTCCCACTGAGTTACTCCAGCTTTTTGAGCCTATCTCCGGTTTAAACCAGCATCTGCAGTTCCTTCCTACACTCATGACTAGACTCCATCCCAACAATTCACAGATTGAGAAAGAAGGAACTGCAGATGCTGGCTTACACTAAGGATAGACACAAAGTGCTGGAGTAACTCGGCGGGACAGGCAGGGGAGAGTGAGATGCATAGATAAGGAAGTGCGAGGTGTGAAAACAGGACAAAGGGAATGCATTTCAATGGGAATCGCAGTAGAGTATGCAGTGTGACTGCAGTAACACGTTTGAAGAAGGGTCCCGAACCCGAAGCATCACCTGAGCTGGAGGCTCTGCAGCAGCCAGGGGCTCATCTGGAATGGGCACCCTTCACAACAAACGGGCGATACGGTGGTGCCGCGGTAGAGTTGCTGCCTCACAGCGCAAGAGTCCCAGGTTCACCTGCTCCTCCTCCAACCTCATCTATCGCATCCGCTGCTCTAGATGTCAGCTGATCTACATCGGCGAGACCAAGCGTAGGCTTGGCGATCGTTTCGCCGAGCACCTCCGCTCGGTCCGCATTAACCAATCTGATCTCCCGGTGGCTCAGCACTTCAACTCCCCCTCCCATTCTGAATCCGACCTCTCTGTCCTGGGCCTCCTCCATGGTCAGAGTGAGCACCACCGTAAATTGGAGGAGCAGCACCTCATATTCCGCTTGGGCAGTCTGCACCCTAGTGGCATAAACATTGACTTCTCCAATCTCCGGTAGCCCTTGCTGTCTCCTCCCCCTCTCTGCTCTCGGGCTCCTCCTCTTCCTGTTTCCTTTCTTCTCCCGACCCTACATCAGTCTGAAGAAGGGTTTCGGCCCGAAACGTTGCCTATTTCCTTCGCTCCATAGATGCTACTGCACTCGCTGAGTTTCTCCAGCACTTTTGTCTACCTTGTCATTCCCTTTATCATGTATCTGTACACTGTGTATGGATCGATGGTAATCATGTGTTGTCTTTCCGCTGACTAGTTAGCACGCAACAAACGCTTTTTCACTGTACCTCGGTACACGCGACAATAAATAAACTCAACTAAACTCTGCCTCAGAGGGCGGTGGAGGCAGGTTCTCTGGATGCTTTCACGAGAGAGCTAGATAGGGCTCTTAAATATAGCGGGGTCAGGGGATATGGGGAGAAGGCAGGAACGGGGCACTGATTGGGGATGATCAGCCATGATCACATTGAATGGCGGTGCTGGCTCGAAGGGCCGAATGGCCTCTACTCCTGCACCTATTGTCTATGTTAATTGAGGCAGAAAATTGGAAGACGTGAAAGGAATTCCAGTGTACAGACACTGCAAGTGTATTGACATTGGGAGATCGTGAATCGATTAGGCCATGTTAGTTCTGGCTTCCCAATCAACCAACTCTAGTCTAATTTCCCCGCTCTTAGTTAATTTTTTTGTAAATATTCTTAAGTCTACTTAATTCAAAGAAATAACACATTTGCCACTGCTTTAATATCCACGATATTTTGATACAACTGTGTACAATAACTCTTGGATACTGATTTTGCGTTGGTGGCTGACTCTTTGACACAGATTATTTCACTATTTACCCATCTAATTGTTTTTGTCTAAGGGCAGCACAGTGGCGCAGTTGTAATGCTTCTGCCCAATGCCCCTGTCCCACTTAGGAAACCTGAACGGAAACCTCTGGAGACTTTGAGCCCCCACCCAAGGTTTCCGTGCGGTTCCCGGAGGTTTTCGTCCTCCGGCAACCGCCTTCAACTGGCATCGCAACCGGCTTCGACTAAAAAAATTACCCATTTTTAAAACGGAATCCACTTTCGACCATTAGGGAGACTGACAAAAACCACCGGGAACCGCACGGAAACCTTGGGTGGGGCGCAAAGTCTCCAGAGGTTTCCGTTCAGGTTTCCTAAGTGCGACAGGGGCATTACAGTGCCAGAGGCCCAGGTTCAATCCTGACTGCAGGTGCTGTCTGTATGGAGTTGGTATGTTCTCCCGGTGACCACATACGTTTCCTCCGGGTGCTCCGGTTTCCTCCTACGCTCCAAAGACGTACAGGTTTGTAGGTTCATTGTCATCAGTAAAATCATACATTGTTCTTGGCGTGTAAGATGGGATAAGTGCTGATCGCTGGTTGGCACGGACTCGACGGGCCGAAGGGTCTGTTTCTCTAACGCCTAAGGAGTGGCGAGTGCCTGGAACACACTGTCAGTGGCCGATACGATAGTGATGTTTAAGAGGGTTTTAGATCGGCACATGGATACACAGGCAATTAAGGGATATCTATCATGTGCAGATAGAAGGCATTAGTTCAACTTAGCTTTTTGTTCAGCGCAGACATTGTGGGCCAAAGGGCTTGTTCCTGTGCTGTACTTTTTGATTTATACGTTCATATGCCGTTCACAGGAGCAGAATTAGGCCATTTGGCCCATCAAGTCTACTCTGCGATTCAATCGTGGCTGAAGATCGACACAAAAAGCTGGAGTAACTCAGCGGGACAGGCAGCATCTCTGGAGAAATGAATCCAAAACGTCACCTATTCCTTCTCCCCAGAGATGCTGCCTGTCCCACTGAGTTACTCCAGCTTTTTGTACCCATCTTCAGTTTAAACCAGCATCTGCAGTTCCTTCTTACACATTCAATCGTGGCTGGTCTATCTTTCCTTCTCAACTCCATTCTCCTGCCTTCTCCATGTAATCTCACCCATTATTTTCTTAATGTGTAGGAAGGAACTGCAGATGCTGGTTTATAGACAATAGGCAATAGGTGCAGGAGTAGGCTATTTGGCCCTTCGAGCCAGCTCCGCCATTCAATGTGATCAAGGCTGATCATCCCCAATCAGTACCCCGTTCCTACCTTCTCCCCAAATTCCCTGACCCCACTATCTTTAAGAGCCCTCCCTAGCTTTCTCTTGAAAGCATCCAGAGAACCTGCCTCCACCGCCCTCTGAGGCACAGAATTCCACAGACTCACCACTCTCTGTGAGAAAAAATGTTTCCTCGTCTCCATCCTAAATGGCTTACCCCTTATTCTCAAACTGTGGCCCCTGGTTCTGGACTCCCCCAACATCGGGAACATGTTTCCTGCCTCTAGTGTGTCCAAGCCCTTAACAATCTTTTATATGTTTCAATGAGATCCTCTCTCATCCTCCATAGTGTACAAGCCCAGCTGCTCCATTCTCTCAGCATATGACAGTCCCGCCATCCCGGGAATTAACCTTGTAAACCTACGCTGCACTCCCTCTATAACAAGAATGTCCTTCCTCAAATTAGGGGACCAAAACTGCACACAATACTCCAGGTGTGGTCTCACTGGGGCTCTGTACAACTGCAGAAGGACTTCTTTGCTCCTATATTCGATTCCCTGTGTTATAAAGGCCAACATGCCATTCGCTTTCTTCACTGCCTGCTGTACATGCATGCTTACTTTCATAGACTTATGTACAAGGACCCCCCGGATCCCGTTGTACTTCCCTTTCTCCCAACTTGACGCCATTTAGATAGTAATCTGCCTTCCTGTTTTTGTACCCAAAGTGGATAACCTCACATTTATCCGCATTAAACTTCATCTGCCATGCATCTGCCCACTCCCCCAACCTGTCCAAGTCACCCTGCATTCCCATAGCATCCTCCTCACAGTTCACACTGCCACCCAGCTTTGTGTCATCTGCAAATTTGCCAATGTTACTTTTGATCCCTTCATCCAAATCAGTGATGCATATTGTTTAAACCGAAGATAGGCACAAAAGGTCAGAGGAAAGGTCTCGACACGAAATGTCACCTATTCCTTTTCACCAGAGATGCTGTCTGGTCCTCCAGTTGTGCTACGCCAGTTATTTGTGTCTATTATTGTTTTCTTAATATATCTATTTACTGTTTTCACACGCGATTCCAAATTCCAATGTTCCTTATGCTGACCATGTCTTCACATTTCTGACATTATTTGTTCGTGGTGATAATTTCCAGCATGTGTACCATTCCAGTAACTTGCGTGCAATCAGTTGTCAGCAAGGGAAGAGCATCTCGCAGTTGTTAAAGCGTATCTATTGATTCAACACCCGACTCTGTGAACTGCACCTCGTCTATTCTTCCTTACAGCTATAAACCGGATCCATTTACCCGTGTCCTCCAGTTGCCTCATTTTGCAAACCTTTGGGAGATTTATCAAATGGATTCCATTCATTCCCCCCCACCCCCACCCCCCAGCATATTGCACCTTACAGACATGATTTAAGATGAAAGATTTCAGAGAGTTGCTGCCTTACAGCGCCAGAGACCTGGGTTCGATCCTGATGGCCCTGTCCCACGTTACCAGTTAATTCCAAGAGTTCTCCCCGAGTTTGCACCGATTCGAACTCGGAGATTTACCGTAATGGCCGCTCGTCGGTACTCGGGGCTCTCGTGGACATTTTTTCAACGTGTTGAAAAATCTTCACGTGTCTTCCCGTGCTTACCTGCCGTTAGCGAGACTTCCCGAGTGCCTGCCGTTAGCGTTACGAGCTGCTAAGAGACGTCCCCGAGCTCCGACGTACCCGCTACGTACATTCTCCGTGCTTACCACGAGTTTGATTTTTTTTTTAAACTCGGGAGAGCTCTTGGAATGAACTCGTACTGTGGCCCAGGGCCATAACTATGGGAGCTGTCTGTACAGAATTTGTACGTCCTTCCTGTGACCATGTGGGTTTTCTACCACACTCCAAAGATGTGTGGGTTTGTAGGTTAATTTGTTTCTTTAAATTGCACCTGGTGTGTTGGATAGTACTAGTGTACAGGGCGATTGCTGAACAGCACAGACTCAGTGGGCCGAAGGGCCTGTTTCAACGCTGTATCTCCAAGCCTTAAACTAATCTAAAATTCACCGCTGTAAACTGATCCGAGTTGATTCTGCAGTTACTACCTCCAGCACTCACTGACCGCAACTGCAATGTTTTTTATAATATTTGCCAAGCCCTTATATTGACTGTTAGATCGGGTCCCACCCTGCACAAACCAAACATTTTACACTGGGGGAGAGCTAGAGGTTTAGGAAGTGTCTTCCGAATGCATGTAACTTCCAAGATAGACACCAAAAGCTTGAGTAACTCGGTGGGACAGGCAGCATCTCTGGAGAGAAGGAATGGGTGACTTATCGGGTCGAGTCCCTACTACAGAAGCAGGGTCTCGACCGGAAGTGCCACCCATTCCTTCTCTCCAGAGATGTTACCTGTCCCATTGTTGCTCCAGTATTTTGTGTCTCTAATAGAAACATAGAGAGAAACATAGAAAATAGGTGCAGGAGTAGGCCATTCGGCCCTTCGAGCCTGCACTGCCATTCAATATGATCCTCTGCAGTTCTTTCTCAAACATGATCATGGCTGATCAGTACCCTGTTCCTGCTTTCCCCCCCCATATCCCTTGATTCCGTTAACCCTAAGAAACATAGAAACATCGAAAATAGGTGCAGGAGCAGGCCATTCGGCCCTTCGAGCCTGCACCGCCATTCAATATTATCATGGCTGATCATCCAACTCAGTATCCTGTACCTGCCTTCTCTCCATACCCCCTGATCCCTTTAGCTGCAAGGGCCACATCTAACTCCCTCTTAAATATAGCCAATGAACTGGCCTCAACTACCTTCTGTGGCAGAGAATTCCATAGATTCACCACTCTCTGTGTGATTACAAATAATTCTCATCTCGGTCACAAAAGAATTCCCCCTTATCCTTAAACTGCAACCCCTTGTTCTGGACTTCCTCAACATCGGGAACAATCTTCCTGCATCTAGCCTGTCCAACCCCTTAAGAATTTTGTAAGTCTCCATAAGATCCCCCCTCAATCTTCTAAATTCCAGCGAGTACAAGCCGAGTCTATCCAGTCTTTCTTCATATGAAAGTCCTGCCATCCCAGGAATCAGTCTGGCGAATCTTCTCTGTACTCCCTCTCTGGCAAGAATGTCTTTCCTCAGATTCCTGGGTGTGCAATACTCCAGGTGTGGTCTCACCAAGGCCCTGTACAACTGCAGTAGAACCTCCCTGCTCCTATACTCAAATACTGTAATACTGTAGACTGTTCAGTAATCATGCCTACTATGTTCTGTTGTGCTGAAGCAAAGCAAGAATTTCATTGTCCTATCAGGAAGGCATGACGATAAAACTCTCTTGAACCCTTCGGTTTAAATCAGCATCTGCAGTTCCTTCCTACACATATAACCTCCAGCTGTTCCGAATCTCTCCTATCCATCCTGTAATCCACCTTGTACAAATCTCTGCTCAAATATATGGATTTGAATCAGTGCTTTTCCCCATTTATTTGTTCCCAAATGTTTCCCTCTGATGTAGAAGTCATCCAGACCATAGTGCCAATGTCAACTCTCAGGGAAATCGCACTAGCTTTCTCTGCCACCAATTTATTCTCCCCTAGTTCCCATCAAACCCCTGGTAGATTCTACCATCCATTAGAATCATCTGACAGTGGTCAAGTAACCAATTGACCGGCATTTGTTTCGGATGTGGGTGAAAAAGGGATCGCCCGAAGAAAATCTCACTCGGTCACAAGGAGAACGTACAAATTCCACACAGGAGAGTTGGGGGGGGGGGGGAGGGGGGGGGGAGGGGGGGGGGAGGGATTGAACCCAGGGCTCTGGAGCCTGTTGGGGGAGTCCAGAACCAGGGGCCACAGTTTAAGAATAAGGGGTAAGCCATTTAGAACGGAGACGAGAAAACACTTTTTCTCACAGAGAGTGGTGAGTCAGTGGCATTCTCTGCCTCAGAGGGTGGTGGAGGCAGGTTCTCTGGATGCTTTCAAGAGAGAGCTGGATAGGGCTCTTACAGATAGTGGAGTCAGGGGATATGGGGAGAAGGCAGGAACGGGGGTACTGATTGGGGATGAACAGCCATGATCACATTGAATGGCGGTGCTGGCTCGAAGGGCCGAATGGCCTACTCCTGCACCTATTGTCTATCGTCTGTAGACGTTCGAGATACAGCATGGGAACAGGTGCTTCAGCCCACCGAGTCCATGCCGACCAGCGATCATCCCCTACTCTAGCACTATCCAACACATTAGGGACAATTTACACTTCACAGAATCCAATTAGCCGACAAACCTGAACGCCTTTGGAATGTGGGAGGAAACCGGAGCAAACCCACGCGGTCACAAGGAGAATGTACAAATCCGCGCAGACGGCACCCTTGGTCAGGATCGACCCCGGGTCTCTGGCGCTGTAAGGCAGCAACTCTACCGCTGCACCACCCCAATTCCAACCTGTAGGCTTGAGTAACATGTGATAATCCTCGGCCTTCCCACTATCTGCAAGTCAGGAGCCTGATGGAATACTGTCACTGGACAGATGCCACCAAAGACCAGTGTGTCAAAATTGTCAGCGGTTATAGAAACATAGAAAATGGCTGCAGGAGTAGGCCATTCGGCCCTTTCGAGCCTGCACCGCCATTCAATATGATCATGAAATTTAATGGGCGACATTTTGGGTTGGGACTCTTCTTCAGACAGGTGGATGGTGTTTCCAATATGGACCCTTCTCTTTCATTGTTAACGTTTGTTTGAAAGAATATTTTGTCACAGACACACAAAATCACAAAAGTGAAATGTCTGTTGTTGCAACAATCCGTGGAGCATTGGAAACCAGGAAATTATGTGAGAATATAAAAGATTTGAATCAAAATTTGATGAACTCTTCAGATGAAAACAAATAGAAACATAGAAAATAGGTGCAGGAGTAGGCCATTCGGTCCTTCGAGCCTGCACCGTTATTCAATGTAATCATGGCTGATCATCCAACTCAGCATCCTGTACCTGCCTTCTCTCCGTACCCCCTGATCCCTTTAGCCACAAGGGCCACATCTAATTCCCTCTTAAATATAGCCAATGAACTGGCCTCAACTACCCTCTGTGGCAGAGAATTCCACAGATTCACCACTCTCTGTGTGAAAAATGATTTTCTCATCTCGATCCTAAAAGACTTCCCCCTTATCCTTAAACTGTGACCCCTTGTTCTGGACTTCCCCAACATCGGGAACAATCTTCCTGCATCTAGCCGGTCCAACCCCTTAAGAATGTTGGGTACCCAAAAAGCTGGAGAAACTCAGCGGGTGCAGCAGCATCTAAGGAGCGAAGGAGATAGGCAGCGTTTCGGGTCGAGACCCTTCTTCCCCTTAAGAATGTTGTACGTTTCTGTAAGATTCCCCCCTCAATCTTCTAAATTCTAGCGAGTACAAGCCGTGTCTATCCAGTCTTTCTTCATATGAAAGTCCTGACATCCCAAGAATCAATCTGGTGTTTAGAAGGATGAGGGGTGATCTCATTGAAGTCTACTGAATATTGAAAAGAGTCGATTTGGGGAGGATGTTTCCACTAATGGGAGAGTCAAAGACCGGGGGGCGCAGCCTCAGAATAAAATGACCTACCTTAATTTTGTACGTTTCTATAAGATCCCCCTGTAATCTTCTAAATTCTAGCGAGTACAAGCCAGGGAGGGCTGATCTGTCAACCCCATTCTCCTGCCTTCACCCCGTAACCCCTGACACTAATCAAGAATCTGTCAATCTCCACCTTAAAAATATCCATTGACTTGGCCTCCACAGCCGTCTGTGGCAATGAGTTCCACCAATTCACCACCCTTTGACTAAAGAAATTCCACCCCATCTCCTTTCTAAAGGTCCGTCCTTTAATTATGAGGCTGTGAGTGTGACCTCTCGTCCTAGGCTTTCCCACTCGTGGAAACATCCTCTCCACATTCACTCGATCCAGGCTTTTCACTATTCGTTGAGGTCACCCTTCATCCTTCTAAACTCTGCCATGTGCCTTCATTAAAAGATTGGTGTCGATAATTTTCCCTCACCCCACAGGCATGGAAGTTCTTGACGATTCCAGCATCTGCACCTCATTGCTTCAAGATGGAGTCAAGTCAAGAGGCAAGAGTGTAGGAAGGAACTGCAGATGCTGGATTAAACCGAAGATGGACACAAAAAGCTGGAGTCACTAAGCGGGACAGGCAGCATCTCTGGAGAGAAGGAATGGGTAATGTTTCGGGCCGGGTCTGAAGAAGGGTCTCGATCCAAAACGTCACCCATTCCTTCTCTCCGGAGATGCTGCCTGTCCCGCTGAGTTACCCCAGCATTTTGTGTCCATCAAGAGTCATACAGTGTTTTATTGTCACATGTCCCAGATAGTGGGAAAGACTAGGCTTGTAGTATTGTGTACAGTTGTGGTCTCCTAATTTGAGGAAGGACATCCTTGTGATTGAGGCAGTGCAGCGTAAGTTCACGAGATTGATCCCTGGGAGGGCGGGACTGTCATATGAGGAAAGATTGAAAAGACTAGGCTTGTATTCACTGGAGTTTAGAAGGATGAGGGGGAGGGATCTTATAGAAACATATAAAATTATAAAAGGACTGGACAAGCTAGATGCAGGAAAAATGTTCCCAATGTTGGGCGAGTCCAGAACCAGGGGCCACACAGTCTTAGAATAAAGGGGAGGTCATTTAAGACTGAGGTGAGAAAAAACTTTTTCACCCAGAGAGTTGTGAATTTATGGAATTCCCTGCCACAGAGGGCAGTGGAGGCCAAGTCACTGGATGGATTTGAGAGAGTTAGATAGAGCTCTAGGGGCTAGTGGAATCAAGGGATATGGGGAGAAGGCAGGCACGGGTTATTGATAGGGGACGATCAGCTATGATAACAATGAATGGCGGTGCTGGCTCGAAGGGCCGAATGGCCTCCTCCTGCACCTATTTTCTATGTTTCTATAGGACAATGCAATTCTTACTTGCAGAAGCACAACATAACAGAATATGTAACCGGCAACATAGAATCCAAAACAAAGCTCGTCACTACCTCAGTACATGTGACAATAATAAACCCAGACCCAACTGCAAACCGCCCAGGACAATCTATAAATTACATATCCCAGTCAGCATGCAGCAGCATCATCAAGGACGAGTCGCACCCCGGCCACTCCCTCTTCTCCCCTCTGGCAAAAAGTACAGATGTGTGATAACGCACACCTCCAGATTCAGGGACAGTTTCTTCCCAGCTGTTATCAGGCAACTGAACCATCCCACCACAACCAGAGAGCAGCGCTGAACTACTATCTACCTCTTTGGTGACCCTCGGACTATCCTTGATCGGACGTTGCTGGCTTTACCTTGCACTAAACGTTATTCCCTGATCCTGTATCGATACACTGTAAATGGCTCGATGGTGATCACATATTGTCTTTCCGCTGACTGGATAGCTCGCAACAAAAGCTTTTCACTGTACCTCGGTACACGTGACAATAAACTGAACATAAATAAGACAACATGCCCCTGTCTCAAACAAAACTATCTCAGCAGGACGAGAAAATAAAAACTTTTCTATTCCTCAACAGTCTGGGAATAACCGCTACTTGACCACCAGTTATGCTTGCCTGTGTTATTTTTTGCTGAGGTTGCATTCATAATGTTAGATAGTTCGGGAGTAACTCGCATTATCCTGCACTCTGCTCCAGAAATACCATGGGAACTTAGTGGCTAAAAGGGAAACCAGAAGTCCAAGTGTAAGGAAGAGGAAGATCATTCTGGTGCAAAAAATCTATATATTAAAAAATATATTTACAAGAGGGACGGGGACTGTAAAAATCTCATCATTTTTTGAATGGATTAATGGCAGAAAAAAAATGTATCAGTGGTAGCTTTCTCCGACCTAATCTCCATATTGTGTGTCTGTCAGGAGCCTTGAAGCAGATGAATGCCTTGTTACTGTCTTCCAGACAAAGGATTCATTGCGGCGAGTGTTGAGGACACTGTAGAGGTCCCTCTTGACCTGGCCCATTTCTGCTTGTGCTGCCACTTCTTTTTTCTATCTGACGAAGCACAAAGTCTGCCTGGATGTTGCTGCCTTCTCCGTGCGGTTATAGTCAGCACCGAGAGAGAGGGAGAGGGGAGGGAGGGGGGAGAGGAGGAGGAGAGGAGGAGGGGGGGGGGGGGAGAGGAGGGGGGGGGAGAGGAGGAGGGGGGGGAGAAGAGGAGGGGGGGGAGAAGAGGAGGGGGGGGAGAAGAGGAGGGGGGGGAGAAGAGGAGGGGGGGGAGAAGAGGAGGGGGGGGGGGGAGAAGAGGAGGGGGGGGAGAGGAGGAGGGGGGGGAGAGGAGGAGGGGGGGGAGAGGAGGGGGGGGGGGAGAGGAGGGGGGGGGGAGAGGAGGGGGGGAGAGGAGGGGGGGAGAGGAGGGGGGGAGAGGAGGGGGGGAGAGGAGGGGGGGAGAGGAGGGGGGGAGAGGAGGGGGGGAGAGGAGGGGGGGAGAGGAGGGGGGGAGAGGAGGGGGGGAGAGGAGGGGGGGAGAGGAGGGGGGGAGAGGAGGGGGGGAGAGGAGGGGGGGGAGAGGAGGGGGGGGAGAGGAGGGGGGGGAGAGGAGGGGGGGGAGAGGAGGGGGGGGAGAGGAGGGGGGGGAGAGGAGGGGGGGAGAGGAGGGGGGGAGAGGAGGGGGGGGAGAGGAGGGGGGGGAGAGGAGGGGGGGAGAGGAGGGGGGGAGAGGAGGGGGGGAGAGGAGGGGGGGAGAGGAGGGGGGGGAGAGGAGGGGGGGGAGAGGAGGGGGGGGAGAGGAGGGGGGGAGAGGAGGGGGGGAGAGGAGGAGGGGGGGGAGAGGAGGGGGGGGAGAGGAGGGGGGGGAGAGGAGGGGGGGGAGAGGAGGGGGGGGAGAGGAGGGGGGGAGAGGAGGGGGGGGAGAGGAGGGGGGGGAGAGGAGGGGGGGGAGAGGAGGGGGGGGGAGAGGAGGGGGGGGAGAGGAGGGGGGGGAGAGGAGGGGGGGGAGAGGAGGGGGGGGAGAGGAGGGGGGGAGAGGAGGGGGGGGAGAGGAGGGGGGGGAGAGGAGGGGGGGGAGAGGAGGGGGGGGAGAGGAGGGGGGGGAGAGGAGGGGGGGAGGAGGGGGGGGAGAGGAGGGGGGGGAGAGGAGGGGGGGAGAGGAGGGGGGGAGAGGAGGGGGGGAGAGGAGGGGGGGAGAGGAGGGGGGGGAGAGGAGGGGGGGAGAGGAGGGGGGGGGAGAGGAGGGGGGGGAGAGGAGGGGGGGGAGAGGAGGGGGGGGAGAGGAGGGGGGGGAGAGGAGGGGGGGGAGAGGAGGGGGGGAGAGGAGGGGGGGAGAGGAGGGGGGGGGGAGAGGGGGGGGGGGAGAGGGGGGGGAGGAGAGGGGGGGGAGGAGAGGGGGGGGAGGAGAGGGGGGGGAGGAGAGGGGGGGGAGGAGAGGGGGGGGAGGAGAGGGGGGGGAGGAGAGGGGGGGGAGGAGAGGGGGGGGAGGAGAGGGGGGGGAGGAGAGGGGGGGGAGGAGAGGGGGGGGAGGAGAGGGGGGGGAGGAGAGGGGGGGGAGGAGAGGGGGGGAGGAGAGGGGGGGAGGAGAGGGGGGGGAGGAGAGGGGGGGGAGGAGAGGGGGGGGAGGAGAGGGGGGGGAGGAGAGGGGGGGGAGGAGAGGGGGGGGAGAGGAGGAGGGGGGAGAGGAGGAGGGGGGAGAGGAGGAGGGGGGAGAGGAGGAGGGGGGAGAGGAGGAGGGGGGAGAGGAGGAGGGGGGAGAGGAGGAGGGGGAGAGGAGGAGGGGGAGAGGAGGAGGGGGAGAGGAGGAGGGGGGAGAGGAGGAGGGGGGAGAGGAGGAGGGGGGAGAGGAGGAGGGGGGAGAGGAGGAGGGGGGAGAGGAGGAGGGGGGGAGAGGAGGAGGGGGGGAGAGGAGGAGGGGGGGAGAGGAGGAGGGGGGAGAGGAGGAGGGGGGAGAGGAGGAGGGGGGAGAGGAGGAGGGGGGGAGAGGAGGAGGGGGGAGAGGAGGAGGGGGGGAGAGGAGGAGGGGGGGAGAGGAGGAGGGGGGGAGAGGAGGAGGGGGGAGAGGAGGAGGGGGGAGAGGGGGAGAGGAGGAGGGGTGGTTTAGCGGGGGGGTGAGGGGTGTAGTGAGGGGGGGGTGAGAGGAGGAGGGAGGGGGGTGAGGTGAGGATGGGGGGTGGTTTAGCGGGGGGGGGTAAGGGGGAGGGTGAGAGGAGGGGGAGGGTGAGAGGAGGGGGAGGGTGAGAGGAGGAGGGTGAGGTGGGGTGGCTTAGCGGGGGGATTGAGGAGGGGGGGGAGCCTTTCACAATGGGAGCAGAATGGCATCTTTCTAACTGCCCTTTTTGCAGCAGCAGCTTCGACAAGAAGCGTCTCATGCCGACTCCAGTAACCTCGGACACACACACAGACACACATTAGCCCGGGCAAAGCCGGGCAAACCCTGGTAAGATTCTCGCCTGATCGGATCTATGATAGTTTAGCGCGTTTTAAGCATATGACCGTCTCAGTTCCCTTTGTCTCATTAGATTACTCAGCGAAGGCATTCCATAAACACACAACATACTCAAGGCGTAATCTCTGCGTTCACGTTGCCTTCCTTATCGTATAGTGAAACGACAGCAAGCCTCTTGTGGCCATTGGCGCAAGAGCTAATAACAAAGTCGTGGAGAGAGGAGAAGGGGGGGGGGTTATTTAAATAATTTAGCAAGCTAATTGAATAATGCATCCAGCCCCCATGTACTAACAAGCCGTGGTTGCAGTGAGAGGAAGCTTGCAGTGACCTGCGGGGTTATAGACATGGCTGTGTAACATTCCAGAAATTAAAAAAAAAGTTAATAGCATTGTGGTGTTGTCCTTTTGACAGTACATTTCTTTAAGCCGGGGCAGACTCGAGGGGAGTTGAAACTATACCAAGGGCATCATCCCACGTCAGTTGTACCCGGGAAGGTCATGAAACCAGCAGATTATTCCCCCACCTCCCCCCCCCCAAAAAAAAAAAAACCCCATGCTAAGTTGGCCCCTATCAAATGGAGCAAGCAGGTCAAAAGAAGTCCACATTCCTAAGGCATTTCTCCTTTTTTTTTAAGAAAAGCAAACGCCGGGGCTACTGCAAAGGCTCGGAATGTAAAACACAAAATTTAAAAAAATGTTGAAGGCGATGTTATTCCACCAAAAAAAAGGACTTCAAACTCCACGTTAAATAGTGCAACTGGAATTTTCACATGTCAGGCTTTAAAAAAAAAACACAACACTGCCTTGGAGGGTTTGCAGCAGATAAAAGCCTTGACAGACACAAACACAACAGCACTCAACATGGCAAGCATTTAAATCGCCCGTGGTTTCAGTGAAAGCAGCGGTGAAACAGGTTTTAGCTGTAATGTTCTCTTTCCTGCAGAGAGTGTGTGTGTGTGTGTGTGAGAGAGAGGGGGAGACAGACTGGGTTAACAAACAGGCTGGGTGGAAATAAATGCGAGTAACAGCGTACTTACAGATTACAAGTCCACAAAAAAGGATTACAAAATGAAGGATTGGAAGGAAGCTGAAAGCATGTAGGCTCCCTGGGTAAACGTCAAGCCACAATTGAGAGCAGAAAGCAGGAAGCAGTGATATGCTTAGTTATTCAGCCTGAAAAACGCCTCCCTCCACCCCCACCGAACAGCTGGCGGGGCCATTATCCCCGTCACACACCGCACGTACAGAGTCCAAACCCAACTCCATTACCCCCCAACTACAGAGCGGCAGGGGGGTGAGAGGGAAGGGGGGTTCACTAATCCACAGTTAGGTTGGATGCGGGTGCACGGGCTGGTCTTTGGCCGCTGTTGCAACGCGAGGAGCCAGAGTGTGCGTGTGTGTTTCGTTGGTCTTCCCCTCCCCCCCGGCCTCGGGTTGTTAAAATGCTCAGAGAGAAAGAGGGGAGAGAGAGGGAGGGAGGGGGAGAGAGAGGGAGGGAGGGGGAGAGAGAGGGAGGGAGGGGGAGAGAGAGGGAGGGAGGGAGAGAGAGAGGGGGAGGGAGGGAGGGAGGGAGGGAGGGAGGGAGGGAGGGAGGGAGGGAGGGAGATAGAGAGAGAGAGATATAGAGAGAGGGGGAGGGAGAGGTAGACAGAGAGAGGAGGGAGGGAGATAGAGAACGAGAGGGAGATAGAGAGAGATAGATAGATAGAGAGAGGGGGTTGGGAGGGAGAAAGAGAGGGGGAGGGAGAGAAAGAGGGAGGGAGAGATAGATAGATAAAGAGAGAGAGATCGAGAGGGGGAGGGAGGAGGAAAGATAGTTAGAGAGAGGGGGTTGGGAGGGAGAAAAAGGGGAAAGAGAAAGGCGGGAGAGTGAGAGGGGGAAAGAGTGAGAGGGGGGAGAGAAAGAGAGAGAGGAGGGGGCGAGGGAAGTCTCGGCGTGTTTAAAGGGCCGGTGAGTAGGAGATAGAGCCTCTATCTACACGCCCAGAGAGAGAGAGCAGCTCCCTCCCAGTGGGACGGGGTGGGGATGCAGGTGGGACGGTTTGGGGATGCAGGTGGGGATGGGGTGGGGATGCAGGTGGGACGGGGCGGGGACGCAGGTGGGACGGGGCGGGGACGCAGGTGGGACGGGGCGGGGACGCAGGTGGGGACGGGGCGGGGATGCAGGTGGGACGGGGCGGGGACGCAGGTGGGACGGGGCGGGGACGCAGGTGGGACGGGGTGGGATGCAGGTGGGGACGGGGTGGGGATGCAGGTGGGACGGGGCGGGGACGCAGGTGGGGACGGGCGGGGACGCAGGTGGGGACGGGGTGGGGATGCAGGTGGGACGGGGTGGGGATGCAGGTGGGGATGTGGCACTCCAGCCACTGCCACCGTTCCCTCAACACTAACTTGAGGCCGATGGACACACCAGAAAAATAATCCCATTAAAAATGTGGAGCTTCGCAACGATCCTTCTGATGTAATCCCTGAACGCACAACAGCTGATGCACAAGGAATCGACTCAAGCAGCCTGACGTGAATGTAGTCCCGTTGCCTATCAGCAATCCGTAGCGTGTTTTAGCACCACACGGGCCTGCGCCTCTTTGCTTTCTAAAGATGAAAAGTTCGACTGCTCTTAAAGCCAAAAAATAGGTCCAAGTTTAGTTTTTGCATTTCCTGAATGTGGTTTGGATTAAGTTCCTGTAGACACAAGGAACTGCAGACAGACACAAAGTGTTGGCGTAACTCGGCAGGTCAGGCATGCATCTCTGGACAACGTGCATAGGTGACTTTCTTCAGACCATCCTTGTCTCCCGAGATGCTGCCTGACCCGCTGAGTTACTCCGGGACTTTGTGGCAATCTTTGGTATTAAACAGCATCTGCAGTTCTTTGTTTCTATACTAGGAACTGCAGATGCTGGTCCCCCTCCCCCTCAAAAAGGATACAATGTACTGGAGTAACTCAGCGGGTCAAGCAGCATCTCTGGAGAACATGGACAGGTGACATTTCGGGTGGAGATCCTTCATCAGACATAGAAACATAGAAATTAGGTGCAGGAGTAGGCCATTCGGCCCTTCGAGCCTGCACCGTCATTCAATATGATCATGGCTGATCATCCAACTCAGTATCCTGTACCTGCCTTCTCTCCATACCCTCAGATCCCCTTAGCCACAAGAGCCACATCTAACTCCCTCTTTAATATAGCCAATGAACTGGCCTCAACTACCCTCTGTGGCAGAGAGTTCCAGAGACTCACCACTCTGTGTGAAAAAAGTCCGTCTCATCTCGGTCTTAAAGGATTTCCCCCTTATCCTTAAGCTGTGACCCCTTGTCCTGGACTTCCCCAACATCGGGAACAATCTTCCTGCATCTAGCCTGTCCAACCCCTTAAGAATTTTGTAAGTTTCTATAAGATCCCCTCTCAATCTCCTAAATTCTAGAGAGTATAAACCGAGTCTATCCAGTCTTTCTTCATAAGACCGTCCTGACACCCCAGGAATCAGTCTGGTGAACCTTCTCTGCACTCCCTCTATGGCAATAATGTCCTTCCACATTGTAGTCATGGACAGATTGTAGTGATGGATAAAGTTGGAAGAGAGATGAGGTGGGACAAAGACTGGTGGACGTAAAGGGCGGCGGATGCCGGTTTACAAAAACATTAGACAATAGGTGCAGGACTAGGCCATTCGGCCCTTCGAGCCAGCACCGCCATTCAATGTGATCATGGCTGATCCTCCCCAATCAGTCCCCCGTTCCTGCCTTCTCCCCATATCCCCTGACCCCACTATTTATAAGAGCTCCATCTAGCTTTCTCTTGAAAGCATCAAGAGAACCTGCCTCCACCGCCCTCTGAGGTTGAAAATTCCACAGACTCACCACTCTCTGTGAGAAAAAGTGTTTCCTCTTCTCCGTTCTAACTGGGTTACCCCTTATTCTTAAACTGTGCCCCCTAGGTCTGGACTCCCCCAACATCAGGAACATGTTTCCTGCCTCTAGCGTGTCCAAGCCCATAACAATCTTATATGTTTCAATCAGATTCCCTCTCATCCTTCTAAACTCCAGAGTGTACAAGCCCAGCTGCTCCATTGTCTCGGCGTATGACAGTCCCGCCATCCCGGGAATTAACCTTGTAAACCTACGCTGCACTCCCTCAATAGCAAGAATGTCCCTTCCTCAAATTAGGGGACCAGAACTGCACACAATACACCAGGTGTGGTCTCACTAGCGTCCTGTACAACTGCAGAAGGGACAGGGAACATCTCTGGAGAACATGGATAGGCAACACTTTGGGTCGGGACTGGTAGTCTGTACTAGCTGGATATAGGCGAGAGTTGGGGGCGGGGGTCTTTGATTAGCACATGGTTGGACAAAGGCCAGAAATAAAAAGATAACAAGAGTGAGACAAGGATAGAAAAGGCAGGGGAAGGAATACAGATGGGAGCGGGAGGTAGGAAGGGGAAGGGAGAAATGGGTCTTTATACACTACTACTTTTACTTTTTGTCTGTTCATCCACCATCTGCCAAATGCCCCCCCGGCACAAATATCCACCTATCTCTTCCCAGACTTTGCCCCAGCCCCCAACCTCTCTTCCAACCCTCTCTCCCCTCTGCCCACCACAATCAGTCTGAATAAGGGCCCCGACCCGAAATGTCGCTTATCCATGTCCTCCAAAGATGCTGCCTGGCCCGCTGAGTTACTCCAGCACTTTGGGTCTTTTTTAAAAAAATTGTACACCAGCCTCTGCGGTTCCTTGTATCTACATTTGCTGAATGCCGCTTGGATTTAGTTGCCGACTGCCTCACTGAGCGGCAAGTGCAGAGTTACAGGCTACTGCTCAGTCTGTAAAACATTAACCCTTTACAGACAATAACTTCTCCCAGTGACTTCTCCTCATAGAATCAAAGACAATAGGTGCAGGGGTAGGTCATTCAGCCCTTGTACCGCCATTCAATATGATCCTCTGCAGTTCTTTCTCAAACATGATCATGGCTGATCAGTACCCTGTTCCTGCTTTCCCCCCCATATCCCTTGATTCCGTTAACCCTAAGAAACATAGAAACATCGAAAATAGGTGCAGGAGCAGGCCATTCGGCCCTTCGAGCCTGCACCGCCATTCAATATGATCATGGCTGATCATCCAACTCAGTATCCTGTACCTGCCTTCTCTCCATACCCCCTGATCCCTTTAGCCACAAGGGCCACATCTAACTCCCTCTTAAATATAGCCAATGAACCGGCCTCAACTACCTTCTGTGGCAGAGAATTCCACAGATTCACCACTCTCTGTGTGAAAAATGATTTTCTCATCTCGGTCCTAAAAGACTTCCCCTTATCCTTAAACTCTAAGAGCTCTATCTAAATCTCTTAAATACATCCAGTGAATTGGCCTCCACTGCCTTCTGTGGCAGAGAATTCCACAGATTCACAACCCTCTGGCTGAAAAAGTTATTCCTCAACTCAGTCCTAAATGGCCTGCCCCTTATTCTTAAACTGTGTGACCCCTGGTCCTGGACTTCCCCAACATGGGGACCATTTATCCTGCATCTAGCCTTGAGGATTTTATATGTTTCTAAAAGATCCCCCCTCATCCTTCTAAATCCGAGTGAATACAAGCCCAGTCGATCCATTCTTTCACCCTGGGAATTAACCTGGTGAACCAATGCTGCACTCCCTCAATAGCAAGAATGTCCCTCCTGAAATTAGGAGACTCGTAATGCAGCCTTCACCGGCGCATGATAGCTGTTTGGTGCGTGTAATATTGGGATATCCGCCACGCAATGCGATAAACAGCCAAGAAAATATGTGGGCCCCTGTAAAACACTTCACCGCACAGCCACAGTTTCAGGATTAAAAGGTGTGTAGCATTTTTGTCATATCATCCATTCTGCTCTGAGAACGAACTGTTGCAATTCATGTTATCTCTCCACTCGCTAATCACATACTCCTCAAAATACTTCTGTAAAACTTCAGTGGCCATTGCAGGTAGACATGATAAGCAGGTAATTTATGTCAGTCTGTACAACTGGTAGATCTCCTTTTCAAACCAGGTAGTTGGAACTTAGACCCTCAGGAAAAATGCTCAGCAATATAAACCAGTGCGGGTGAAATATGCAGGAGTTTCAACTCATTCTATTTGTACAGTCAACTGCTGCGTTAAGGACCTGTCCCACTTTCACAAGCTAATTCACGACCTCTGCCGAGTTTGCCCTTGATGCATACTCGCAGCATGGTCGTCACGAGGCCGTGATGCTAGTCGTAGCTACTCAAGGCATCAAGTAGGTCGGGGCTTTTTTTTCCAGCCTGATGAAAAATGTCCACGAGGAAAAAAGATTGTGAATTAGGTCATGAAAGTGGGACAGGGCCTCTCTACTAACACACCACAGAGCTAAAGAAGCTGAATGCGTTCAGTATAGTTCAGAGATACTGCGCGGAAACAGGCCCTTTGGCCCATCGAGTCCTCGCCGACCATTTAGGGATGAGATGTGGAAACATTTTTTGCACAGGATGCGTTGAATCTCTGGAATTCAGTCTGTCAGAGGGCATCATTTGGACACAAAATGCTGGAGTAACTCAGCAGGACGGGCAGCATCTCTGGAGAGAAGGAATGGGCAACGTTTCGGGCCCGAAACATCACACACTCCTTCTCTCCAGAGATGCTGCCTGTCCCGCTCAGTTACTCCAGCATTTCGTGTCCACCTTCGATGCATCTGCAGTTCTTTCCTACACATTGGGATTTGTTTAGTTTAGTTCAGAGACAGGCCCTCGAGTCTGCGCGGACCAGCGATCCCAGCACACTAACACTATCCTACACACACTAGGGATGATTTACAATTGTACCAAGACAATTAGCCTACAAACCTGCACGTCTTTGGAGTGTGGGAGGAAACCGGAGCTCCTGGAGAAAACCCACGCAGGTCACGGGGAGAACGTACAAACTACTAACTCTACCGCTGCGCCAAATCTGAGGAAGGACATTATTGCCATAGAGGGAGTGCAGAGAAGGTTCACCAGACTGATTCCTGGGATGTCAGGACTGTCTTATGAACAAAGACTGCATAGACTCGATTTATACTCTTTAGAATTTAGGAGATTGAGAGGCGATCTTATAGAAACTTACAAAATTCTTAAGGGGTTGGACAGGCTAGATGCAGGAAGATTGTTCCTGATGTTGGGGAGGTCCAGGACAAGGGGTCACAGCTTAAGGATAAGGGGGAAATCCTTTAGGACCGAGATGAGAAGGACTTTTTTCACACAGAGAGTGGTGGGTCTCTGCAACTCTCTGCCACAGAGGGTAGTTGAGGCCAGTTCATTGGCTATATTTAAGAGGGAGTTAGATGTGGCCCTTGTGGCTAAGGGGATCAGAGGGTATGGAGAGAAGGCAGGTACGGGATACCGAGTTGGATGATCAGCCATGATCATATTGAATGGCGGTGCAGGCTCGAAGGGCCGAATGGCCTACTCCTGCACCTAATTTCTATGTTTCTATGCCACCGGGCCGTCAAATGATTGCCAGTTCTTGCCAAAGGATTGACAATTGACTGCAGTCAGAACCCATGCCACTACCAAGGGCAGTGCCTAAATCTCATCCCTCCGAGGCTGTGGGATCAGGGTATTTCAAACAATGAATGGAATAAAAAGCATTAAAAAAAATAAATAACCGCCTCTAACCAACTTACGATCAATGACTCGTCAGCTGTGATGGCATCTTGTCATGCACAAACACAGTAACTGAACAAAGATATTGTGGGACCATCTTCTCCTGATGGCAGCCATAACAAAAAAAGACTTGGGTATGAAGTTGAAAGAAGTCTCATGCAAAAGTTATTTGTATCCAGCAACCATTGGGGAGAAGGCAGGCACGGGTTATTGATAGGGGATGATCAGCCATGATCACAATGAATGACAGTGCTAGCTCGAAGGGCCAAATGGCCTCACTGTTATCAACTTTAAACCGCTTAGATGGCCCGTAGCAGAAACATCCACGTCGCGGGGCTGGAAACTGGAAGTATCCCGAGCTAATTCTGCTACCATCATCATTGATTGCAACAAGTGATGGCTCCCACTGATTGTTGCCTGAAGCTTGCGTCCTTTTCAGGACGGATGATGGCAGCGAGGTCAACATTTGTAATGAGATGGACATGAAAAGAAGAACCACTTAGATGTGGCACAACCGGCAACATGGCGACTCTGCACACTGTCTCAGTGCACTACTGCCCTACACTTGCACTGTATCTGAGATGATTAAAGCCCAGTCAGAGGTGGAAGTTTGAAACCTTCACGTGGTCCGCCCTGTTTCGACTAATGCAATCAACTCGACGTGCACAAACAGAAGATCACATAGAACATGTTGTCCAACAACTTTAGGCTGTGGACGCCACAAGAAAGAAGAAGACAACCCTGTCCCACGGTACGAGTTCATTCCAAGAGCTCTTCCGAGTTAAAAAAAAAATCAAACTCGTGGTGAGCACGTAGAATGAACGTAGCGAGTACATCGGAGCTCGGGGACGTCTCTTAGCGGTTCGTTACGCCAACGGCAGGTACTCGGGAAGACTCGCTAACGGCAGGTAAGCTCGGGAAGACTCGTGAAGATTTTTCAACATGGTGAAAAATGTCCACGAGAGCCCCGAGTACCGACGAGCGGCCATTACCGTAAATCTCCGAGTTCGAATCAAGGCAAACTCGGGAGAGCTCTTGGAATGAACTCGTACCGTGGGACAGGGGTTTTATCTAAAATGTATCTAAATGCTTATGAACAGTGATACTTGTACTGAACTGAATACAAAAATGTTACATGTGAGAAACCATGTACCATACCAACGTATGGAAAACTAGAGGTTACTGAAAAATTGGAGAATTCCAATGTTCATACCGTTGGGTTGTGAGCTGTTTAACATCTCATCCAAAGAAAGCAAGACCAACATTTACGAGAATGATCCCAGGAATGAGTGGCTTAACATATGATGGGCCTGTACTCACTGGAGTTTAGAAGGATGAGGGGAACCCTCATTGGAACTCACCAAAGTTTCAATGAGTGGATGTGGAGAGGATGTTTCCACTAGTGGGAGAGTCTCGGACCAGTGGTCACAGCCTCAGAATTAAAGGGCATTCCTTTAGGAAGATGAGGAGGAATTTCTTTAGTCACAGGGTAATTAATCTGTGGAATTAATTGCCACGTGAGTCTGTGGAGGCCAAGTCAATGGATATTTTTAAGGCAGAGATAGATAGATTTTTGATTAGTGCGGGTGTCAGGGGTTAGGGGGAGAAGGCAGGAGAATGGGGTTGAGATGGAAAAATAGATCAGCCATGATTGAATGGTGGAGTAGACTGGACTGGATGGGTCGAATGGCCTAATTATGCTCTTTTCACTTGTGAACGTATGAAATGGGCCAATCTTCCCTCGGTACCTTTCAGTCGGGATGACAGGGCTATATCTGAGTCACAACTAACAGGCTGAGGGGGAATAATGGCACTTATTGGGATTACAATGACAATGTTAGACTAATGATCAATTATGTCCCAAGAAGCAAACGCAACTGCAAAAAGTATTATAGGTCCAAAGGGACTTTGTAAAACTGATTAGATAATCAGGGGCGGTGGTGAAAGCAGATATAACAGTGGCATTTAAGAGGCTTTTAGATAGACAGCACAGTGGCACATCTGGCAGAGTTGTGGCTTCACAGCGCCAGAGGCCCAACTTCGATCCTGACTACGGGTGCTGTTTGTACGGAGTTTGTACGTTCTCCCCGACACTGCTTGGGCTTTCTCCGGGTGCTCTGGTTTCCTCCCACATTCCAAAGACGTACAGGTATGCTGGTTAATTGGTGGGTGGGTGGGTGTGTGGGTGGGTGTGTGGGTGTGCGTGTGGGTGTGCGTGTGGGTGTGCGTGTGGGTGTGCGTGTGGGTGTGCGTGTGGGTGTGCGTGTGGGTGTGCGTGTGGGTGTGCGTGTGGGTGTGCGTGTGGGTGTGCGTGTGGGTGTGCGTGTGGGTGTGCGTGTGGGTGTGCGTGTGGGTGTGCGTGTGGGTGTGCGTGTGGGTGTGCGTGTGGGTGTGCGTGTGGGTGTGCGTGTGAGAGATATCGTGCAGGGATCGCTGGTCGGCACAGACTCGGTGGGCCAAAGGGCCTGTTTCCGCACCAATTAAACTAATCTAAAGGTACAAAATGCTGGTGTAACGGGTCAGGCAGCATCACTTCTTCAACTGGAAGGGTCCCAACCCAAAACGTCTCCTGCCCATTTTCTTCAGCGATGCTGCTTGACCCGCTGAGATACTCCAGCACTCTGTGTCTATCTCCAACGGTTACATTGCAAGAATTCCATCGACGCGAGGTGTGTGCCCACCCTCATAGCTTCAGAAGTTTCCTAACTCCAGTTGCCTATGCAGTCAGAAGTGAGGCTGTGTTTGCTCTTCCCTTCTGTGGCTCAGATCCTTGGAATAAGGAATACTGCAAGCGTGAGAGTCTAGGACCAGAGGTCACAGCCTCAGAATTAAAGGACATTCTTTTAGGATGAGGAGAAATTTCTTTAGTCAGAGGGCGGAGAATCTGTGGAATTCTTTGCCGCAGAAGGCTGTGGAGGCCAGGTCAGTGGATATTTTTGAAGGCACATATAGACAGATTCTTGATTAGTACGGGTGTCAGAGGCTATGGAGAGAAAGCAGGAGAATCAGGGCTAGGAGGGAGAGATAGATCATCCACGATTGAATGGCGGAACAGACCTGATGGGCCGAATGGCCTAATTCTACTCCTCTCACTTATGACCTTTTAACAAGTGTCAACGGTTGGCGTGAATTCGGTGGTCTGAAGTGCCTGTTTTACTGCTGCATGTATAAAATTATGAAATGGAATAGATCGGGTAGACGCACAGAGTCTCTTGCCCAGAGTAGGTGAATCGAGGACCAGAGGACGTAGGTTTAAGGTGTTGGGGAAAAGATTTAATAGGAATCTGAGGGGTAATGTTTTCACACAAAGGGCGGTGGGTGTCAGAGGAGGTAGTTGAGGTATGGACTATCCCAACATTTAACAAACAGTTAGACAGGTACGTGGCTAGGACAGGTTTGGAGGTATAGAGCCCAAATGCTGGCAGGTGGGACTAGTGTAGCTGGGACATGTTGGCCAGTGTGGGCAAGTTGGGCTGAAGGGCCTGTTTCCACACTGTATCACTCTATGATTCTATGACTATCTCTATACTTAACACCTATCCTACAAATGTGATTCTATCCCCATATTCCCATCAGCTGCCCCCCCCCCCCCCCCCCCCCCATTCTACCTTCCCCCAATGAACTAGGATTAATTTACAGTGACCCAGTATCGCATCTGAAGGAAGGCCCTGACCTGAAAACATCGCCTGTCCATTCCCTCCACAGATGCTGCCTGACCCGCTGAGTTACTCCGGTACTTTTGCGTTTTGCTGATGATTCCAGCATCTGCAGTTCCTGGTGTCTCCAGGTAACCCGCCTACCCGCACGTCTTTGGGATGTGGGGAGGAACCCAGAGCACCTGGGGGAGAGCCCACGCGTTCACAAGGCGGACGTGCAAACTCCACACAGACAGCAGCAAAAGTCAGGATTGAAACCCGGATCACTGGCACTTCTGTGCTACCCATAAGTAACACTGATGTTGCGATGGCACCTTCTGTTATCACAGTTGCAGATAGATCCCCATTGTTTCAAATGCCAATAGTTACAGAATAAAAATACTGGCTGTGTGAAGGTCATCTGTATCTAAAAGAGACATTTAATTACTATAGGAGATTTCACAGAAGGCCTCCTCCATTGTCAGAGTGATGCTAAACGCAAATTGGGAGAAGCAGCAACTCATATTTCGCTTGGGCAGCTTACAGCCCAGTGGTATGAATATTGATGTATCAAACTTCAAGTAACTCCGGCATTCCCCATCTCTCCATCCCTCCCCAACCCAAGTCGCACCAGCTTCTCGTTTTCACCCAACAAACAGCCGGCAATGGCCTGTTTCCTCTATCATCGTGACTTTTCTGCACAGCTTTCATTCATTGTTCTTTATCTCTCTACATCATCGTATCTATCTTTTGTTTCCCTTTTCCCTGGCAAGTCTGAAGAAGGGTCTCGACCCGAAACGTCGCCCTTTCCTCCTCTCCAGAGATGCTGCCTGTCCCGCTGAGTTACTCCAGCTATTTTGCAGCAATCTTCCATTTAACGACCATATCTCAGTGGCAATGTTTTGCATTTTACTCATCCAGTACACCACAGATTCCAATTAGCCACAGAGCTGCATTAAACAGCATCCAGTGTCTTTCTCGCCCAGTAGCACAACAGGAGACATCACGAATAAATCATACACTTACGTCAGCATTTCAGCACCGCCATGACCTGAGCACTATGTCCACTTATCCTGAGATCACCGGCTAATTTTATTAAATTATTTATACATTAAAAGCCTGTTTTCACCCTTGTAACAAAGTAACTTTGGAAACCAGTCTCGATCTCGATGAGTGCACGCAGGGCTGAGGAACCCATTTCATCCGCAATGGCATTGAGCCAAGATCCTTCATCGCCCAACAAGGCACAACACTACCACACCCGGTCACAGTGGCGCAGCGGTAGAGTTGCTGCCTTACAGCGAACGCAGTGCCGGAGACCCAGGTTCGATCCCGACTACGGGTGCTGTCTGCGTCGAGTTTGCACGATCTCCCCGTGACCTGCGTGGGTTTTCTCCGAGATCTTCGGTTTCCTCCCACATTCCAAAGACGTACAGGTTTGTGGGTTAATTGGCTTGGTATAAATGTAAAAATTGTCCCTAGTGGGTGCAGGATAGTGTTAATGTGCGGGGATCGCTGGTCGGCGCGGAAGGACCTGTTTCCGCGCTGTATCTCTAAACCAAACTTGTCACGTCTACCGAGGTACAGTGAAAAGCTTTAGTGGTGTGCTAACCAGTCAGCGGAAAGACAGTACATGATTACAGTCGAGCCGTCCACGGTGTACAGACACAGGATAACGGGAATAAATTTTAGTGTAAGACAAAGTCCAGTAAAGTCCGATCAAAGAAAGTCCGAGGGTCACCAATGAGGTAGATAGTAGTTCAGGACCGCTCTCTGGTTGTGGTAGAATGGTTCAGTTGCCTGATAACAGCTGGGAAGAAACTGTCCCTGAATCTGGAGGTGTGCGTTGTCACACTTCTGTACCCCTTGCCCGATGGGAGAGGAGAGAATAGGGAGCGGCCAGGGTGCGCCTAGTCCTAGATGATGCTGCTGGCCTTGTCGAGGCATGAATGGAGTCAATGGAAGGGAGGTTGGTTTGTGTGAGGGTCTGGGCTGAGTCCATAATTCGCTGCAACTTTGCAGCAAGTGAGTGAAGCATTCGCTGCAGGAGCTGTTCCTCATGTTCGTTACAGACTTGGGCCCACGGAACAATTGTACTGTCGTTCCCCCAGTCATCTCTCCGGAGGGAGAGAACAGAAGCACAAAGTGATACTGGCATCACATCGCATGACACACCGAAAACCACCTACTCGGGCTCAGCTCGAGCACGTAGAAACGGCTTTGTCGGAACTTACAGAGGGAGTAATGAGAGGTGTGGGCAGAGAGGTGGGTGTCGATGACACAATGTTCTGTTGGAGTGGATTATCTGCAGCCGATGATGCATCATAGCTGAGAACCCAAGTAGGAGCATTCATGTGTGGGAAGGATTTAAACTGTAGATAGACACAAAAGCTGACACCCCCCCGCGGGAGCCAAGATAGTTCCGTCAGCGGAAGGCTCGAGCCCCCGACCACTGGAGGACAAAGAAGGAAGAGATTTTTTTTTTTTAATTGCCTTGCATCACAGTGAGGAATGTGGAGGAGTCACTGTGGTGGATGTTTATGTTAAAATGTGTTTTGTGTGTCCGGTGGATTTTTATTGGTATGACTTGATGGCAAATCAAATTCCTCGAATGTTGCAAAAACATACTTGGCTAATAACGTATGATTATGATTGCGTAAATGCTGGTGTACCTCAGTCTGAGGAAGGGTCCCAGACCCGAAACATCACCCATTCCTTCTCTCCAGCGGTGCTGCCTGTCAGGAGGTGCAGTGTCCTCGTTCAACCAGAGCGAAAATGCAGGCCATTAGGCATGGTGGCGTAGCGGTAGAGTTGCTGCCTCACGGCACAGCTTTAAGGGCCTGTCACACTTGCGCGAGGTTGGTTCGCTAATTACGCGACCTCGTGGTCGCTTGAGGCGTACGGGCCTCGCGGGGCCGGTCCCACTTCGAAATGTGGAGGCGTATGGAGTTGTGCGAGGCTGGTCCCGACATCGTGCGGGGCACGGAAATCTGACCGTGTCCGAAATCTTCGCGCGCCAACGGCCTGTCGGCACGCAGACGGCTTAAGACTAACGCGTGGCGTTGCATGATGACATCACCGCCCAACGCCGTGCAACGCCTAAATTCAGTCGGCCCGCCTCCTGCCCAGCTGATTGGTGAGTATGACGCAAATGACGTCACGCGCGTACTTAACGCAAACTTCGCCTGAACTCGCGCTTCCGTTTGGTCGCGCCAAAAGCACGTAATCACATGCAAGTGGGACAGGCCCTTTAGACTCTGAAGGTCTGAAGAAGGGTCGGGACCCGAAACTTCACCCATTCCTTCTCTCCAGAGATGCTGCCTCTCCCGCTGAGTTAGGCCAGCATTTCCACTCCATCTTGGGAACATTCATACTGTCGACGCCACAAGCAGGCGATGGACTTGGTTCGCCCACAGCTCTTACCACAGAGAGAACCGTGTGGTCAGGTCTGGTGTGAGGTCGCTGAGTAGCAGGCGACACTGGAGAAGGTGCCCTTTGCTCTCTCGAACTCCCAGAGTATCTCGGCTTCAGGCACGTGCAGTGCAGTCAGCAGAGGTCGGCACTAGGTAAAGCACAAAGTGCAGGAGCAATTCAGCGGCTCAGCCAGCATCTTTAGTTTAGAGATGCAGCACGGAACAGGTCCTTTGGCCCATCGAGTTCGCCCCCGTCCAGCGATCCCCGCACATTAACACTACCCTACACACACACTAGGGACAATTTACATTTCTATCAAGCCAATTAACCCTACAAACCCGTACATCTTTGGAGTTTGGGAGGAAACCGGAGATCTCTGAGAAAACCCACGCAGGTCACGGGGAGAATGGACAAAGTCAGTACAGACAGCACCCAGCTGGGATTGAACCCGGGTCTCTGGCGCTGTAAGGCAGCAACTCTCCCGGTACCGGGGGATTGGGGTGCAAGAAAGCTGGAAGAGAGGTGGGGGGGGAACAAAACTCGCTAGTGATAGGTTGATACAGGTGACTCGTGGTTTGGATGTGTGAACAAAACCTGCGATGATAAGAAAGACAAAAGCGTGGCAGGTTTAGAGAGAAGAGGAGTGGAATGCAGAGCCAGAGGGAGGGATATAGATGGAAGGAGATGGAGGGGTAGAGGGGCAGGATCGTGGGAGTAATGGGTGCACACTAGGGCTGTGTGGTGGTTTTGACATTGGTATCAGGTTATTATTGTCGAGCGTGCCGAGATAGTGCAAAACTTTGTTTGTTTGCTATCCAGCACAGCAACGTCCTGAAGTTCCTGCCGGCACGCGGAAAACAGGAGGTGCAGTGTCCTCGTTCAACCGGAGCAAAAATGTAAAGCATTTGTCACGGTGGCTGTAGCATTAGAGTTGCTGCCTCACAGCACAGAATCTGAAGAAGAGTCTCGACCCCAAACGTCGCCCATTCCTTCTCTCCAGTGACGCTGCCTGTCCCGCTGAGTTGCCCCAGCTTTTTGTGTCTCTCTTTGGTTTAAACCAGCATCTGCAGTTCCTTCACACTCATTCCATATCAACTTCTGGCAGCAATTGAAGCCTGGGCTCGTCACAATGAGCACTGAGAGAGGGAAGGGTCGACTGCAGAACCGTGACGCAGATCACAGCAGTCGCAGGCACGGTGGTGTTTGCTGCATGACAGCGCCGGTCCCGGGTTGGATCCTGACTACGGATGCTGCCTGCACAGGGTTTGTACCTTCTCCCCGCGTGGGTTTTCTCCAAAGACGTACAGGTTTGTAGGTGAATTGGTTTGGTATAATTGTAAACTGTCCCTAGTGTGTGTAGGATAGTGAGAGTGTGCGGGGATCGCTGGTTAGCGCGGTCCCGGTGTATCCACACTGTATTTCTTAAACTAAACTACACAGCATTGGGATTTATTTTCAATCGGGTCAACGGTGCTTTATGCTTCACCTGTACAACGGCACAGTGAAGTTATTTTAGCATATTTACGTGATGCACCGCCATGTTTTTGCCGCCATTTCCAAAGTCCAGTCATTTTCCTCAAGTCTGAAGAAGGGTCTCGACCCAAAACGTCGCCTATCTCCTTCGCTCCTTAGATGCTGCTGCACCCGCTGAGTTTCTCCAGCCTTTTGTGTAACCCCCTTTCTCAATTTGATTGTTGTATTTCAGTTTTATTTGTCATATGTAGAAACATAGAAAATAGGTGCAGGAGTAGGCCATTCGGCCCTTCGAGTCTGCACCGCCATTCAATATGATCATGGCTGATCGTCCAACTCAGTATCCTGTACCTGCCTTCTCTCTATACTCCCTGATCCCTTTAGCCACAAGGTCCACATCTAACTCCCTCTTAAATATAACCAACGAACTGGCCTCAACTACCTCCTGTGGCAGAGAATTCCACAGATTCACCACTCTCTGGGTGAATTTTTTTTTTCTTATCTCGGTCCTAAAAGACTTCCCCGTTATCCTTAAACTGTGACCCCTTGTTCTGGACTTCCCCAACGTTGGGAACAATCTTCCTGCATCTAGCCTGTCCAACCCCTTACGAATGTTGTAAGTCTATAAGATCCCCCCCCCTCAATCTTCTAAATTCTAGCGAGTACAAGCCGAGTCTATCCAGTCTTTCTTCATATGAAAGTCCTGCCATCCCAGAAATCAGTCTGGTGAACCTTCTCTGTACGCCCTCTATGGCAAGAATGTCTTTCCTCAGATTAGGAGACGAAAACTGTACGCAATACTCCAGGTGTGGTCTCACCAAGGTAAACACAGGGGCAACGGTCAACTCTGTTACTCACACAGAAGCAGCGATTTGCTGCCTAATGAATGCTAGCAACCATTTAACATTTTGGGTTTCACAATGAAGGTAACATGCTATTGAAGACAAAATAAGATTTCCTTCACCAGCCATATATTTAAAAAAAAGTTCTCTCTGTTTTACGTCAAAGATTTTAAAGATGGAAAGAAATTATTTCAAAGAATTATTATTTCCTGTAAAACTATAAATGAAAAAAAAAAAGTACATTATATCTCTGCAGCAAATTGCAACGAAATATAACAATTCTATGAGGGGTCGAGATGCACAATTACGTCTGCATTTCATTCTATAGATAAATAGGTCAATGTAAAATCAAGGTAATTTGACTATATAATTTATAATTATGAAAATATATTTCAGTGTTTCCATATGAGAAAAAATGAACTTCATTATAATATTTTAGTCATAGTGATACAGTGTGGAAACAGGCTCTTCAGCCCAACTTGCCCACACACCGGCCAACATGTCCCAGCCACACTAATCCCACATGTCCCAGCCACACTAAAGGGCTTTTGGCCCTTATCCCTCCAAAGCTGTCCAATCCAAGTACCTGTCTGTTTCTCAAAAGTTGGGATAGTCCCTGCCTCAACGACCTCCTCTGGCAGCTCGTTCCATACACCCACCTGCCTTCTGTTTGAAAAAGTTACCCCTCAGATTCATATTAAATAGAAACATAGAAAATAGGTGCAGGAGGAGGCCATTCGGCCTTTCGAGCCTGCACCGCTATTCAATATGATCATGGCTGATCATCCAACTCAGTATCCTGTACCTGCCTTCTCTCCATACCCCCTGATCCCTTTAGCCACAAGGGCCACATCTAACGCCCTCTTAAATATAGCCAATGAACTGCCTCAACTACCTTCTGTGGCAGAGAATTCCGGAGATTCACCACTCTCTGTGTGAAAAATGTTTTTCTTATCTCGGTCCTAAAAGATATCCCCCTTATCCTTAAACTGTGACCTCTTGTTCTGGACTTCCCCAACATCGGGAACAATCTTCCTGCATCTAGCCTGTCCAACCCCTTAGGAATTTTGTACGTTTCTATAAGATCCCCCCTCAATCTTCTAAATTCTAATGAGTACAAGGCGAGTACAAGGGAAAAAATCTTTTCCCCTTCACCATCAACCAATGTTCTCTGGTCCTTGACTCACTTATTCTGGGCAAGAGACTCTGTGCACCGACTCGATGTATTCCTCTCATGATTTTATACACCTCAATAAGATCAGCCCTCATCCTCCTGCGCTCCAAGGAATAGAGTCCCAGCCTACGCAACCTCTCTCGATAGCTCAGACCCTCTAGTCCTGGCAACATTCTTTTAAATCTTCTCTCTACCACCTGTGTAGGGGAGGAACTGCAGATGCTGGTTTAAACTGAAGATATACACAAAAAGCTGGAGTAACTCAGCGGGACAGGCAGCATCTCTGGAGGGAAGGAATGGGTGAAATTTCGGGTCTGAAGAAAGGTCTCCGCCGGAAATGTCACACATTCCTTCTCTCCACAGACGCCGCCTGTCCAGCTGAGTTACTCCAGCTTTTTGTGTCTATTCTCTGTGCCCTTACCAGCTTGACAGCATCTTTCCTATCACTCGGTGCCCAGAACTGAACACAATACTCTAAAATGCGGCCTCGCCAACGGTCTTACACAACTGCAACGTGACCTCCCATCTTGTACACTCAATCCCCTACTCTGAATCGGAAAGATGAGCAATCTTGCTACAACCTGGTGTCATTAGTACAAACATTAATACATAAGATGCATTATCCACAAAGTGAAGTACTTACCCACAGACATGAGAGAAAGGGATGGAAAGACTGCTGTGCTTGAAAATCTCTCCGATACATGAGGCGAAAATACAGATTCACTGACAACTTACACCTGCTAAATATCCCGCAGAAGATTTATGGTGCCAATCACTTCTCATTTAAAAAAAGACTGGATCTCATGAGGCCAGCAGACATGAAGAAGGAAGTGGTGATGTCTTTCCGATGCATCGAATGGCAGAATATTTGATCTACTTTATATTCACACGTGCAGCAGATTTGATTTTCCAATAACGATCGTCATCTCACTGTTCCTTTAAAACCCGTGATTCAGATATTTCGCACTCTGGTCCTTGTTACAATAAACGGTGTGCTCAGCTGGATATGACATCACCACGTGCCCCCAAACAGCAGACATCACCCCCAAACGGCAGACGATGAGGTAAAGGGGTTCTCTTCCTCTTGTGGTGTTCGTGATTGAGGCGTAAGCGTGCAGAACAAACGTACGCGAGTGCCTTTGGATTGGACTGGGTAGGTCTTAACCATCGCTATGAGGCTCCAGCATGGGCTGTGTCATCGTCAGCATTTCCTCCTTTCCCCCCCCCCCCCCCCCCCACACCTCAGACTCAGCGTAGCCACGGGTGTTGCAGAAAGGAAGAGGGGGACTTCCCCGCCTCGAGTCGTAGACTGCTCTCTGCGCACAGTGTGTGCGTGACCGAGCGCACGCACAGCTCAGCTCAGCGACTCCACTCATCATTTACAATCAGGAGCAGCACTGTTTCCGACCCAACCTCGAGTCACAAGCCGCAATGTTTATTACGGACGCCACACCTTTCGCCTCCCGCACTGGCCCGATGTGCGTGTGACATCAGGCAACGTGGAGCCGAGCCCTCACAAACCATCAGGGGGAAATGCAAGGCAACTTTCCAAAGCCATTTACCCCAGCCATTTAAGGCCAAAAGACATACGAGTAGAATTAGGCCATTCGGCCCATCAAGTGGGCTTGTACTCGCTAGAATTTAGAAGATTGAGGGGGGGATCTTATAGAAACTTACAAAATTCTTAATGGGTTGGACAGGGTAGATGCAGGAAGATTGTTCCCGATTGTTCCAGAACACGGGGTCACAGTTTAAGGATAAGGGGGAATTCCTTTAGGACCGAGATGAGGAAAACATGAGAGTGGTGAATCTGAGGAATTCGCTGCCACAGAAGGTCGTTGAGGCCAGTTCATTGGCTATATTTAAGAGGGAGTTAGATGTGGCCCTTGTGGCTAAGGGGATCAGGGGGTATGGAGAGAAGGCAGGTACGGGATACCGAGTTGGATGATCAGCCTTGATCATATTGAATGGCGGTGCAGGCTCAAAGGGCCGAGTGGCCTCCTCCTGCACCTATTTTCTCTGTTTCTATGTGTGCTCCACCATTCAATCATGGCTGATCTATTTTTCCCTCTCGACCCAATTTTCCTGCCTTCTCCCCAAAACATTTGATAACCAGTTCTTTGATTTTTTTTTCCAGCTTTTTGTGTCTATCTTCAGTTTAAACCAGCATCTGCAGTTCATTCCTGCACCTTTGCTACCCCTACTGATCAAGAACCTTTAAAAATACCCAATGTCCTGTCCTCCACAGCCATCTGTGGCAAAGAATTCCGCAGATTCACCACCCTCTGGCATTCTGATAAATTATTCCTGCAAAAAAAAAAACACTGCTTGTCACTTGTACCCAGATACAGTGAACACAGTGAAATACGAGCAGGCATAATTCCTGAGGACTGAGCTCCCCAAATCTGCTCAATCAAAGCTAAGGCTATTTGTAACTTCAACTTTTCTAACTCCAGTAACCTTTCACCTTTGCTTATCTAATCCTACCTTTAAAAACTTTATTAAGTTCTACTTTTCTACTGTCATTTCTACTGTCATTAAATCTGCTCCCGAGTCATTCAGCAAAGAAACAGGCCCTTCGGCCCCACTTGCCCATGCTGACTAGCATGGCCCATCTACACTAGTCCCACCTGCCTGCATTTGGCCCATATTACTCTAAGCCTATCCTATCCATGTAACTGTGTCAATGTTTTATGCGTATTGCGATAGTTCCTGCCTCTGCCATCTCCCTCACCTGCTTCTTGATTCCCCTAGATAGGCACAAAAAGCTGGAGTAACTCAGCAGGTCCAGCAGCATCGCTTGAGAAAACCAATAGGTGATGTTTCGGGTCGAGACCCTCGTTCTGTCTGACCATGGGTCTCGACCCAAAATGTCACCTATTCCTTTTCTACAGAGGTGCTGCCGGTCCCGCTGAGTCACTCCACATTTTTGTGTCTGCCTTCGGTTTAAACCAACATCTGCAGTTAGAGTGATAAATTAATCCAGTGTGGAAACAGGCCCTTCAGCCCAGCTCGCCCAAACCAGACGGGGTACAGTAGAGGATGGATGGGGCTATTGGGATTGCTGCCCTGGGAGCCAGCATGAAGGGTATGGAAAGAATGGCCACCATTTGTATTATGATAAGGAAGAATTCTTGACCTCCAATGCTTAGTCATAGAGTGATACAGTGTGGAAACAGGCCCTTCGGCCCAACGTGCACAACATGTCCCAGATACCCTAGTCCCACTTGCCTGCGCTTGGTTCATAACCCTCCAAACCTGCCCTATCCATGTACCTATCCAACTGTTTCTCAAACAATGGGATAGTCCCAGCCTCAACTACCTCCTCTGACAGCTTGTTCCATACACCCACCACCCTCTGTGTGAAAAAGTTACCCCTCAGATTGCCAGTATTTGGGCTTTATGCCTCCAAATCTGTCCTAGCCACGTACCTGTCTAACTGTTTCATAAATGTTGGGATAGTCCCAGCCTCAATTACCTCCTCTGGAAGCTTGTTCCATACACCCACCGTGAAGATTTTTCAACATGTTGAAAAAATGTCCACGAGAGCCCCGAGTACCGACGAGCGGCCATTACCGTAAATCTCCGAGTTCGAATCAGGGCAAACTCGGGGAGAGCTCTTGGAATGAACTCGTACCGTGGGACAGGGGTTTAAGGAGTCTTGACTGTATGGATCTGGAGAGGCTATGTCTCCTTGTTGGAGGATCTAGAACTAGGGTCCCCGTTTGAAAATAAAGAGTCACCCACTTTAGACAGATGAGGTGAAATTACTTCCCTCAGTAGAGGATGGTGAGTCTGTGGAGCTGTCTTCCTCAAAAAACCAGAGTATTCAGAGTAGGGAATCAAGAACCAGAGGACATCGGTTTAAAGGTTTTAGATGTGGTGGGGGGGGGGGGGGGGGGGGGGAGATTTACTGGGAACCTTAGGGGCAACCTTTGCCCACAGAGGGTGGTGGGTGTGTGGAAGGAACTGCCAGAGGAGGTTGCTGAGGCAGGGACGATAGCAAGACATTTAGGCAGGTGCATGGATAGGAAAGGTTGCGAGGGATATGGGCCAATCGTGAGCAAATTGGTAAGTAGTAAAGAAGGAACTACAGATGCTGGAAAGTCGAGGGTACACAAAATGCTGGAGAAACTCAGCGGGTGCAGCAGCATCTAAGGAGCGAAGGAGATAGGCAACGTTTCAGGCCAAAACCCTTCTTCAGACTGAAGAGGGGTGGGGGGGGGAGGAGAGGAAAAAGGGGGAGGAGGAGCCCGAGGGTTGAGGGAGAGGTGGGAAGGGGAGGAGACAGCAAGGGTTAACAGAATTGAGAGAATTCAATGTTCAAGCCCAGAGGATGCAGACTCCCCAAGCGGAATACGAGGTGCTGTTCCTCCAACTTGCGGTGTTGCTCACTCTGGCCCTGGAGGAGGCCCAGGACAGAGGTTGGATACGGAATGGGAGGGGGAGTTGAAGTGCTGAGGTCGGGTTGGTTATTGCGGACCGAGCGGAGGTGTTCGGCGAAATGATCGCCAAGCCTCTGCTTGGTCTCACCGATGTAGATCAGTTGACAGCAAATTGGGTTGGCTTGGATGGGGCATTTTGGTCGGCATGGACAAGTTGGGCTGAAGGGCCCCATCTCAGCCATCTCATGTTGTCTTCATGACTCGACATGGTCTCACCTGTGCAAAACCACAAACCTTTAACAGGTGGATCAGCAGGAAACCTGCTGGGACACTAACATACAAAGGCCCGTGTTTGTATGTGTGTGTAGCATGGCGCATAAACACACGTGTTCTCTGATTGAAATCCAAGTTGGTTTGGACCATAGGTAGGAATTGCAAAAGACAGGTTTGTGTGTAGGAATGACCCTGCAGCATTTACACTGAAGATACACACAAAATGCTGGAGTAACTCAGCGGGACAGGCAGCATCTCTGGAGAGAAGGAACGGGTGACGTTTTGGGTCAAGACCCCTCTTCAGACTCAAGTCTCCAATTCCTTCTCTCCAGAGATGCTGCCTGTCCCGCTGAGTTACTCCAGCATTGACAGGATCTTGATTAGTAATGCCCCTCTCCCACTTAGGAAACCTCTGGAGACTTTGCGCACCACCCAAGATTTCCGTGCGGTTCCCGGAGGTTTTCGTCAGTCTCCCTAATGGTTGACAGTGGTTTCCGTCTTAAAAATCGGTAATCTTTTAGTCGAAGCCGGTTGCGATGCTAGTTGAAGGTGGTTGCCGGAGGACAAAAACCTCCGGGAACCGCACGGAAACCTTGGGTGGGGCGCAAAGTCTCCAGAGGTTTCCTAAGTGGGACAGGGGCATAAGAGTGTCAAATTCTACAGGGGAGAAGGGAGGAAATTGGAGGGGGTGAGAGGTTGAGTGGCAACTCCTGCAGCAGGTACCCACAATGGGTGCTTGTGCTGCACAGCTGCATGGTTCTGAGCGCGACAGCCACGCCAATCCGCATGCTAAATCCATTTCACATTGCAGCTACAACACTGAAACATGACCAACAAGGGGGCCTGGCCACAACACTAGATCGGCAGCGGAAAAAGACAGCCCATCCTGGAGAACCTTAAAGGGACAGTCCTTACTGACGGTGTGGCACGGTTGCACAGCCGACAGCGCCAGAGACCCCGGTTCGATTCCGACCACGGGTGCTTGTCTGTACAGAGTTTGTAAAGTTCTCCCCCGTGACCTGCGCGGGTTTTTTCCGGGTGCTCTGGCTTCCTTCCGCACTCCAAAAACATACAGGTTAATTGGCTTTGGTAAAATCGACCCGAGTGTGTTGGATAGCGCTAGTGTGCTGGCATCGCTGGCCAGCACGTGAATAAGTACTGCTAGATAGGGCTCTTAAAGATAGCGGAGTCAGGGGATATGGGGAGAAGGCAGGAACGGGGTACTGATTGGGGGTGATCAGCCATGATCACATTGAATGGCGGTGCTGGCTCGAAGGGCCAAATGGCCTACTCCTGCACCTATTGTCTATTGCCAGGGTTTATGGGGAGAAGGCAGGGGAATGGGGTTGAGAGGGAAAGATAGATTTGGATTAAAGAAGGAACTGCAGATGCTGGAGAATCGAGGGTACACAAAAGGCTGGAGAAACTCAGCGGGTGCAGCAGCATCTAAGGAGCGAAGGAGATAGGCAACGTTTCGGGTCGAGACGTTCGGGTAGGAGTCTGAAGAAGGGTCTCGACCCGAAACGTTGCCCATCTCCTTCGCTCCGTAGATGCTGCTGCACCCGCTGAGTTCCTCCAGCCTTTTGTGGACCATAGATTTGGATTATAGTTTAGAGATACAGCGCGGAAACTGGCCCTTCAGCCCACCGAGTCCGTGCCGACCAGCGATCCCCGCACACTAACACTATCCTACACACACACACACACACACTAGGGACAATTTACATTCATACCAAGCCAATTAACCTACAAATCTGTCCATCTTTGGAGTGTGGGAGGAAACCGAAGATCTCGAAGAAAACCCACGCGGTCACGGGGAGAACGTACAAACTCCGTACAGACAGTGCCCGTAGTCAGGTTCAAACCCAGGTCTCTGGTGCTGTAAGGCGGAAACTCTACCGCTGCACCACCATGCCGCCCTCCGCCATAATTGAATGGGAGAGTAGACTTTGTGGGCTGAATGCCCTCATTATAATTTTGTATGTTTCTATAAGATCCCCTCTCATTCTTCTAAACTCCAGTGAATACAATCCTAGTCTTTTCAATCGTTCCTCATTAGTAATAGTGTCCATTCGGCCCACCAACTCTGCTCCTATCAATTATGAATTGATGACTTAGACAATGGGCAATAGGCTTGGGCCAAAGGGCCCGTTTCTGCACTGCATCTCCAAACCAAACTATACTTCACCCCGAATGCTGCCTTTTTGTGATCTATCGATACCAGGGAGCAGATGGTCACTGAATAATAGGAGTGAGACATTGAGATAAAGTTCCAGAAAAGATTCCTTTAAACACGTGATAACAGGAGATGTTAGGGGCTGATTGCAGCAGAGGAGATTCATCAGTGGTGTGACGTTACATTGCTTTTGGACGTTGGTTGAGTAGAAGAGGCTGGAGAACTCCAGCATGCAGACTAGGTGGGCTGTTCCCATTCCTCATGTACGGTACCGGGGATTGCACTTACGCACGGCAATAATCGTACCGACGCCAATAATCGTACTGATCGATCTTTATGCAAAGATCATGCCCCACCAAGCACGACACCCGGAGGCTGCAGCGAATCGTCCGATCAGCAGAGAAGGTTATTGGCTGCAACCTTCCCTCCATTGATGAACTGTACACTGCAAGGGCCAGGAAGCGAGCGGGCAAGATCATCTCTGACCCCTCTCCCCCTGGCCACAAACTCTTTGAATCACTTCCCTCTGGAAGGCGACTCCGGACTGTCAAAGCTGCCACAGCCAGACATAAATACAGTTTTTATCCACGAGTAGTTGCTCTACTCAACAGCCAAAAATCTGTAGCCTCCCTTTGATCTGGTATTTTGTTGGTTCACATGCTTGATCAATGGTGTTTTATCATTAATGTTTTATTATTATTAATGTTTAGTGTTTTCCGAGTCATTCGTAACTGTCACTGAGTCATGTTGTTACTTGTGGGCGGAGCACCAAGGCAAATTCCTTGTATGTGAATACTTGGCCAATAAACGTACTTACAAAGAATCTCACTGTAATTTGGTACACATGTAGGGCGGCATGGTGGCGTAACGGTAGAGTTACTCCCTTACAGCGTCAGAGACCCGGGTTCGATCCTGACGATGGGCGCTGTCTGTACGTGTTTTTTTAATGTTCTCCCCGTGACTTGCGTGGGTCTTCGGTTTCCTCCCACACTCCAAAGGCGTACAGGTTTGTAGGTTTATTGGGTTTGGTATAAAGGTAAATTGTCTCTAGTCTGCGTAGGATAGTGTCAATGGTCGGCGCGGACTGGGTGGGGCGAAGCGAGATTTCCGCGCTATATCTCTGAACCAAACGTGTTAATTAAGCAACTATTGGGAGATACTTTTGCATTGAAGCCTCTTCAGAATGGGCGCATGTTGGACCTCTGTCCAAGGCTGTGCAGTACTGACAATAGGTGCAGGAGTAGGCCATTCGGCCCTTCCAGCCAGCACCGCCATTCAATGTGATCATGGCTGATCATCCCCAATCAGTACCCCATTCCTGCCTTCTCCCCATATCCCCTGACTCCGCTATCTTTAACAGCCCTATCTAGCTCTCTCTTGAAAGTATCCAGAGAACCGGCCTCCACCGCCCTCTGAGGCAGTGAATTCCACAGCCTCACAACTCGCTGTGTGAAAAAGTGTTTCCTCGTCTCCGTTCTAAATGGCTTACTCCTTATTCTTAAACTGTGGCCCCTGGTTCTGGACTCCCCCAACATCGTGACCGGCTGCTATTCCAGTGCTGCAGGCACAATGGAGTCAGCGATCGCCACAATGCAAACGGCACCTCTCTCCGCAGATGCTGTCTAGCCAGCGGACAATTCCAGCTGTTGTGATATTGGCCTCTATATAATCTGTGAAGTTACCAGCAACTGCAGACGCAGTTTTTCCCCCAAAGATAGACACAAAGTGAACGTATTTTTTATTGTCACGTGACAAGTCACAGTGAAATTCTGTGTTTTCATACCCAAGGTATGCAACGAGTCGCCACCTAAAGGGCACCAACAAAGATACAAAGTATCCCGTGCCAGGTCCTCATTTTTTCTTTTTTCCCACAGTTTCACCACCCTCTGACTGAAGAAATTCCTCCCCATCTCCTTTCTAAAGGTACGTCCTTTTATTCTGAGACTGTACCCTCTAGTCGTGGGGCCCTGTCCCACTTGGGAGTCAAGCAGATGGCGCGCGAAGATTTTGTACATCCCAAAATCCTGGGGTGACCGCCCGTCACTGCCTACGCATGTCACCACGCACCATGCGCGTGTAATGCACGCCATGCGCGTGTAATGGTATCGTGACGCGTAAATGACACGCAAATGTCGCCCATGTTGGACAGGCCCTTTAGACTCTGTATTAGTGGAAAGTGGAAGGGGGGGGGGGGGGGAAAAAGAGGGGTTGGTGTGGTTGAATGATTTTGTTTAGTTTAGTTTCGAGACACAGCGCGGAAACAGGCCCTTCAGCCCACCTAGTCCGCCCCGACCAGTGATCCCCGCACACCAACACCATCCTACACACACTAGGGACAATTTACATTTTATACCAAGCCAATTAACCTACAACCCTGTACGTCTTTGGAGTGTGGGGGAAACCGAAGATCTCAGAGATATCCCACGCAGGCCACGGGGAGAACGTACAAACTCCGTACTGAGAGCACCTGTAGTCGGGATGGAACCCGGGTCTCGGGCGTGGTAAAGCACCAACTCTACCGCTGAGCCACCGTGCCGCCCTAAATGATGCTCCAGCATTTTCCCAGTAGCCATGAGCTCATCCTGTCTGGGTAAAATGACACAGAGAGGCATAGAGTCACCAGGCTGGGAAATCATTAGTGTATGATGGCATCATGACAAAAACCGACACAGTTGCTGTTCACTTCCCGATACTGAAATCATAGGTGCAGGAGTAGCCATTCGGTGAGTTGTGAGTGTGTGGAATTCTCAGTGGAGGCCGGTTCTCTGGATACTTTCAAGGGAGAGTTGATAGGGCTCTTAAAGATAGTGGAGTCAGGGGATAGGGGGAGAAGGCAGGAACGGGGTACTGATTGGGGATGATCAGCCATGATCACATTGAATGGTGGTGCTGGCTCAAAGGGCCAAATGGCCTGCTCCTGCACCTATTGTCTATTGCCAGGGTTTATGGGGAGAAGGCAGGGGAATGGGGTTGAGAGGGAAAGATAGATTTGGATTAGTTTTGTTTAGAAACCGGCCCTTCAGCCCACCGAGTATGTTCCTGCTTTGCCCCCCATATCCCTTGATTCCTTTAACCCTAAAGGGCTTGTCCCACTTTCACGACCTAATTCACAACCTTTTTTACTCATGGACATTTTTCATCATGCTAGAAAAACGCCCCGACCTACTTGATGCCACGTGTGCCTACGACTAGCATCACGGCCTGCTACGACCTCATGGTGACCATGCTGTGAGTAGGAGTCAAGGGAAAACTGGGCAGAGGTCGTGAAAATGGGACGGGGCTGAAAGAGCTAAATCCAACTCTCTCGACAATATCCAATGAACTCCTGATTCTAAAGAAACATTCAACATTTTTTTTCTCACTGAGGGTTCAGGAGTCCATTAATTCTGAAATCCAATGCAGTTCAGTTTAGTTTATTGTCACGATTAGCGCCCGAGGTACAGTGAAAAGCTTCTGTTGCGTGCTGACCAGTCGGCGGAAAGACAATACATGATTACAATCTGGAGTTTAGAAGGATGAGAGGGGTATCATTGATACATATAAGATTGTTAAGGGTTTGGGCACGCTAGAGGCTGGAAACATGTTCCCGATGTTGGGGGAGTCCAGAACCAGGGGACACAGTTTAAGAATAACCATATAACAATTACAGCACGGAAACAGGCCCTCTCGGCCCTTCCAGTCCGTGCCAACCATTTATTTTCCCCTAGTCCCATCTACCTGCACTCAGACCATACCCCTCCATTCCCTTCCCGTCCATATACCTTTCCACTTTACTTTTGAATGTTAAAATCGATCCTGCCTCCGCCACTTCTGCTGGAAGCTCATTCCGCACAGCCACCACTGTCTGAGTAAAGAAGTTCCCCCTCATGTTACCCCTAAACTTCTGTCCCTTAATTCTCATGTCATGAATAAGGGTTGGGCACCATCTTGGAATTAATCTTTGTGACAGTAAAATCGATATAATTCTGGCACAGAGAACATGCCCAGGGCCTGAGGTGTTCAAAACCACTGCACCATGCAACCTCCCTAGCGAGTCGTTATTTTTAAAAGCCACCCCGCCTATATGGTGAGGAAGTGGTTTTGTTATTTTTAATCAAACTGGAAAAACATGAAACCAAAGTTAGCATGGTTATTTATTGGTCTGGGACACTGTGATCACGGTGGTCAGATAGTCTATTTTGAAAGTCAGGTACATGACTGGGCAACCCAGCTTGCAAACTTAGCTGTAAGCTAAGCACCTCCGTTCAGAAGAAACTGCAGAGGATGGAATCGTGAGAAAAAATAACAAGGTGCTGGAGGAACTCAGCAGGTCGGAGCCAATGGGCAGATGGCAAAGAAACATAGAAAATAGGTGCAGGAGTAGGCCTGTTGGAGTTGGGGAAGTCCAGAACAAGGGGTCACAGTTATAAGGGGGAAGTCTTTTAGGACCAAGATGAGAAAAACATTTTTCACACAGAGAGTGGTGAATCTCTGAAATTATCTGCCACAGAAGGTAGTTGAGGCCAGAAGATTGTTCCCGGTGTTGGGGAGGTCCAGAACAAGGGGTCACAGTTTAAGGATAAGGGGGAAGTCTTTTAGGACCAAGATGAGAAAAACATTTTTCACACAGAGAGTGGTGAATCTCTGAAATTATCTGCCACAGAAGGTAGTTGAGGCCAAAAGATTGTTCCCGGTGTTGGGGAGGTCCAGAACAAGGGGTCACAGTTTAAGGATAAGGGGAAATCTATTAGGACCGAGATGAGAAAAAGAAAATTTTTCACACAGAGAGTGGTGAATCTGTGGAAGTCTCTGCCACAGAAGGTAGTTGAGGCCAGTTCATTGGCTATATTTAAGAGGGAGTTAGATGTGGCCCTTGTGGCTAAAGGGATCAGGGGGTATGGAGAGAAGGCAGGTACAGGATATCGAGTTGGATGATCAGCCATGATCATATTGAATGGCGGTGCAGGCTCGAAGGGCCAAATGGCCTACTCCTGTACCTATTTTCTATGTTTCTATCCCCAAAATAGCAGATTGCACAGAAATAGATCCATGTGCACGAGTTTAGTTTAGTTAAGTCATACAGCGTGGAAACAGGCCCTTCGGCCCACCGAGTCCACACCGACCAGCGATCCCCGCACATTAAAACTATCCTACACACACACCAGGGACAATTTGCACTTACACCAAGCAAATTAACCTACAAACCTGTACGTATTTGCAGTGTGGGAGGAAACTGAAGATCTCGGAGAAAACCCACGGGGTCACAGGGAGAACGTACAAACGCCATACAGGCAGCGCCCGTAGTCGGGATCGAACCCAAATCTCTGGCGCTGTGAGGCAGCAACTCTACCGCTGCGCCATCGTGTCATCCCCAGAGGCACCATATTTGGGCTCCATTATATATTATTCAAATATAAAATGATAGTATCTATGCGTATTGCGTTCTCGGCTTGTTATGGTGCAAGTAACAATTTCATTGTAACTTTTCTACACGACAATTGAACAACCTTGACCCTCGCCTGGCCCGCTGAGTTCCTCCAGCATATCTGTGCAAGTTCATCGCTCTGTGTGCTGGGGCTACTGGTGGAGGTTGGTCTTCCAATGAAGAACATCAGAATCCTCACGGTAGAAGAATTTAGAGCAGAGGAGATACTCGAACCTTCGAGACTGCTCCACCGTTCATCGCGCTCACGGCAATATTTCTCCGCACTATCCCCCTACAATTCACCTCAAAGCCTTGAAAACTATTGATGGATTCCCCTCGGCCTTCTGCAGTAGAGAATTCTAAAGATCCCACACTCTCTTCCTGAAGACATTTCTCCTCATCCTAGTCCTAAAGAGCTTAAGTGTCGCAGCGGTAGAGTTGCTGCTGTAAGGGTCTGCCCCACTTTCACGACCCAATTCACAACTTTTTTTACTCATGGACATTTTTCATCACGTTGAAAAAAACGCCCCGACCTACTTGATGCCACAAGTACCTAGGACTAGCATCACGGCTGCTACGACCTACCTACGAGGAGGAGTCAAGGCAAACTCGGCAGAGGTCGTGGAAGTGCGACAGGCCCTTTACAGCGCCAGTGACTCCGGTGCGATCCTGACTACCGGTGCTGTCTGTGCGGAGTTTGCTGGTTCTCTCCGTGACAAGAACGCACAACGCAGGAATTTGGGAACGGATGATCAAGTAACTTTGTAGCTGATGAACAATATTAATGAAGGCTTGTAGCGAACGTGTGAGGTGGGGGGGGGGGGGGGGGGGGGGAGCTTTGTTTTCCAGTCATCTTAAACCTCGGTATCCCGTTCTGTGCCGACGGAACACGCACAAATAAGGAGCGGGGTTTTATAGCTCTGGATGGAATGAACTCAGCAGAGAGTTTTTTGCAACCCAGGACTAAAGACAGGAAACAGGCAGCTGTCTTTGAAGAATTGCGTGATTGTTACGAGTTCATGTTATTAACTGCTTGTTTCCTATCAATGGAGGCACAAGCACAGTGTGTCTAGAACATCATACTCCCAGAGATGATTATGTCCCTGCCAGCCGGTTCAAGATAAACACGGAGATTGGGCCACTCTTGGCAAATGTGAGCAGGAGGTCGATTAGGTTTGAGTCAGACCTTCAAGCCACCAGGCAAGCTTGCAGATTGGGGACAGTGCATAGAACAGTTTTTAATCATCATGCCATCAGGCTTCTGAACTATTGGGTACAGTTTTGGTCTCCTAAACTGAGGAAAGACATTCTTGCCATAGAGGGAGTACATAGAAACATAGAAATCAGGTGCAGGAGTAGGCCATTCGGCCCTTCGAGCCAGCACCGCCATTCAATATGATCATGGCTGATCATCCAACTCAGTATCCCGTACCTGCCTTCTCTCCATACCCTCTGATCCCCTTAGCCACAAGGGCCACATCTAACTCCCTCTTAAATATAGCCAATGAACTGGCCTCAACTACCCTCTGTGGCAGAGAGTTCCAGAGACCCACCACTCTCTGTGTGAAAAAAGTCCTTCTCATCTCGGTCCTAAAGGATTTCCCCCTTATCCTTAAGCTGTGACCCCTTGTCCTGGACCTCCCCAACATCGGGAACAATCTTCCTGCATCTAGCCTGTCCAACCCCTTAAGAATTTTGTAAGTTTCTATTAGATCCCCTCTCAATCTCCAAAATTCTACAGAGTATAAACCGAGTCTATGCAGTCTTTGTTCATAAGACAGTCCTGACATCCCAGGAATCAGTCTGGTGAACCTTCTCTGCACTCCCTCTATGGCAATAATGTCCTTCCTCAGATTTGGAGGTACAGAGAAGGTTCACCAGACCGATTCCTGGGATGGCAGGACTTTCATATGAAGAAAGACTGGATAGACTCGGCTTGTACTCGCTAGAATTTAGAAGATTGAGGGGGGATCTTATAGAAACTTACAAAATTCTTAAGGGGTTGGACAGGCTAGATGCAAGAAGATTGTTCCCGATGTTGGGGAAGTCCAGAATAAGGGGTCACAGTTTAAGGATAAAGGGGAAATCTTTTGGGACCGAGATGAGAAAAAGAAAATTCACAAAGAGAGTGGTGAATCTGTGGAATTCTCTGCCACAGAAGGTAGTTGAGGCCAGTTCATTGGCTATATTTAAGAGGGAGTTAGATGTGGCCCTTGTGGCTAAAGGGATCGGGGATATGGAGAGAAGGCACTGAGTTGGATGATCAGCCATGATCATATTGAATGGCGGTGCTGGCTCAAAGGGCCGAATGGCCTCCACTCCTGCACCTATTTTCTATGTTTCTATAAACACATCATCTATGTTCATTATTTTATTTATTATTGTCTTTTACCTACCAACGTCACTTTTATCTTTTTTTTTTAACCTTACTTTTATCCTTGTAATATCATTGCTGAGGTGGCCTGTTGTCTTGTCATTTCATTGTACCGTTGACCATGTGTTAGCCTACATATGACAAATAAAACGGAACTGAGCTAGATTGCTGGAGTCAATGGGCAGCCAACCTCAAGTACGGCTTGCGAGAGAAAGGAAAAGTTTTAAAACTTTTAAAAGGCATTTGGACTGGTAGGTGGATAGGACAGGTTTAGAGGGATATGGGCCAAACACAGGCAGGTGGGACTGGTGTAGACGGGGCATGTTGGTTGGTGTGGGCGAGTTGGGCCGACAGGCCTGTTACTCGCTGTCATATCAGTGTCGCCAAAAGGTTTTGAACATTTCAAAATCCAGCGGCGACAAAAAAACGTTGCGACACGCGAAAAAACACGGCGCGTCAGACATCATCACTCTGCTTCACTGGTGCAATATTGGCGCGTGACGCTGCGATGTTTCCGTGCCCTGATACGTCAGTCAATTATGCCAGCAGACGCCAAAAGATTTTCCAAGTTGGACAGAGCCTTTAGAGTCACAGAGACTCTCAGAGGCTCTGAGATCGCTGGTTGGCCCAGACTCAGTGTTTCCACACTATTTCTCCTAAACAAAACTAAAAATATTGCCAATGTGATTGAGGACTCTGGGCTTGCACTCGCTGGTGTTTAGAAAGATGAGGGAGTGATCTCATTGAAGTCTACTGAATATTGAAACATAGAAACATGGAAAATAGGTGCAGGAGTAGGCCATTCGGCCCTTCGAGCCTGCACCGCCATTCAATATACCAGTCAACAAAATAGAGAGAGTACAGAGGAGATTTACTAGAATGTTGCCTGGGTTCCAGCAACTAAGTTACAGAGAAAGGTTGAACAAGTTAGGTCTTTATTCTTTGGAGCGCAGAAGGTTAAGGGGGGACTTGATTAAGGTCTTTAAAATGATGAAAGGGATAGACAGAGTTGACGTGGATAAGCTTTTCCCCATTGAGGGTAGGAAAGATTCAAACAAGAGGGCATGACATGAGAATTAAGGGACAGAAGTTTAGGGGTAACATGAGAGGGAACTTCTTTACTCAGAGAGTGGTGGCTGTGTGGAATGATCTTCCAGCAGAAGTGGTGGAGGCAGGATCGATTTTAACATTTAAAAGTAAAGTGGATAGGTATATGGACGGGAAGGGAATGGTCTGAGTGCAGGTAGATGGGACTAGGGGAAAATAAATGGTCGGCACAGACTGGAAGGGCCGAGAAGGCCTGTTTCCGTGCTGTAATTGTTATATGGTTATATATGGTTAATATGATCATGGCTGATCATCCAACTCAGTATCCTGTACCTGCCTTCTCTCCATACCTCCTGATCCCTTTCGCCACAAGGGCCACATCCAACTCCCTCTTAAATATAGCCAATGAACTGGCCTCAACTACCTTCTGTGGCAGAGAATTCCACAGATTCACCACTCTCTGTGTAAAAAATGTTTTTCTCATCTCGGTCCTAAAAGACTTCCCCCTTATCCTTAAACTGTGACCGCTTGTTCTGGACTTCCCCAACATCAGGAACAATCTTCCTGCATCTAGCCTGTCCAATCCCTTAAGAATGTTGGGTACCCAAAAAGCTGGAGAAACTCAGCGGGTGCAGCAGCATCTAAGGAGCGAAGGAGATAGGCAGCGTTTCGGGTCGAGACCCTTCTTCCCCTTAAGAATGTTGTACGTTTCTGTAAGATTCCCCCCTCAATCTTCTAAATTCTAGCGAGTACAAGCCGTGTCTATCCAGTCTTTCTTCATATGAAAGTCCTGACATCCCAAGAATCAATCTGGTGTTTAGAAGGATGAGGGGTGATCTCATTGAAGTCTACTGAATATTGAAAAGAGTCGATTTGGGGAGGATGTTTCCACTAATGGGAGAGTCAAAGACCGGGGGGCACAGCCTCAGAATAAAATGACCTACCTTTAGAATGGAGATGAGGAGCAATTGTTTTAGCCAGAGAGTGGTGTATCTCTGGAATTCATTGCCACAGACACCTGTGGATGCCAATTCATTGGGTATTTTTAAAGAGGAGATTGAGTGATTCTTGATTAGTGTGAAATGTTTTGGGGAGAAGGCAGGAGAATGGGGTTCAGAGAGAAAATAGACCTTGATCAAATGGCGGAGCAGGCTTGATGGACCAAATGGCCTAACTCTGCTCCTATGCCTTAAGGGCCTGTCCTACAAGCATGCAACTCTGTGCGATGAACGCGATCAAACTAGAAGCGGGGGCCGCGCGGAGGTCGCGCGGAGGTCGGGTGATCCCCTGTACAGGGCCATTCCCACCAGCATGCGCCTGCATGCGGCAAGCGCGACCAAACCGGCAGTGAGGGCCGCGCGGAGGTCGGGTGAGTGGCGCAACGCGGCTAAAGTGAGGCGAGCTTGGAGCGAAGTCTAAGGTAAGTTCGCCAGGACAGAGAGGGGCACACAGAGAGGGGCACAGAGGCACACACACAGAGGGCCACGGAGCCACACAGAGGGTCACAGAGGCACCTTCAGATAGGTTCATGGAGGCACAATATCGGGGCGGTGTGTAATGCGTCGTGGCAACTGCGAGCCGACAAGCCGTTGCCGCGCGGAATTTTTGGACACAGTCAGTTTTTCGGAGCCCCGCGCGATGTCGGGACGAACTCTGCACAATTCCACACGGCTCCGGCGATCGAAGTGGGACCAGCCCCGCGACGCCGGACGGCTCAAGCGACCACGTTAGGTCGCGCTAATCACATAGAGTTGCATGCTGGTGGGACAGGCCCTTTACGTCCTAATGCTGGAATTTTGAGCAAAATTCAAAGCGCTGGAGGAACTCAGCAGTTTGTGGACAGGTGACATTCCAGATTGGGACCCTTCTTCAGACTTGGTGTCTTTCACTTCAGAGAAGATTCTCCAGAGATGTGTGGACACATTTACAGGCTGTTAAGATTCACTTGGTTACTTGGTTACTTGGTCCTGCAAAATATTCCAACTGGAATTTAAGCTGGAGGTGGTGAAGGGAGGGGTTTAGCCAGAGAGGGTTATTCATAAACCAGTCCAAAATAAAACCCTACTCACATCTTCGAGGTCAAACAGCGATCAAGGCACATGTGCAGGACGGAGATGCAGATGCTGGTTTACACTGAAGGTAGACACAAAATGCTGGAGTAACTCAGCGGGACAGACAGCATCTCTGGAGAGAGGGAATGGGCGACGTTTCGGGTCGAGACCCTTCTTCTATCAAGAAGGCACATTGCAGCTTGCAGTCTCTAACCCACAGACGGGACATAAAGAGTCCAATGTCACGACAACATTGACAACCTTTGTTTGAGCATCTTGGGACGACACACAATGTCAAGTTGGTGTAACTATGGTAGCGATTGAAGCAGTTTTAAAATGTTTCAACATTTATGCTAATCCCTCACACCCCAGTAAGATTAAATCCTGTTAATAGCTCGGTCCAGAATTCATCTCTGACCATTGGACCATGAGTCCAAGATGAAGGGAAAATTCAAATTTGATTTGCTGCTTTAAGGGAGGAAAGTCTTTGATGTCATTTCAATTGCTTCACCGATTGTTATAAAGCTACTCTGGTTCATTCTCTTCAGCAGTTTAATCTCTTCACACAATGTCAGGTCAGGAAACAGTACTTTTTTTTAAAAAAAACACAGCGATATTGTCCTATCTGAAATCTGAAGAATCTGTATCCGTGGCACTTAAAGACGGAGGATTTGGTTAAACGGGCAACTAAAACTCAGTGGTAAATTCAGCTTATTCTCTTCAAAAGCTGGATTCTTAAAATATTTGCCATCTGTTCCTTGAAGGCAGCAAGAAGCAAATAAGATCTCCTAATCTGAGGAAAGATATTCTTGCCATAGAGGGAGTACAGAGAAGGTTCACCAGACTGATCCTGGGATGGCAGGACTTCCATATGAAGAAATACTGGATAGACTCGACTTGTACTGGCTAGAATTTAGAAGATTAGGGGGGGGGGGGGTCTTATAGAAACTTACAAAATTCTGAAGGGGTTGGACAGGCTGGATGCAGGAAGATTGTTCCCGATGTTGGGGAAGTCCAGAACAAGGGGTCACAGTTTAAGGATCACAGGGGAAGTCTTTTAGGACCGAGATGAGAAAAATATTTTTCGCACAGAGTGGTGAATCTCTGAAATTATCTGCCACAGAAGGTGGTAGAGGCCAGAAGATTGTTCCCAATGTTGGGAAGTCCAGAACAAGGGGTCACAGTTTAAGGATCACAGGGGAAATCTTTTAGGACCGAGATGAGAAAAAGAAAATTCACACAGAGAGTGGTGAATCTGTGGAATTCTCTGCCACAGAGGGTAGTTGAGGCCAGTTCATTGGCTATATTTAAGAGGGAGTTAGATGTGGCCCTTGTGGCTAAAGGGATCAGGGGGTATGGAGAGAAGGCAGGTACGGGATACCGAGTTGGATGATCAGCCATGATCATATTGAATGGCGGTGCAGGCTCGAAGGGCCAAATGGCCTACTCCTGCACTTATTTTCTATGTTTCTATGTAAGATAGTGAACAATTGATTATATTATTTGATCACTTATCAAGGGCCGGATATGAATAGTATATACATGTATATCAACAATACCAAGCTTTATTTATACACATGCACACACAGAGATACAGCGCGGAAACAGGCCCATCGGCCCACCAGGTCCGTGCCAACTAGCGATCCCCATACACGAATACTGTCCCACACACACACACACTAGGGATAATTTACAAATATACCAAGCCAATTAGACTACAAACTTGTACATCTTTGGAATGCAAGAGGAATTTTCTGCTTGTGAGAAAGCTCAACGTTTTGAACGACCAATACAAGGTTGTCACTAAAGGACCAACCTGACCTCCCGGTGGCTCAGCACTTCAACTCCCCTCCCATTCCGAATCCGACCTTTCTGTCCTGGACCTCCTCCATGGCCAGAGTGAGCACCACCGGAAATTGGAGGAGCAGCACCTCATATTCCGCTTGGGCAGTCTGCACCCTAGTGGCATAAACATTGACTTCTCCAATTTCCGGTAGCCCTTGCTGTCTCCTCCCCTTCTCAGTTCTCCCTCAGCCTCCTCCTCTTCCATTTTACTTTCTTCTCCTCGCACCCCCCACCCCCCCCATCAGTATGAAGCAAAGATCTACAGCGAGCAAGGTGGTTCATTCGACTAAAAAGACGTAGTACGGTCATGGGCAGATTCATGGGTAATTTTCGGCCCCATTTCAGTAACTGGCTTCTGTCTCCGCACCAAAGATCCAATAGGATACTAGTGCTGAGACGGAAGCCGGCTACGGAAACATCCTCGTAAAAATGAAAGTTCTTTGGTAAAAATCTTCTCCTCATTTTCAGGATTATAATTTATTAACACAAACTGTTCCCCCGCAACGCTGATTACACTGCGGGTCGGGTCGGGTTACGGAAATGGATGAAAAAAAGGCCCACGTTCCGCTCCGTTGCGTACTACACGTCAGCCCGTTGCATTTAGCAGGAGTGGTCTATCTTGCTCCGCTATAGGATCTATGGTCTGAAGAAGGGTTTCGGCCCGAAACGTTGCCTATTTCCTTCGCTCCATAGATGCTGCTGCACCCGCTGAGTTTCTCCAGCACTTTTGTCTACCTTCGATTTTCCAGCATCTGCAGTTCCTTCTTAAACACAATACAGATTTCAGGAGTACACCTTTGCAAGAAAGTGCCTGCCATGTGAAGTAGTTTAGTTTAGTTTAGCGATACAGTGCAGAAACAGGCCCACAAAATCCGCAAGAACCATTAATGCCCCGTACACTAGCAGTACACTACACACTGGGGACAATTTTACAATTTCTACCAAAGCCAATTAACCTACACACCTGTTCGTCTTTGGAATCCAGTTGGAAACCGGAGCATCCGGAGAAAACCCACACAGGTCACAGGGAGATCGTACAAACTCCGCACAGACAGCACCCGTGGTCAGGATCAAACCAGAGTCCCAAAGATGTGTCGGTTACTAGATTAACTGTCCGTAAATATCCCTTTAGATGTATCGGCTGTGTTTTGTGAAAACAGTTTAAAATATTCTCACCCCATTGATATCGATCATAGTAAGTGTAAGATGCCTCTTCATAAATTATCGGGGTAGTTCAGAGGGAAGACTACAGCAGACATATTGAAAGAATTTGACAATACAAAATAGTAATGAAATCCAGCAAAAGTGGCCATATCTTGTAACTCCCAGACATTCTGCCTGTATAGTTTGTATGTCTAGCAGGTCTATATCTTTTGCTCTGCAAGTTGTAACATAAGGAATGAATTAAGACCCTTTTGAAAAGTCTGTGTATATTCCGTTGAGGACCATAAATCATCGGATGCACATGTTGAGTATGGCTTTAAGGATAATTGATGAATAGTCATCGCTTTGTACACATTGTACACAGCGATGTATGATCTGCTCGACGCATATAGACAATAGTTACACAAACTGATGGCCAGATTCAAAACAGATTATTTCCCATATGTTGGCCCATGTCAGATGGAACGTGCACACTTGAATCTCCAAACCCCTCTCACTCGCATACTCTTTACCTCAGACATATCAAGACAAACTACTTTAATTAAGCAGCAGTGTGTGCAAAAAAACAAAAACCATGAGAGGGGGAACAGACAGGGTGAACGCAGGGAATCGTTTTTCCATGGCAGGACTTGAATCCTTGGAGTGCAGGAGGAACTAAAACCAGGAGCGGCCCACTGTTGCAGCGGTAGAGTTGCTGCCTAAAGGGCCACCGTCCCACTTACGCGATCTTTTCGGCAACTTGCCGGCTCCCGTCATAGTCCAAAGCTGGGTGGCAGCGTGAACTGTGAAGAGGATGTTAGGAGGTTGCAGGGGGACCCGGACAGGTTGAGTGAGTGGGCAGATGCAGTATAATATAGATAAATGTAAGGTTATCCACTTTGGCAGCAAAATCAAGGGGGCAGATTATTATCTCAATGGGGTTAGGTTAGGTAAGGGGGAGATGCAGCGAGACCTGGGCGTCCTAGTACACCGGTCACTGAAAGTTGGTGTGTAGGTGCAGCAGGCAGTGAAGAAAACTAATGGATGTTGGCCTTTATAACAAGAGGATTTCAGTACAGGAGTAAAGAGGTTCTTCTGCAGTTGTATAGGGCTCTGGTGAGACCACATCTGGAGTATTGTGTACAGTTTTGGTCTCCTAATTTGAGGAAGGACATCCTTGTGATTGAGGCAGTGCAGTGTAGGTTCACAAGATTGGTCCTTGGGATGGCAGGACTGTCATATGAGGAAAGATTGAAAAGACTAGGCTTGTATTCACTGGAGTTTAGAAGGATGAGGGGGGGATCTTATAGATAGAAACATATAAAATTATAAAAGGACTGGACAAGCTAGTTGCAGGAAAAATGTTCCCAATGTTGGGAGAGTCCAGAACCAGGGGCCACAGTCTTAGAACAAAGGGGAGGCCATTTAAGACAGAGGTGATAAAAAAAAATTTTTTACCCAGAGAGTTGTGAATTTATGGAATTCCCTGCCACAGAGGGCAGTGGAGGCCAAGTCACTGGATGGATTTAAGAGAGAGTTAGATAGAGCTCTAGGGGCTAGTGGAGTCAAGGGATATGGGGAGAAGGCAGGCACGGGTTATTGATAGCGGACGACCAGCCATGATCACAATGAATGGCAGTGCTGGCTCGAAGGGCCAAATGGTCTCCTCCTGCACCTATTTTCTTTCTATCTATACGCAGGAACTGCTGGTCGGCGCGGACCCGGTGGGCTGAAGAGCCTATTCTGCGCTGTATCACTAAATTAAACTAAACTAGTCTTAATGTGTAGGATTTGGGGCGGGGGGTGGGGGGAAGAGATTTAATCCTGTGGATGTAATAAGGGTCGGAATGATATTATATGAAATTTCCAGTATTTGAAATTAAATAAGATTACAGCACAAATAAGTGAGTGGATCATATACCTTCCTAATGTACAACTCAGAACTAAGATTTAATTTTGGTTATTATTGTCACTTGTACCAACGTCTGGTGAAAAAGGCGTTCTATCCAGTCAGCGAAAAGGCTATGCACCGTCAAGATTGTACAGATACAGGATAAAGGGAATAAGTACCACCCTGTACAGGTTAAAGCTAGGTAGAGTCCGATTAAAGATAGTCTGAAGATCTCCAATGAGATTGTTGGCAGGTTATCTCTTAACCCATCTAAGATTTACACTTTGTTAAAATTCTTTCCAATCTTTCTCTCCCTGCTTATGTCAGTACAATCATAGAACATCGAACTTGCAGCATTGGAACTGACCCTTCGGCCCACTCTGTCTGTGCCGAACATGATGCCATGTTGCACTGATCTCCTCTGCCTGCATGCGTGATCCGTATACCTCCATTCCCCCGAAATATACACATGCCGTTGCAAAAGCCTCTTAAACGCCACTGTCGTATATCTGCCTCCACCACCACTGCCTCCAGCAGTGGGTCCCAGACACCCACCGCAGCACGTTAAACAAAAACCTGCTCCTTTAAACTTTGCCCCTCTCAGTCTAAGTCCACGTCCTCCAGTCGTGAGTTACAAACAGACTGTGGCCACCCTCGACTGTATCTGAATCGAGGATGGAAAACGGATCAGGCTTGGGTCTGGTCTGGGAAAAGGAAGGCATTAGCTCCGTGCTTTGTGCATTTAACTTTAAGCTTAATGTTGGGACGCAACGGGCATGGACAACCCAACAGGGCTATTTATTGACAAGCAGCGGAGCACACGGGGGTGGAAGATTGCAACCTTCACGTGGTCAGCCCCGTGTCGACTAATACAACCAACCCGACGTGCACAAACAGTAGATCAAATAGAACACGTTGCCCAACAACTTTAGGCTGTGTACGCCACGCAACGGGAGAAGAAGCGGGGCACACCTGTCGAAACGCTGTTGGGTTAGACGCGGGCTTCCAAAAAAAGAGAATGGAGAAACGTTGAAGATTCTCCCCCTCCTGGAAAAAATTAAACCGAGCCCTTGGAGAATTACGATCCTTATTCTGACCGAAAGAAAGGGAAAGAGCCTCGTGCTCGGATCCTGCACTACATTCCGCTAGAATGATGAGTCATGGGTGACGTGGGCTGGAACTCTGTTTGTAAACCTTGAAGCCATGTGCTCGCAGGGAGCATAATTGCCAAGTCTGCCTGCCAAACAGCGAGCATGCCATCCCTCCCAGTCTTTCCAAAGGGGCCCCTTGCACCACGTGAGCTAAACACCGCCTCGCTACCAGCTCCACAAACCAAGAGCTACTGCCCGCTCTGCGGCTGCCAACCCTAGTGTCCATCCCGTGCCACCTGGGGATCTCCCTGCCACATTGGAATTTGGGGGGGGCGGGGGGGGGGAGGGATGGGGGTCTTCAGTGAAATTTGATTCACGAGTCAATGTTTAAATTGTGTCGGAAGGAACTGCAGATGCTGGTTTAACCAAAGCTGGAGTAACTCAGCGGGTCAGACAGCATCTCTGGAGAAAAGGAACGGGTGACGTTTCAGGTCGAGATCCATCTTCAGGTCTAAAGAAGGGTCTCGACCCAAAATGTCCCCTATTTCTTTTCTTCAGAAAAACCGCCCGGCTACTCTGGCTTTTTATGTCTATAAAGTTTTTGAAGTTGGTAGTTGTGGAATATTTACTGGCAGGTAACCGCGGCACTTAGTGCCGGACAAGAATTGCGATGCAAGTTGACTTTAGCACAATGACAGTATTTATCTACAGACGCTGTACAAGGAAAACCGGAACGATTTCGAGGGAAGGCCGGCAAGGGGATATTGCTTTTGAGTCGAGTGTGTATTTTTCTGCCCCGTTGATGTGCAGAAGATTATAATTTAATACAACGCCACCCCCATGGGATTTATGTCAAAATAGAACCAAACCCTTGGAAACTCCAAGGAGAAGGCAGGCACGGGTTATTGATTGGGGACGATCAGCCATGATCACAATGAATGGCGGTGCTGGCTCGAAGGACCCTATTTGCTATGTTTCTATGTTTCACTTCTCAGCGCAAGCACCGGCGAGCGTAAAGTGAGTGAGGAGAGACCAAAAAGTGCTGACTCATCGAACTATGAGGGCTCGTCAGTTCAGGAGGACACGGGTCGGCTCTGTAAAAACAATGCGGCTATGCTAAATCGCAGTCCACTCTTCCAGCAAGTCTGCAGCTGGCAACATTTCTGAAGTCCTGGTCCAAGGAGAGGAAGAGAGACAAAGGGAATGCACTTGCACAGGGGGAAAGAGAGGGAACTGAATCAACCAAGGAGACTCTCCTCTCCTCCCCCCCCTCCTCTCACTCCAGACAGCCCCATGTTAAATAATTATGTTGGCCAGAAAAATGCATGTGTTAACTCTTTCAGCGCGGGTGGAATCTCAGATGGCTTTCAATGGGAAAACGGAATGCCTCAAACGTCCCGGCTCGCAGTTCCTAACACGTTTTGTTAGCTGCCCCAGGAAAGTTTTTTTTTGTTGCTGGGTTAACATTTAAGCAGATCGCAGTTGGCAGCGGCGAGGGGGGAGGGGGGGTAGCAGGCTTTTAAAGCAAACCTTGGCCCCTCTGTCTAAGCTAAACAAAAAAAACCCCAGCCTCTGTGGACCTTAAAGGCGCTCACACACACACACACACACAAAAGCAATCCTATGGTAATACTGTACCTGCTTTAAAACAAAAACAGAACTGGAATGGCATGAGATAATTATTCAAGCATGTTTTGCGGAATTTCAGTCGGAAAATCCAAATTCATCCCGCCCCATATATTTGGACAGCTGCTGCGAAAATGCACAGAGCTCTTTTCCACGGAGGTTGCCGGCATTTGCATGCATGCAGACTTGTTCACATCCTGGTGTGTTACAGTATCAAATGATATATATATATATATATATATATATATCATGACCCATTCCAGACTTCGCTTTACCGGCCTACAGAATGTGCGTTTCAAACAATTAATTGAAAATAATATCATATG